>JAODXP020000017.1:15109439-15123223 GCA_027497455.2 Sardinella longiceps
GTAGTAATATTAGCATAATGAGTGTAGTGCAGTAATATTAGCATGAGTGTAGTGTAGTAATATTAGCACAATGAGTGTAGTATAGTGCAGTAATATTAGCATAATGAGTGTAGTATAGTGTAGTAATATCAGCATAATGAGTATAGTGCAGTAATATTAGCATAATGAGTGTAGTATAGTGCAGTAATATTAGCATAATGAGTGTAGTGTAGTAATATTAGCATAATGAGTGTAGTGTAGTAATATTAGCATAATGAGTATAGTGTAGTAATATTAGCATAATGAGTGTAGTATAGTGCAGTAATATTAGCATAATGAGTGTAGTATAGTGTAGAAATATTAGCATGATGAGCGTAGTGACGGTTAGCCCTAGTGTTTTCCATGGTGTAGTGTAGTGTAGGAATATTAGCGACGGTTAGCCCTAGTGTTTTCCATGGTGTAGTGTAGTAATATTAGCGACGGTTAGCCCTAGTGTTTTCCATGGTGTAGTGTAGTGTAGGAATATTAGCGACGGTTAGCCCTAGTGTTTTCCATGGTGTAGTGTAGTGTAGGAATATTAGCGACGGTTAGCCCTAGATGGCGTCTCCTCTGGCTCAGTTCCCATGATGCTGCTGTTCTTTGCTCAGGTGTTCGGCTCCGGTGTCAGGGAGCCAGCGCAAACGCACATCCAGCGAGAGCTCAGTGTCTGAGGCCACAGCACACAGCAACTCTGCAAATACCAAGGGTGGCCTGTGCAGGTAAGTCTCACCTGGTGCCACGCACACCTGCCGTATGTTACTCTAGGGTTCCATCACAGCCAGCTCTCAGCAGGATGGTGTGAGTGAGTCCCCTCATACATGCAGTGTGTGTGTGTGTGTGTGTGTGTGTGTGTGTGTGTGTGTGTGTGAGTCCCCTCATACATGCATGTGTGTGTGTGTGTATGTGAGTCCCCTCATACATGCATGTGTGTGTGTGTGTGTGTGTGTGTGAGTTCCCTCATACATGCATGTGTGTGTGTGTGTGTGTATGTGTGAGTCCCCTCATACATGCATGTGTGTGTGTGTGTGTGTGTGTGTGAGTCCCCTCATACATGCATGTATGTGTGTGTGTGTGTGTGTGTCCCCTCATACATGCATGTGTGTGTGTGTGTACCCTGTCCAGTGTTTCTCCCATGTGTCTTGTGCTGTTTTGAAGGCGGGGAGCTAAGATAGTGAATGTGCATCGCTCTAACACCGCAGAAGCTGCTCTCACACCTGTGCACAGGTATGCATGGCTGCTCATCGTCCATCTCTGTCCAACCCTCTCACTGCTACACTCACACATCACCGGGACACAACCACACAACACAGGCAGCATTGTGGGTGTCTTATGTTTTGGAGTAATCTCTCTCTCTCTCTCTCTCTCTCTCTCTCCCTCTGGTCGGGGTGGTTCTACAGCGCTGAACATGACCAAGCTGAAAAAGGTACAAAAGTCTTTTTGCTGAGAGTGTTTCTATAGAGTGATTAGTAATGGGCTAGGTTGAGACCCAATACTTCCTAATCCTAGATATTTGCCCTTACCCTAGGTTAGACCAGTGTCAGTGTTGGGTTGGTGTGGGAGAGTTTGGTTTACACACACATAGTACATGTAAACCAATAGACACACATACTGGTAGCAGCTAACAGAATGATACACACATACCGGTAGCAGCTAACAGAATGACACACATACCGGTAGCAGCTAACAGAATGACACACATACCGGTAGCAGCTAACAGAATGACACACATACCGGTAGCAGCTAACAGAATGACACACATACAGGTAGCAGCTAACAGAACGATACACACATACCGGTAGCAGCTAACAGAACGATACACACATACCGGTAGCAGCTAACAGAACGATACACGTAGTAGCTAACAGAATGACACACATACCGGTAGCAGCTAACAGAACGATACACACATACCGGTAGCAGCTAACAGAACGATACACACATACCGGTAGCAGCTAACAGAACGATACACACATACCGGTAGCAGCTAACAGAATGACACACATACCGGTAGCAGCTAACAGAATGACACACATACAGGTAGTAGCTAACAGAATGACACACATACAGGTAGCAGCTAACAGAATGACACACATACAGGTAGCAGCTAACAGAATGACACACATACTGGTAGCAGCTAACAGAATGATACACACATACCGGTAGCAGCTAACAGAAAGATACACACATACCGGTAGCAGCTAACAGAATGACACACATACCGGTAGCAGCTAACAGAACGATACACATACCGGTAGCAGCTAACAGAACGATACACACATACCGGTAGCAGCTAACAGAAAGATACACACATACCGGTAGTAGCTGACAGAATGACACACATACCGGTAGCAGCTAACAGAAAGATACACATACCGGTAGCAGCTAACAGAACGATACACATACCGGTAGCAGCTAACAGAATGACACACATACAGGTAGCAGCTAACAGAATGACACACATACCGGTAGCAGCTAACAGAACGATACACATACCGGTAGCAGCTAACAGAATGACACACATACCGGTAGCAGCTAACAGAACGATACACACATACCGGTAGTAGCTAACAGAACGATACACATACTGGTAGTAGCTAACAGAACGATACACACATACCGGTAGCAGCTAACAGAACGATGCACGTAGTAGCTAAGAGAAAGACTCATGCAGTGTCTTGTGCTTTTTTCCAGAGGCTTTGCAGTTGCTGATAGAGTGTATCAGAGTGAAGGACATTGAAAAGGTAAAGATGGCTGTTTACTATGATGACTATGCAAGGCCCTTTCATTTGTGTGTGAATTTCTTACATCAAGGCGTTTCAGTGTGCTTATATATTAGCAGAGAGAAAGAAACAACAACAATAAAAACAGTGTAATTGAGGACAGCAAAGAACAGTCATGTAGTTTGATCCAATGTCATTTAGTGCTTTAAAAACTACAACTAGTGCTTTAAAACCACTTCTACACTAACATGAAGCCAGTGTAGGTGCTGCCCCCTACTGGACTAGAGTCTAGACTAGACTACTAGACTACTAGACCACTAAACTACTAGAATACTAGACTACTAGAATACTGTGCCTGTTCCTTTTAGTACTGCTCCACACTCTGGTCTACTCTAGTGGCTGCACTTTGGTAGCCTGGCACGCCCTCCCAGTGATGTAACACCTTCGGCATTGCTGTCGCTGGTCTGGCAGGCTGCTGATCGGGCTTGATTTCTGAATTCCTCTAAACAGGGGAACTGCCCCCTCTTGGTCGAGAACCAATCAACTTTGAGCAGCTCCAACGGCTCTCAGTCCTGTTCAAGCAATTCCCTTCGCGTCACATACGTCAGAGGAAAGAGTGGTGTGATAGGTTTTGCTTCGGCACCACATTTTCTAACATCGACCAGTAGCAAAACGAGGCATTTCAGGGAGGCGGGTCAACCATGCGCTTTGAGAATTTTTGTTATACGGGCTCTTGGTCAGACCAAGGTCTCGTAGAACTTTGAAAGTCGATGGCAATCAGGGTAGCACTTTGGATGGGCTGGAGTTGCTTTCTAGTCCTCTCAGGAAGCCCAGTTAAGGACATTACCCTATGAAATAGAGAGTGAAAACTCTTTTGTTTCCTTCATTTTGCAATATTCTTAAAGTGAAAAAATCCTGGTTTAGTTTGTTTTGTTTTCACACAAGGACTAGCATGTCCGTGCTAAGAGCTGTGCTAATCTCTTATAGTCCGACATCTCTCCATTCAGACATCCCTCCACTCCGACATCCTTCCATTACGACATCAACCATTCCAACATTTTTCATACCGCCATTCCGACAGCATAATGAAGCACGTCCCTATTTGGGGGCATTATCTTTTATTGGTTTATTTAAGCGAAGCGATAAGTGCCCCTCCCCTCATGTCGGAATGGCGGTATGTTGAAAAATAGCAAACATGCCGGCACTCCGACTAAGAAAAAAAAAAATGTCGGAGTGCAGGGACGTTTGCTATAACTGAAAATACCGCCACTCCGACAATTAGACGTCAATGTCGGAGTGGCAGTATGTCGGAATGGCGGCATGTAACAGCCCCTTATAGCTGGGAAGATGCAGGCCTACTTCAGTAACCGACCACCTACTCTTTTGTCTATTAATGCATCAATACACAGACACCATAGATAGATAGATAGTCTTTGAACTGGGAAGATGTAAAACCAGGAGAAAGGATTTGTGTGTGTGTGCTGCAGAATCAGATGGGGTGACCTGTGTGTATGGTACAGTATGTGTATGTGTGTGTGTTGTAGTATCAGGACATGAGTTTGGTGTCCAATCTGAATTGTGTGTGTGTGTGTGTGTGTGTGTGTGTCCCAGCTCAAACAGCTCCATGCGTGCGGAGCAGACCTGGCGATGCAGGACACCCATGGGCGCACCCTCCTGCACCACGCCGTTGCCGCTGGCAACAACGACATCGTCAAGTTCATCACAGACAACGGTATGTAATCATGCGCTCTACTGTTTTCCCAATCTTATTAGAGTATGTAAACATGCACTCTACTGTTACTACCAATCTTAGAGTATGTAAACATGCGCTCTACTGTTACTCCCAATCTTATAATTAGAGTATGTAAACATGCGCTCTACTGTTTTCCCAATCTTATTAGAGTATGTAAACATGCACTCTACTGTTACTACCAATCTAATTAGAGTATGTAAACATTGTACGCTCTACTGTTACTACCAATCTTATAATTAGAGTATGTAAACATGCGCTCTACTGTTACTACCAATCTTATAATTAGAGTATGTAAACATGTGCTCTACTGTTTTCCCAATCTTATTAGAGTATGTAAACATGCGCTCTACTGTTACTACCAATCTAATTAGAGTATGTAAACATGCGCTCTACTGTTGTTCCCAATCTAATTAGAGTATGTAAACATGCGCTCTACTGTTACTACCAATCTAATTAGAGTATGTAAACATGCGCTCTACTGTTACTACCAATCTAATTAGAGTATGTAAACATGCGCTCTACTGTTACTACCAATCTAATTAGAGTATGTAAACATGCGCTCTACTGTTATTCCCAATCTTATAATTAGAGTATGTAAACATGCGCTCTACTGTTACTACCAATCTTATAATTAGAGTATTTAAACATGCGCTCTTACTGTTGTTCCCAATCTAATTAGAGTATGTAAACATGCGCTCTACTGTTACTACCAATCTTAGAGTATGTAAACATGCGCTCTACTGTTACTACCAATCTAATTAGAGTATGTAAACATGCGCTCTACTGTTATTACCAATCTTATTAGAGTATGTAAACATGCGCTCTACTGTTGTTGCCAATCATGCGCTGTACTGTTGTTCCCTATTGCTCACAATCACTTCCAGGTACAAACAGGCAATCACTTATTGACCACCATGGAAACCATCATAACTACCCTAGTAACCGCCATAACTACCGTAGCACCCTAGCAACAGCCTAGCAACCACATCCACCGTTACAATTTGGCCATTGGCTAGCTGTACACGAGAGAGTAGAAATATCTAATCTAACCATCATGGCCGCTGCAACTTAGGCCAATTAGTAAATAGTAAATAAGGTGTAATATTGCAAATGGAAACAAATATAGAATAGATTTTGGCTCCTGTGATGTCTAATAGCATTTGGGAATCTGATGTGTTTTTGACTCCACTGTCCCTCCCTCTGTGTTGTGGCTCCTCCCTCTGTGCTGTGGCCCCTCCCTCTCAGCTCCTGCAAGCATCCTGGATGTCACAGAGAAGGACACGTGAGTAGAGCTTTTTTGGGAATACATCCCCAGACCCTTTGGCACCTTCATCGCATTCATGTGGTAAAGAGACTGAGAGAAGTAAACTCCAAGTGTGTAAATGACCAGCTGGGCATCTTCTCCTCTTAACAAGTGTTAAAGTGTCAGGCCACCATTTGTGGAAATAAGTTCATTTTGCACCTCCCCTCGAGTTAAGCAATTGAGTTTTACCTTTTTTCTGTTCATCAAGCCCTTCTCCGAGCCTGGCGATACGACTTGCAGCTCTAGCCTAGCATAGTTGCTTGAACCGAACTTGACCAGCTCGCATCGCTCCCGCTAGCATCACGCTTAAAAGTAATTTATTATTATTAATTATTACAGTTTTCAACTAGAGATGAGAAGACATTTAAATGGGAAAATGACCGGAAATATGTAGTACTTTTAAGCGAGATGCTAGCAGGCGTGATGCTAGCTGGTCAAATTCATTTCAAGGATCTATGCTAGGCTGGAGCTGAGTCGTATCGCCAGGCTCGGCGAACGGCTTGATGAACAGAAAAAAGGTAAAACTCAATTGCTTAACTCGAGGGGAGGTGCAAAATGAACTTATTTCCACAAATGGTGGCCTGACACTTTAAATAAGAGTTTTCTCCTGTTGGGCATCTTCTCCTCTTAACAAGTGTTAAATAAGAGTTTTCTCCTGTTGGGCAGTTCAGCACCAGTGGTAAAGAGTGTGTAAGTGGTCAAAGTTAAGAAATATGTGTGTGTCCATGCTGATGTGTGAGTATGTGTGTGTGCGTGTGTTTGTGTGTGTGTGCAGGGGTCAGACGGCGCTCCATCACGCTGCTGCTCTGGCCAATAGGACCGTCTGTCTCTACCTGCTGGAGGCCGGAGCCTCACTCACTAGAACAGACCTACAGGTACACACACACACACACACTCACTAGAACAGACCTACAGGTACACACACACACACACACACACACACACACACTCACTAGAACAGACCTACAGGTACACACACACACACTCACACTCACTAGAACAGACCTACAGGCACACACACACACACACACACACACACACACACACACACACACACACACTAGAACAGACCTACAGGTACACACACACACACACACACACACACACTCACACTCACTAGAACAGACCTACAGGTACACACACACACACACTCACTAGAACAGACCTACAGGTACACACACACACACACGTACGCATACACACACACACACACACACACACACTCACTAGAACAGACCTACAGGTACACACACACACACGCACACACACACACACACACGTATGCATACACACACACACATACACACACACTCACTAGAACAGACCTACAGGTACACACACACACGCACACACACACACACACACGTACGCATACACACACACACATACACACACACTCACTAGAACAGACCTACAGGTACACACACACACACACACACACACACACGTACGCATACACACACACACACTCACTAGAACAGACCTACACACACACACACACACACACACACACACACACATTGGTATAGGCCTCCTACATCTGCCACAGGGTAAAACTCCAGTGAAGAAAACCAGGAGCTGCACACACTTACTTACACACACACACACACACACACACACACACACACACACACACACGCACATTGATTTATGTTTTGCCCCCAGGGTAAAACTCCGCGAGAGAAAAGCAGGGACCAGGATCTGGCTGCCTTCCTGCAGCAGCAGGAGGAGAAGCAGAAGGATGACCAGGAGACAGCCGTCTGAGTGTGTGTGTGTGTGTGTGTGTGTGTGTGTGTGTGTGTGGGTATTCCCAGGCCAAGGTCCTGGCCCTACTTATTTCACAGAGGTTGATTTGCCCCTCGTGCTCTTGGAGACTTTTATTGTCTTCAGGGATCACCAAGATCTTTAAAGACCACTGAGATCTTCAGAGACCATCAAGATCTTCAGAGACCACCAAGATCTTCAGAGACCACCAAGATCTTCAGAGACCAACAACATCTTTAAAGACCACTGAGATCTTCAGAGACCACCAAGATCTTTAAAGACCACTGAGATCTTCAGAGACCACCAAGATCTTTAAAGACCACTGAGATCTTCAGAGACCAACAAGATCTTCAGAGACCAGTCTGGTCTTCAGAGACGACAAAGATCTTCAGAGACCAGTCTGGTCTTCAGAGACACAAAGATCTTTCCTGCTTTAGTTCCACTGTTAAGTCCACCCTTAAACTTTTCTGTATTTTAACTTTTCTCTCGTAGTTCTTGGCTTGATGCTTGTGAAAGTTGTGTGGTAGCGAGATCATGGAGGGTTCTAGAGTGGGTTCTAGAGCGGTTCTAGAGCATGATTATGGGGGGTTCTAGAGCGGATTCTGAGAGTGATAACGGAAGGTTCTAGAGCAGATGTGATTAATGAGGGTTTCAGAGCGGGTTCTGAGTGCGGGTTCTGATCACTCTACAGCCATCCCACTTTAGTTTAGTTCCGCCTCTAGAGCCAGAACCACGTGCTGCTGGGACTAAATAGCGACGGAGTTCCACTACACTAGCAGTTCTCTCTCATGCGCTCTGATTTAGTAGCTTTTATTCTCTAAATTATATATATTTTAGATACTTATTCAAGATGCGCTTCAAATAGTCACATTTATTCCAAGTGTTTGAGAAACAGTCGTGTTAGATAACATTTGTTTTGAAATGAGTAGTTTTGGTTAAATGTGCTTCTAGCTTGAGTCAAGTAGAATAAAGACAAACAGGTCTGACCTCACATCAGTGATATTTCACCCTGGGGAGCCGAGCCACCACAGCAGTCCTCTTTGTCTGGGCTGCTAGTTAGTAAGGTTGGGAGATAGAAGATAGAGAGTGTGTGTGTGTGGGGGGGGGGGGGGGGGCAAGAGAAGAAAGAGCAAGAGAAGCTAGAAGTCAGAGGTCAGCCAGAGGTGAGCCACTTCCAGAGCGTCTCTATTAGGGGGCAGGGTGGCCGTCACGTCTGCACGTTTACTTCTAGTTCATGATGCTCAAGTATGTGTGTGTGGCTTCTTGTGATTATTGTGGCCATGTGTTGACCATCTTTTTTAGCTCATATCAAAAACTTCTAAAGAAACAACTTAAAAAAAACAACTAAACTTTCTGTAACATAAACAGTACAATATGTATCTCTTGTTTTCTAGTCTTATTTGATGCTACTTTTCAGGCACTTACTTTTTTCCAGGAAGCTTTAAAATATTGCCAGTATGTGCTTTGTTGACGCTCTTTCATGAGTTGCTGTGCAATTCAGAGTTAGAATGTGTATTTGTATCAGGCTTTGTAAAATGTGTGAAGATCTCCATAGAATGCCTTTGCATTAGGCCTTGTTTCACCCTAAGAATGTGTCTGTAATTTATAGTACCGGAGTCAGATGTAAACACTTGTTTTCTTTTATGGGGTGGGGGGCTGGTTTGCTATTGTCTATTTGAAACAATAAACATTTTGCTGTCTACTTGAACATGAAGAACCTTTTAATCGACTCACAGAAACACGTGAAATTATATAGTAAACAAAAAAATGCTGCAATTGCAGGGATGCAGACAACTGTATTTTAGACGAGTCTTGTTTTCAGTCCGAGTGTATCTTGCAAATCCAAAGACTCCCTAATTAGCTGGAGTGAATGAACGGAATTCCTCCTATGATCACATGACATTCTTATAGTACCCCTTTAACCCACCTCACGTTCTTATAGTACCCCTTTAACCCACCTCACATTCTTATATTACCCCTTTAACCCACATCACATTCTTAGAGTACCCCTTTAACCCACATGACATTCTTATAGTACTCCTTTAACCCACATCACATTCTTATAGTACACCTTTAACCCACATGACATTCTTATAGTACTCCTTTAACCCACATCACATTCTTATAGTACCCCTTTAACCCACATCACGTTCTTATAGTATAGTACCCCTTTAACCCACATGACATTCTTATAGTACCCCTTTAACCCACCTCACATTCTTATAGTACGCCTTTAACCCACATCACGTTCTTATAGTACCCCTTTAACCCAAATCACGTTCTTTTTAGTACACCTTTAACCCACCTCACATTCTTATAGTACCCCTTTAACCTACATCACATTCTTATATGCAATGGATGCTAACTAGCCTGGGCAAGCTGTAGTGGCAGTGGATGCTAACTAGCCTGGGCAAGCTGTAGTGGCAGTGGATGCTAACTAGCCTGGGCAAGCTGTAGCGGCAGTGGATGCTAACTAGCCTGGGCAAGCTGTAGTGGCAGTGGATGCTAACTAGCCTGGGCAAGCTGTAGCGGCAGTGGATGCTAACTAGCCTGGGCAAGCTGTAGCGGCAGTAGCCTACCTGTACGTGTAAATCCTCATAACCCAATCATTTAAGAGCTGCTTCTAAGTGTAAGAGTTGGAGGTCTAAACTTTACACTTCAGTGGTTAGAGCGTTAACTCCCATGATGCCGTGGGTTGTACTTGACAGAGTGGCAAGTTAGAGACCTGAGTGTGGAGAGCAGGGCTCTGGCTGCACACTACCCCCACAAACCACATCATGTGCTTTTTAGCAGTACAATAACAACAAGTTTCAACCGTGCACCATGGTTTGACTGTTCCGGTGTATTGAGTGTTGTAAAGCATTTCACAGCAAGGCCAGTAGGTGGAGTATCGTTTCTACGGTAGTCTGCCCACATACCTACCGGTGTATCAACATCCAAAACAAGGTCTGAGATCATTTTCCAAGCTTGCACACTGAACTAGAATATTGCTAACTATACCTAGCACTAGAACCTACCCTATTGAGTGTAGAGACAACTGATTCCGCCCAAGGATTGAGCCGCGGACTATCATAGGATTGAGCCTAGTCTATCAATTGTGTCACAAGCACAAATGGTTATTTTCTATACACCTGCAAAACTCTGCTACACATTTGACTCTTTCCACAGGAACAGCAACTGAATGCTAGAACATTGGATTCCATAAAATGCAGGATCACTCTTGTTTACCGTAGTACTGGAGTTGAAACAGGTTAAACAGCATGAACTACATTTTCTAAGCCAAAAGCCCCAGGCATGTACTTGGCAATGCTGCAAAACACTGAGAAGGCAAATGGTTGACCAAAAGTGCAAGTCAGTGGTTTCCATGACTGCTCTGTAACTACCTTGCTCCAATAGCTTTGCTCCAGGCCTGTCTGCCTGTGTGATTGAATATATATGAAGTATGTATTGAGTATATATATTGAGTGCATACTGTTGGGCCAACATACAATCATGAACACCGGAGCATCCGACACGGGCTTGGCTATGGCAAAGCTTCTTCAGTCCTGATACTCTGTTTGGCAAAGGTCACCATAACAGGTGACTACATGCCCAACTAGCCCACAGACTCCATTATAACAGGTGACTACATGCCCAACTAGCCCACAGACTCCATTATAACAGGTGACTACATGCCCAACTACAGACACCATTATAACAGGTGACTACATGCCCAACTAGCCCACAGACACCATTATAACAGGTGACTACATGCCCAACTACAGACACCATTATAACAGGTGACTACATGCCCAACGACAGACACCATTATAACAGGTGACTACATGCCCAACGACAGACACCATTATAACAGGTGATTACATGCCCAACTAGTCCACAGACACCATTGGAACCCTAAGCTCAACTGACTCTATACTAACCTGCTTTTTGGAATACCCCTCCACCACTCATCTTGGGCGTGCTTTGCACGACTGTAAAGCCTGTCTCTCGCCCTCCAAAGCATCTCTTCCCCAATCAGGTCGCTCTTGTCCATCTTGTGACAGAAGTGAGGAGTTTTCCTCCACGGGCAGCTTCCCCAAGCGGTGTAAGGCAGCTTCCCCGAGCGGTGTAAGGCGCTGGATTTAGGCGCTGGACTGGTGCAGGCTCCTCTGGGACAAGAGTGGTGTTGGTGGTACAGTGGTTAGCTGGGTTCGATACCCGGCCAACACAGAGAGCTGCCCTTTTAAAGGCTCTTTTAATACGTTCCTCGGGCCGCTAACAGAAGGACAACGCCTCGTTGTTCGTGGGTGCAAGGTCGCCAGAGTTAAGCGGCCGTGGTGAGCTTCCATCGTGGTTTTCCACATCCTTTGGTGCTCTAATACTTTCAGTGGGCTCTTCTCGATGCAGGCGCTCAACCTCGTGTTCACAGCGGCAGGAAGCACTGTGGTACACTGACCGAGTGCTATAAGGTGTTGAATAAGGCTCCGGTCTCTCCGGAGGCATGGGTTCGAATTCCACCGCTGACATTATGATGAGTAGCATGAAAAGAGTCGCCCGGGTCGCCCTCCAAAGCGCATGTTCCCGAATCACATCGCTCTCTCAGCCATCTTGCGACAGAAGTGAGGAATTTCCCTCACCTTTCCCTAAATGGGCTCTAATGAATTCTGCAGGACTAGAAAGTTCTAATAGCCCTAAAACAATAATAACAGCGTGATAGTCTAGTTCTAATAGCCCTAAAACAATAATAACAGCGTGATAGTCTAGTTCTAATAGCCCTAAAACAATAATAACAGCGTGATAGTCTAGTTCTAATAGCCCTAAAACAATAATAACAGCGTGATAGTCTAGTTCTAATAGCCCTAAAACAATAATAACAGCGTGATAGCCTAGTTCTAATAGCCCTAAAACAATAATAACAGCGTGATAGTCTAGTTCTAATAGCCCTAAAACAATAATAACAGCGTAATAGTCTAGTTCTAATAGCCCTAAAGGAATAATAATGGCGTAATAGTCTAGGAAGAGTGGCATAGACAGCCCATAATAGTCTAGGAAGAGTGGCATAGCCAGCCCATAATAGTCTGAAGAGTGTGAGTATGACGAGTATGAAGAGTGGCACGGACGGACAGCTTGATCTGTGGAGTGTTGAGTTTCAGACGTCTGCTACTCTGTAACACAACATGGCAGAAGAGGATCAGGAAACAGGGGAGTCTGATTAAGAATTGTTTGACATTTATGGAAAATAAATGATTTTATTTGGGGGAAACAGAGGTGGAAAATGATCCTTTTGTGTTTTTGTCCTGGATCAAGGTACAGTATATGTTTGGTTAATATTGTTACTAAATAATTATGAATAGAATACAAATGCATTCAAAGTTGGACTAGTTGGACCACACAAAGCTCCCGTATGCAAGAGAACTTAAGCCAAATATATTCAGTTCCATTACAACGCATGACTGGTATCCATATCTGACACCCAAAGGTGTTCAGGGTGATTATAAGCAAATAGGTTGTGTGTGTGTGTGTGTGTGTGTGTGTGTGTGTGTGTGTGTGTGTGTGTATGTAGGTGAACGGTTAGTATTCTGATATTGTATCCATCCTCTTGAATTTAGGACAATAAATAACTAGAGAATGTAATTTCAGAGAAATTACGAGTGCATTGAAAATGCAGTTGCTGTTTTTAGTTGATTTTGTTGCAAATCATTTCAGTAAATATGATTGCAACACATTTAGATGACTGGAGGCATAATTGGATAAGTGACAGTTGGAATGGTTGAACAGTTAATTAGTTGAGAAGTTTGAACCACATGACAGTTAAGTTGACTAGCATAAATTATCATATATGTTAAGTAGAATTCTAAGTGCTGACTAGCATGTTAAATATGCTACCATGATGATCACAAGAGTTATCTTAGTTGAATAGCATAAAAAAACAAAAATGTTAATTAGCATGCTGACCACGCTAGCTAGAATGCTAATTATGCTAGCATGATGATCAGAGGACTTAGCTGAGTTGAATAGCATCAAAAAACAAAAATGCTAATTAGCATGCTAACCATGCTAACTAGCATGCTAATAATGTTAGCATGATGATCAGAGGACTTAGCTGAGTTGAATAGCATCAAAAAACAAAAATGCTAATTAGCATGCTAACTATGCTTAACTAGCATGCTTAATAATGTTAACATGATGATCAGAAGACTTAGCTGAGTTGAATTGCATGAAAAACCAAAAATGCTAATTAGCATCT
>JAODXP020000017.1:15128323-15130823 GCA_027497455.2 Sardinella longiceps
TCAAGAGATTTGACATCATTCACAAGAGTCCATGAACCATTAAATACAGGAGTTTTTGGGATGTCTGTGTCTCGTTAGCCTACACTAAATTTAACAAAATGAAAGATGAAAGATTTAATTCCCATATACATTTGAGATCACGTTAACTAGCATGACACCTTGCTCAGCCATAACACATGCCTACGCATACGCGAACATTCCATAATTAAATAGGCTGCATTTTGCGAATTGAAAGTAAACTTTTAGGAGAGTAATTTAGAGCTAGGGCTACATCTGTCACTGAGATAGACCGGCCCATAAATGCATCTGAGAGCCTTGCGCTGCTGCAGCTGCGGGCGTCTTTTGCGCGCCCTCACTTTCGTTTTGGCGCGTCTCGGTGTTTATAGGCTAAAATTTAAGTAATTTAAATCGGAAACTCGATCTCGTTAAAATATATATTTATTGCATTTATTTATCTTGTCTTGGTCTTGGTCTTGGAAGACACCAAGACAAGACCAAGAGATCCGAGACCAAGACAAGACCAAGACAATAGACTGTCAAGGCCAAGACGAGACCGAGACCACGTAAAATTGGTCTCGAGACCGGTCTCGAGACCAAGACCAGTCTCGAGACATACAACTCTAGCACAGAGTACATATAAACATACACATATGCCAAAACATGCATTCATGCATGCAGGCCCAAACGCAACAAACCTAAGAGTCTTTGCAGTCAACACATGCTGGCTTTCAGCGCATCCAGAGTCTATCTAGCACCTACACAACCTACAGTACATCTTCAGGGGAGACAAAATAAAAGTCTTGTGTGGGTGTATGCATGTGTGTGTGTGTGTGTGTGTGTGTGTGTGTGTGTGTGTGTGTGTGTGTGCGTATGCATGCGTGTGTGTTTACATGCCTGTCTGTCTATGTGGTTTTCAGTTACTGTACAATGTGAGAGTATCACAATCCCAGAACATGATTGCATGCAGCAGTATACAGTAGCTGATGACATTCAGTGGAAATCAGTGAGTGCAGATGGATAAAGTTTATGTTGTATATGTGAGTGTTACACAAAAAATGTCTGTATGTTGAATCTGTATTGAGTTTACTGTTATTTTGTTAATGATGAGCCTTTCTGACAAGTGATTACTGGTAATTATTACCGGTAAGTATTTTAAGGTACATATAAAGTGGGCTTGCCTACTGTCTGCTTATCAAAGTAAAACAAGGCAAATGCTGAACCAAAGACAAAGTCCAAAGCTCAGCTGTACTGTGAACACACACACACACACACACACACACACACACACACACACACACACACACACACACACACACACACACACACACACTTTCCAATGCACCCTCACACAAAACCAAACCTTGGCTACTCACACACACCCACTCTGGGAATGTGTGTTGCTGAGAAGTTGTAAAGTTCATAAAACCTGGAGACTCCCATAACACTTGTAAACTACTGTGGTATCTAAAAACCGAGGTAGTGAATAGCAAATGTATGTATATATGAGGGCTCATCTTTCTGTATGAGAAATAGGGAAACAGAGAGAGAGAGAGAGAAACAGAGAAAGAGAGAGAGAGAGAGATACGCTGCTCAGGATAAGAAGGAATGATAAAAAGAAAGTAAATCTGTAAAGGCACTAAGAAAGAGGCAGTAAGGCATATGAAACAAAAAGTATTTGAGGCTGTACTTTTGTATTTGTCCTCCACTGCTGCAGGGGGAGCTCTCTCTAATGTTGGATGGTCAGCCAGGACAGGAAGCCCAGTACAGCAGCCCAGGCTCACAGCCAATCATGCTGCTCCGATCAGCACACAGCAACCCACAAGCACCACTAGCTAGCTCAAAGGTCAAAGGTCAATCACTTACATGTCTTGCAGCAGCCATCCACATAAGTCTGAACCACACCGCCATTCTGAAATAGAGAGGACAGACACAGAGATCATATCCTGGCATCATGATGTCCCCTAAGAGAACTGATGTGATAGCAGTAGGGGCACCAGTAGGGGGGGCTGTTGTGACTGACCTGTATGCATTCAGAGTCGTTAAAAGGAGGGCAGACTACTCCAGAGGCTAGCACCACAGCGCCCACTGCTGTCTCTATGCAGTCATAGCGGGTGCAGTTTGACACCCAAGAGCTGCCTGCCTGTAAAGTAAAAGCATTTGGGTGAATGTCTAAAGACCATATTCTCCTACCAGGTTTTTACAATGATGCTAAAACTTTATACAATTACAGTCAAAGAACTCCAAGATCTGGAAGCCCATTTCCACTTCATAGAAAAAATCTGGATCATGTATCTCACAATTCTGAGATAGTGTCTTGGAATTCTAACTTAGTCTCATAGTTCTGAAATTCTAGGCCTATCTCAGAATTGCAAGGTACATGATGGAGATTTTGTTTTCTTCTATGTAGCAGAAATGGCTTCCATCCCAATAAGCAAAAAAACAAATCAAATATTTCACAAGGATAAAAAGTTGCTACAAATTAATTCACTGAGGGTTCAGT
>JAODXP020000017.1:15135823-15138323 GCA_027497455.2 Sardinella longiceps
CTGGCCGTTGAAACTTTGCACCTTATCATTTGCACCTAATATAAAGATACTCATAGGGACTACTCTGTGTGCACTCATAAGGAATACTCTGAGTGCACTTAAAAGTAATACTCTGAGTGTACCTTAAAGGAATACTCTGAGTGTACTCTGTGTTTTGTTGAGGTCAGTCTACTAAAGTGGCCCATGGCATATTGCTGACTCCATACAGTATACAGCTCCAGTATACTTTGTACAACAATACTGACAAATCCATGCACATAACAAGTAGATATTTAAATATTAGCTGTCTTTGCAAGGAGTTTTCTTCTCTGTCACACGCACGCACACACACACACACACACACACACACACACACACACACACACACACACACACACACACACAAGCACATACACACTCACCACATTGGTATTCAGTGATACAGAAAGCAGAGTCTGGGGGTGTAGGATGGTGTACTCTGGAAAGCTGGAAGCTCACACACACACCCTCGCACACACAAACTTACCTGTCTGCACGATAGAGGATAATGCCACTCTTACACACACACACACACACCAACTTACCAGTGATACAGAAAGCAGAGTCTGCACGGTGAAGGATGGATCCTCTCTTACACACACACCCACCCACATACACACACACAGACACACACACACACTTACCACATCGGTCTTCAGTGATACAGAAAGCAGAGTCTGCCCGGTGGAGGATGGTTCCACTCTTGCACACACACTCCTCCCTGATGGAGGAACAGGTGCTCTCCTCGTAGTAGTCTCGGTTCTGGCAGGTGCGGGTTTGACATGTGTTCACACAAGGATGGTATTCCTTACCCGCTGGGCACTTCAGGGCTGTCACACACACACACACACACACACACACACACACACACACACACACACACACACACACACACACACACACACACACACATACACACAAGCACACAAATAGATTTATCAAAGACCCACACAAAAAAGCACAACTTGATTATAACAATTGTGTTTGTGTGTGTGTGTGTGTGTGTGTGTGTGTGTGTGTGTGTGTGTGTGTGTGTGTGTGTGTGTGTATGCAGTACTCACGACAGAAATTGTGTTTCCTCCAGTTGATGCAGATCTGGTGTGTGTAACAGATGGCTACGTAGGCGGCTAGAAAGTCACACTCATGGTCCTTGTAGTGGAGGTCCCCAGCAAAGATCTTATCACAGAACTGCTCTGGGGAAACCTGAAAGACACAAAACATATTCATACACACACACACACACACACACACACACACACACACACACACACACACACACACACACACACACACACACAGACAACTGTGATAGATCTGATAGTCTTTGATATGTTCTTACTGGAAGTTGTGAATACTGAGTGTGCACTGTACTGTAATTTCCTATATAAAAGCTGCACCTTGTATAAACCTCAGGCCAGTGTTTTATGCAAATTGAAAAAACATGCATTGACCTCATCTTTCTATTAACCTCTCCCATGTATTACAGCAACCTCAGCTTGCTAAACACTACCTAATGAATCACAGTCAGACCATGATTTCATTACATAGTAGAATGATGAAAAGAAATGCATCCCCATGTACCCATGTATTAACTCATAGATAAGGACATTTTGCAAAATAAATATATTAACCTCGCTTAATAATTGGGAAATTGCGCTATGTGTGTGTGTGTGTGTGTGTGTGTGTGTGTGTGTGTGTGTGTGTGTGTTTGTTTGAATCAGTGAGTATGCAAGTATGTGTACTTGTGTGAGTGTTTAGTGTGTGTGTGTGTGTGTGTGTGTGTGTGTGTGTGTGTGTGTGTGTGTGTCTGTATGTGTGTGTGCGTGTGTGTACTACCTTGTGGTGGCATTGTGAGAAAGGCCTCTGGTTGAGCATGGTGAAACACCTGGAGCAGTTGCCTGTGGTGCAGTTGTCTCCGACCCGGCGGAAATAGTCGGTCTCCTCAGACGTGGCCACCATCCAGCTCTGCAGGAACGTGGGGATGTCCTCCACCTCCCGCAGGACTGTACCATTGGGCAGGCGCAGGTCATCAGCTGGGTTCCCATCACAACAACCTACAGTGGACAAAACACACACACACACACACACACACACACACACACACACACACACACACACACACACACACACGCACAAACAAACACATGTAGAAACACACATATATACCCATGCACAGACATCCAGACACATATATAACACACCATGCTGTCACTGTTAGTACTATACTTTCAGTGTACTTTCCTTTTGTTCTACCCAAACCACACCTTTGGCCCCACACCCCCCTTTCCCCCCCACACTCACCGCAGAGCCCCCTAGTGGGGGTGGTGGTGTTGTGCGGGGCTGTGTACTGCAGCACCATGATGCCCGTGCTGTGGTACCACTGGAGGCTGACTCCCCCGGGCGTCTGGACCACGTACATGGTGCCGGTGTCGTCGATGTGCAGACTGTGTCTGGTGAAGGGCAGTCTGGCTGTCCTCTGGTT
>JAODXP020000017.1:15153323-15158323 GCA_027497455.2 Sardinella longiceps
TTCACAACTGAGTCACTTTCTATTCTCTGTATAAAACTCAACTACCCCCCCCCCACACACACACACACACAACCAACCCCATCCCCCCGTCCCAGGAGAGCCTCCCTCCCTCCCTCCTAAGCAAGTTGGATGCTTCCTCCGTGAGGTCTCTAAGGACGAGTGAAAAGGAGGATACTGTCTCCTCCATTCTCTCCCCAAACAGTCTGATGAGTCCTCAGTGGACCCGTCCTGAGGGGGGGCTGAGTCCATCCCAGCCCAGCCAGGCTCTCTCAGTACGGTACTGTACTGTACGTCTCTAAACATACTATTCATTGGGAGATGGTACAGCTTAACTAGACTACTGATTGAACACGTTGATTAAGATCATTTGGGGTGAAGATGTCAAAATATTTTTTATACAAGTATTTAGACCTCTCAAGTTCTGTGCAGACAACACTTGTACAATGTGATAAACTGTAAACTGTATGACACAGAGTACTGTACATAGATAGATCGATCAGATTGATCAGATAAATAGATAGATAGATAAATACTTTAAATAGGTAAATAGCTGAAATGAATAAGCTATGATCCAATATCCCAACCCTAGCACCTCATAAAACAGGACATGACAATCAGTACTGACATGACAATCAGTATTATTCACCAATGAGTAACCTAGCTTTTCAGACCAGTACATCTTCATCTCCTCCAGCAGGACTCACCTTGACCAGGTAGACCTGGCAGTCACTGGCGTAGTCGTACTCGAGGCCGTCGAAGGTGTGGTAGTGACGGTCGCTGTAGATGGTGCACACCGCAGGACAGGGAATGTAGGTGCAGTTGAAGAAGCCATGATGGCATACACTAGAGCGGCAAAGAGAGAGAGAGAGAGAGCTTTAGCAACACTACTTTTTCTGTTAATAAAGCTCTTTTGAATTTGAATTTGAAAGAGAGAGAGAGAGAGAGAGAGAGAGAGAGAGAGACAAGAAACTGGCAGACACAAGAAAACTTGGCAGCCAAAAGACGTTTTTGCAAAACATATCAAGCTATTTGTGAATCCTACTTTCCAAAATTTGAAGAAAAACATCCTGAATTCATGACATTATCCACCTAAAACAAACTACCTTATATTTTGGGTGAAGACAAATCCAGCTGTACATCCATAAAGTACATCCTTGCCTGTCACCAACTAAGAATCAGTGAGTGACTTTCCTTAGTGAGTAAGTTACACTCACACAAACACGCACATACACATACACACAGATATACCCACATACAGTTATGTGCATGCTTGCACACTCAAACACACACACACACACACACACACACGCACACACACACACACACACACACACACACACAGACAGACCGACACATGCATGCGCACTCACACACACAGACATCACACAGAGAGAGCGAGAGAGAGAGAGGGTGAGAGAGAGCGCGAGAGAGAGAGAGAGAGGGGGGGTGGGTGGGGGGGGGGGGCAAACACTATTGAGGTGTAAAGGTGATGACACAGGGGGGTAACTTTTTGAGCAGTGTAGCATGCAAACACTGGCCTGGTAAAACCCATCCTGACCTGTGAGTGATTTGATCTCTCTCTACAGGCCTATCTTTTTATTTGCCTGAGAGAGGGAACCAATCGAAAACAGGATTTTACGGGGCGGCATAGCTCAGCAGGCTAGTGCGTCATATGGGGACCCGGGTTCGATTCCGACCCGAGGTCGTTTCCCAATCCATACCCTTCTCTCTCTCCCACTCATTTCCTGTCACACTCTTCACTGTCCTGTCAAATTGGAGGCATAAAAACCCTAAAAAATATCTTAAAAAAAAAAACAGGATTTGACCACTGACACAGTGGAGACAGGCTTAGCATCCTTAGTCAAGAAAACAAACAGACATTTTGATCTACGTATATTCACAGATTACTGACAGGTAGCTATCCAAACCAGATCAATCTCAGATTAAGGTAATATACAGTACGAGTTCCTAGAATTCTCACTACAAGTTGCAATGCGATGGTACCTGAAGTTCTCCAGAAACTTGATGGCAAACACCAGAAGAAGGTGTGAGTAACTTAACACTGTGTCCTAACTGAAAGCGATGCGACAGCACTTTGTTTTTTATTTGGCTGTCCTAACTGAGCGCTACGTGATGCAGTGTCACTGGTCGCATTGCTAAGCGACATTTAAAAACATTTGTCGCTTGGTTGTCGCTTGGTTTCTATTTTAGTCGCACAAGTTACGTTGCTCGACTAGTTTGAATGGAGAATCTAATAGAGTAGAACGACATATTTAACAGACATTATATACACAGTGAACAGTTGCTTGCAGTTAGGACAAGGTGCAAGTCAAGTGAAATACAGTAGGTGTGTTCAGGTACCATTTGTAGCAAGGGGTGTCTACAGTTTCTCCAGGCAAGTACTCCAGTCCAAGCCAGGCACAGGGGCAGTTCTCTGGGTAGTAGCACTCGCCATTGTGTCCCACCAGCCTAATAGAACACACAACATACAACAATATCTCACATTACAATAAATAACTTAATGTGTGTGTGATAGCCTCCTCATTTTGTGATGTATTTATCATTCCTCAAACAGATAAGGCAATTAGCGCTTACCCCGCTCTCTAGTGTAAAATGAACGTGCCTCTAAAAGCGCAAACATGTGCCCGCATGTGATCTCTCTATCGTGGATCCTGCATGGAGTAGCAGGGGCCTAAGCAGAAGTTTTGCAACGAAGAATTGGAGTTATTAGTTTATGAGGTAACAGACAATTATACAACAGGGCAAACAGTCCTCACCATCCGAAAAAAAAGCAGTATGATATTTTGTCTGACATTACAATAACTGGTAGATGCTTAAATTAATGTGTTAGACTGGGATTGATTAGGGTTAGAATAACAATGGGGAAAATAAATTCGAAAGCAGACTGGAACATGGCTTTGTGGTCTTATTGGTCGTATTACTGTATTATTTTAGCGATTTTTCTATGTGTTGGGATGGAATGTGAACGTCATCTTTGACTGCGTTTACACGGACATTAATATTATATTCCGACTATTGATCATATTCTGAATATGACCATATTCCGATTATGCTGTTTACATGACTGGCTAATAGAATATTCCGTTCATATTCACCGTTTACATGCAACATTGCATATTCTGATTAACAGAGTAGAGATGGTTCGCCAAAGTTCTGAAGGATCTTTTTCAACTATCGTTTAAGTTCCATGTCTTTGTAAATGCCACGGAATACGTAATTAGAGGCAGTTTGCGCATACCATCCCACTCCCCTCCCTCAATGCGCAGCCTGCCCGATTACGCCCACATCACAGGCAATTTGCAATTTCAGCCAGGTGCGCCCTGTAAATAGGCTGGGTTGGCCAAGACAGTCTTCGTGTGGAAATAGCGCCTAGAAAACGGATAGCGGCATCGCAAAACGGATGATAAACCTACCCCTATGAGTGTGTACATGTGTGTGTGTTTTGGTTGACAACAGCACCTAGACTAAAGGTAAACCCATTGCATAACTGCCTGCATTACACAAGATTCCAACACAGGGCCAAATTACAACATCAAAAATGAAAGGCAGACATGTGTAATGGCCAAGTTGTCCTTCCTGTTTAAGTGAGGCTAATGAGGGAAGAATCCGGCACGTGTGAGAAAGGCCACGGACCCCAGTCCTCCGAGGGTTAGCTAATCACAGCTAATCATCCGAATATTACACTCATCTCTCAGGAAATTGCCAGGTGTCAGAGGGGCATTGGAGCCGCAGCTTGATTAATGCCTTAATCTCATCCAGCAAAAGAGAGGTGCACCTTCTTGTGTGTGTGTGTGTGTGTGTGTGTGTGTGTGTGTGTGTGTGTGTGTGTGTGTGTGTGTGTGTGTGTGTGTGTGTGTCTGTGTGTACAGTATGTGTGTTTGTGTGTGTCTGTGTGTACATGTGTGTCTAGGCATGTGTGTGTATGTGCGTGTGTGTGTGTGTGTGTGTGTGTGTGTGTGTGTGTCTGTGTGTGAGAGAGAGAGCGAGCGAGAGAGAGAGGGTTAGTCTGTATGTGTGTATTAGCAGAGACATACATTCCTTCCAGTAAGTCCACATGCAGTGTGGTGGTCCTCTAACGATGTGTCTCGGTGTGTGTGTGTGTGTGTGTGTGTGTGTGTGTGTGTGTGTGTGTGTGTGTGTGTGTGCGTGTGTGTGTGTGTGTGTGTACATGCCTGCTTTCACACACTGGCTCAGGCTCAAGAGAAGAAAAAAAAAACAAATCTATTTATGCAATTTAATCAATTTGTGCTCTTAGCTGACTCCATCATGCGACTGACAGATGCACATTGCACTGCCTGGCAATGATAATAAAGCAATGCGGAAAGAGACGCTAATAGAGTTTTGTTTATTTCATGCTTCCCTGAATTAGCTGACTCAATTCCCAGTAGTAATATTGGGAGGTAGGTGCAGACACAGACTCCTACAGCACAGACAGAGCGGGGGCACAGGGAGAGGAAGGAAGGGGACACTATTGAAGAAGTGTATGGTGTACAGATTTACTAACCTGACAAGCCAGACTGTGACATATATAGCCTGGCCAAGATAGGTTAGATAGGATAGATCCTAGGGGCAGATAGGATGGAATATAATAGATCCTAGGGCAGAATCTTTTGAACTGCCTCTGCAAGCAATAGGATAGCGCTAGGACAAGCGTCAGAGAAAGTACTTTCTATGGCTCTGGCTATGACTAATCAGGGCAACAAACAAGCCGATCCAAATAACGCTAAGCCTGCCCAACGACTCCCTATCCACAATGTTGCGATCAGTCCCCCACGTCAACCCCCGACAAGGGTTAAATATCACAGTTCCCTATGGCTGATGGCTAGACATACAGTACTCGCCAATTTAGACTGAAGATCTGTGACAAGATGGTTTTAGAGGAGTGTGGTGGTGTGAAACAATCGTTGCAAGCAGTTTCAAGCCATCGCAAAAGATTTGACATGGCACGTTTTAAAACGTTGCCGGGTTTTAGAACGTTG
>JAODXP020000017.1:15163323-15165823 GCA_027497455.2 Sardinella longiceps
GGAGCACACGTATGCGTAGTGAGCCAGAGCGGAACACAGGCAGTTGTTCCCACAGCGACAGGCCTGGTAGCGGCACTGCTGGTGGTAGACTGTGGGGCTGACGTAGGCATGACACGGCGAAAACAGGGACTCCGTCATCACGTCACACAAGGACGAGTAGAACACTATACACCCACACACACACACACACACACACACACACACACACACACACACACACACACACACACACACAGAGTGAGAGTGAGAGAAAAATGAAGCCATTATTGGCACAGGGCAAACAGGAACTCTATTATCACATCACTCAAGGACGAGTAGAACACTACACACACACACACACACACACACACACACACACACACACACTAACACACACACAGACACACAAAGCACACATGCATTTTATACACATGCACATGATTAAGAGAGTGATAGATGTATGAATGTGTGTATGTGTATGTGTGTATGTGTGTGTGTGTGTGTGTGTGTGTGTGTGTGTGTGTGTGTGTGTTTTACCATTCTGCTGGTTCATTTCACAGGGGTCTATGATGGGGATGTTGACTGGACTGCTGCATGCTGATGAGACCCTCCATGCATTCACATGTAACTGGGGAGTGCCCTCGATCATACCTGCTGGAGAGCTGCAATGCAACACACACACACACACACACACACACACACACACACACACACACACACACACACACACACACACACACACAGACACACACAGACACACACAACAGACACACACGCACAGAAGCACATACACACACACAAAACAAAGAATTATATCGTTTATAATGCATATCACATATGCATATCACATTTCCAGCATGACATTCAATGACAATTCTATGTTCTTCCATAATCACTCTCTGACGTCTGAAATCAATAATGACAGTAGCCTGACACGACAGACTATTACATGAATGTGTGACCCCCTGGTAAAACGGCTTAAACTAATCAGCACAACTAGCAACTAACAAGCGATTCAAACAACGATAAGCCCGCCCAATAACTCCCTGTCTAGATATAATGTTGTGATTGGCTAAACACCACAATGTCTGAATACAACCTAGAGCTTAAACAGCTCAGAAACAGCTCAGACACAATCGAGGTCTGAGCTATGGCTCGTCCCCAGACGTACTCGCTGAGCTAATTCGATTTGCTACCGCTAGAGCGCGTCTAGAGTTGTAGGCTATAATGACAGCCTAAATAAATGGCCAAAAGTCCTCTTTGATTCCATTTAAATTCCTGACACACATTCCAGTATGCGCTATCCTAACAAATATTCTAGCTGGATGAATGTCATGAGGAACACTTGACCTCTGACCCTGTGACTCACAGGAAGTCGTCACGCAGGTTCCCGTTGAAGGTTCCGCAGAGGCCGAGTGTGCTTCCCCTCCAGGTGCTGTCCAGCTGCAGGTAAATCCGACCGGCACGAGACTCGTACTGCAGTCTCAGTCCCAGAGACGCACGCAGCTGGGTGAACACTGACGTCAGCCTGCGCACCTCCACCACCTCTACACACACACACACACACACACACACACACACACACACACACACACACACACACACACACACACACACACACACACATACACACAAACACGTAGACATAAATATACAACATGTCCAATAATTGGCCCAATAATTGGTAAATGTAATTTAGGTCAAGTGGAAATGAGAGGAGGAATAAGGCCAAACCAGAATATTTTACAACCATATTTGCCTTATGATACATATAAAATAAACCATATATGTACTGTTTGTCAAAGATGGTGATAACTGACACACACACACACACACACACACACACACACACACACACACACACACACACAGACATAATGTCTGTTGTGCTTACCATCAGTATAGGGCAGGTGGGCCACCACCCCTGCCCCCAGCAGCACTTCCCCCTCTCTGGTCAATGTGACTTGTCTGGTAACATCCTCATCCACCACCAGAGTCACAGAATGGATACAAGACTGCTCCTGAGACTAAACACACACACACACACACACACACACACACACACACACACAAACACACAGGGGGAAAGTCGTGGATAAGTAGGCCTCAATGGGCTCCTTGCTCATAATATTCCATAATGCTCTTAGATTTCCGGCCGTAATGACTGAGATAGAACACTGGTAGTCAATTTAGAGCAGCTAAAGCTAGAGAGCTAGAGAGGTCAATTTCAGCAGCTAGCAGCTAACGTAATTTTACATTAACAATTAAATGGCTACCGTTAAATATAGCGGTTTTGTTTGACTACAGTATGACCAGAGAGGACTTTGCTATTGACAGACTTGTGATCGTTTTTCCTACCTACAGCACTTGGTGAGTGTGAACAACAGGTCTATGGATTGATTTACACTGGATTTCCCCTTTAATAACAATAGATCATCGAGTAAAACCAAATAAAATGCATATGAGATGATTTGTCTTATTATACTGCTTGCTTGCTTAGGTTTAGACAAAATAAAATCCA
>JAODXP020000017.1:15170823-15188323 GCA_027497455.2 Sardinella longiceps
TACTTCTCGCTTCATTTTAAACCATCTCTGTGCTCACCAGTCCTCTACTGAAGCTTTCTGAGAGTGTTTCTCAAAGTCGAGGAAGCATGTTTGGAAGGCTGCTTTTTCGAGCATTCCACGTCATTCTCTGTCGCCAAGCACTGTTGCAATGTCAAGGATCCTTCTAAATAGCGAGGACAGAGGGCTTTATTCATAGATTTTCCAAGGATGCACTGATGAAACCTCATCTTTGAAGTGTATGACTTCCAATGCTAGCATTCTAGGAAGCATTCTCAATTTTGAGAAACAGTCTAAGTGTGTGGTCCTTTTGTATAGCTTGTGCTAAATAGAATTACCATAACAACAGAGCTTTAAAGTCATCTGCCTGCATTTATTCACAACATGTCCTTAGTTGCAGGTTAACATATTGAATGTTAAGATACCTAGGCTTCTGTTAGTAAGGCGGTGGTAAAAGTACAGTATGAGTCAGCAATGGTTCAAGCTTGTATCTCCACAGAGAAGTCCAGTTACCTACAATTTTGTTTTTATGACTACTGAAACCTGGAAGCATAAGAACATTCACAGAAAGGTATGACAACGAATTTCAGAGCTATTTCCATAGGCCTACACGATAGAGAGTATTTTGGGGGGTATTTCAGTGATGTGACTGTGTTCTCTGTTGGCTGTGTGGAGCTACTTTCGCGGGGCTTGTGATCTTCCCTGTCACTTGATACTTTCTCAGTCAGTCAACACCTGTGAGTTTGAGTCCTTATGAGAGAATGTCTCAGGAGCCAGCTCATTACCGTTTTTATTTCATCAGCTTAATCCACCTCATCCGCTGCCACACACACACACACACACACACACACACACACACACACACACACACACACACACACACACACACACCATATCATGCAGGTTGCTGACATACATAGGCCTACATACACAGGTAGGCCTACTCAAACACAAAAGTGCAATCATACAATATTGAAAATGCACACGCTATGTTACACAAACTTTGCCTTTAGCCACTGGAGGGTAGATCTGGAGGTAAATATACATGTAGTGCATGCGAGCACACACACACACACACACACACACACACACACACACACACACACACACAGAGAGAGAGACCCACTGATTGACTTACACACATAGGTCTGAAACACAGCTGGCCACAAATGGATTGGGGTCGATGTTCTCATGGCACGAGATGAAAGGAAAGAACAGGAGAGCACTGCATTTCTCAATGGCATCCTGTATACACACACACACACACACACACACACACACACACACACACACACACACACACACACACACAATATAATGTGTTAAAGATACAGTAGGTCATTTGGAGTGGACAGCATTGTAAAAAGCCAGGGAGTTGTGAAATAACCAGCATAGAGTATGACTTTCCCTGGTCAAAAATGGAGAAAAACTCCAATGTCTTGACTGTTGGTAGCTTTAAAAAAAATGTGTGCAAAATAGATTAAATTTTCTTGGAACAGTGGGTGAGTGAATAGCGTCCACATCAGAGGCCTTTGATGCAAATGGCAGCCGACACACTGCAGAAATCTGGTGTCAATCTGTCTGTTCGAATCGGGGGCCAGAACAAGCACAGCACTCTGACACCGACCATCTCTCTGTGGGCTCTGGGAGTCTTTTTCTTGTGCAAGGACGCGTTATCAACGAGGAGCTTCAGAGGCAAGGTGAGCCAGCTTGAGCGTAACCCACATCTCTCCCCTCTCATGCCGAGCCAGAGCTGAGAGCCGAGAGCCACGGTGCGGCACCGTGCTGCGAGACACTACTCTAGCGCCAACGCCAGGGCACGGGCAGTGTCCGCAAGCCCTGAGCACTCCCGCTGCGCCCGCTGTGCCCGCTAGCGTCGCTGCCAAAACATCAGAGCGACATCAGAGCGCTACACAAAGGCAGCGAGGGGTGAGGGGGAGACCGATACGAGATCGAACATGGAAAGGCTTTTACCGGCCGAGAAAAGATCAAAGCAGAGCGCAAGGCTACAGGAGAGAGGCACAGCACACTGCCCAAGAGGGGAAGAGGAGGAAAGAATGCATTCAGGGAGGGCAGAGAGCGAGGGGGACAGTGAGCTAACTCAAACTTCAGCCCATTTTATTACACTTCAGTTTTTATTTATGAGGCGGTTTAAGCCACTGCTAAAGCAATATATTAAAATCTAAAATAGCCATTATTAATAGAACATTCTTATTCATATTCCTTAATTACATTGGTTTAAAGGTACTTATAAATATCTTAAGGTTCATTCATTTCGCTTAGCTTTGGCTTTACGCTAGTGTTGTAGAAAAATGGGTGAACAACACCAATCTGAGATGTGAATATTTTTCATTTCTAACTTCAAGCCTATCCCATGTAAGTTTGGGATTATTCAGCAATGCAGCAATGCTGATTTTTTACAAACCAGAGCATAGGCCTATAAGAACCTGTGCTGATAATTTTCAAAAAGTTAATAAACATGGTAATAACATGGTAATAAACATTATTTTGTAATGCTCATATATGAGTTACTTTCAGTTTCATGCTTCAAGAAGGCCTCAATGGCATCTTAAAGAGGGGTAAATTCACCAAAGGACCATAGAGGAGCCGAGATAGCTTTTTCGCTTGGCAGTAGGCTAAGCCATTTAAACTTCAAAAGTGACTATGAAGCTGTTTTTGCAATGCGATGAGGACCGAAAGCATATTGCAGCAGCAACAACAGACGACGCAAGTTGTACTGTAGCTATAGTACAGCGGTGGGCAATTATTTTGGCCAAGGGGCCACATTGGCTTTTAGATTTTGACTAACGGGCCGGGTGTTAACAGTTAACCAACTGATGTCGGTATAATATACCAACATCAGTTTTTATTGGCAAGTCTCTAGTCCCACTTTCTTCAGAGGACATGTTAATATGCAGGTTTAAAAGGGTGGAATTTGCATATCATGAATACAACACATTTGATAGATAAGTCACCATGACTAAATGAGAAATTATTTTATTTTGGGAAGGCTCCACGGGCCGCATTAAATAGCTCCACGGGCCGCATCTGGCCCCCAGGCCTCAGTTTGCCCAGGTATGAGCTAGTAGCATTGAGAATGTTGCAATATACTTTCAGTCTTGTTAGGGGCAAAGATAAGTAAGTATTCTTGTAGTCATTCTTGAATCTTGGAGTCACTAGTGTTTTGGTGCTTAGCCTAGCCTCCTATTGTATATTTGACCTAAACTGGCTGCACGGCAGAGCAGTGGACGAAACTGACTGACATTATAAGTTGCTGGAAAAAGGTTAATGCCAGTGTACTAGAGCATTGACTCATCCATGACTGACTGTAATTGAATACTCAGTAAAGGTTAGCAGTGAGGTTGTGAGGCTAAAGGCTAAAGCATTACTGAGGGCTTACCTAAGCTGTTGTTATAGCTGCTGCTAACTCATCCATGGCTACCACTCAACTGAAATAGCCTTGGTAACACAACACTTCTTGTCTGACTGACTGTGTCTGAACTGAAAGATTAGTGTTAGCATAGTAGGCCTAGGTAATGATTGAGATGCTAACTCACATCCATCTCTTTTAGATTTTAGACACAGTTTTAGTTTTAGGCACATCCGTAATTCATCACTGTCTCTGTTTAGCTATTAGATCACATGTAGTGATATGCATCCATTAACAAGACGGTTTAGATGTAGGCTATGTAAAAGGCCAACACACATCCATCATCACTCTGTTGTATGGCTTGCCTTAAAATGACTTTCCTTGTCCATAAGCTAATTCACACACATCTCTGCATGGGTTGTATTAGGCCTACATGTACAGTAATATTATGCTGCCATCAACTCAACTCACATCCATTTCTGACTCAGACTGGCAGGGTCCTGGGAAGTCGTCCTCCACGTCTTCACATGGCTGCTCCTGGGGCAGATCCACAGCCCAGCTGTTCCCAAACTCAGCCAGACTACCCACCTGCAGGCCTGGAACAAGCCATCAAACATACAGTTAGCATTTGTTCAGTTACAGAAATTAGCAGTCATAGGATACAACAAATAGAACTAGTGCTGGCAAAATTAACGCTTCAACTCAAGGGATTAATCCAAAGAAATTAACTCAGATTTTAAAAATTAACTCAGATTAATCAGGTTGATATGGTTCCACTTTCCTTAATTTCAGCTAGAAAATGGCTATAGGCTATCAAGTCAAACTAGACAAAGACTATGGACTCACCCCTTCATGACCAACAACAAAAGAAGTAAACATGCATAAAAGTGGACTAACATTGTCCAAAACTTTCCTTCCAAGTCTTGATTGCTTATTTGATGTTTGGGGAATTCGTGGGGGTATGGGGATATGTGTGAATTGCCACATTTGAGATGAACAAAGCATCAGGGTCTTGTCAGGGCAAAATTAGGATGCAACCTACCAATCACTCATGTGTATTTAATGTAATGTATAAAATAGTGAGGAATGGCTATTCAGTTCAAAGAGACTAAACAGTAACACACTGATCCTTTACTGTGTCTTTGTAATGCTTAATGCTTGTCATTAAATATTTAAGATTCTCTATTATTCTCTGTGTACTGAACAAAATAACTTGGGATGAGACTGACACTGCTCAATTATTTCTGCAAATATGATTTTTCTTCTCTTCTTGCTCCTCTCATTTCAACTCCCTCCCTCTCTAACTCTCAAACTCACTCTCAGTCTCTCTCTCTAAATCTGTGTGTGTGTGTGTGTGTGTGTGTGTGTGTGTGTGTGTGTGTGTGTGTGTGTGTGTGTGTGTGTGTGTCAGCTACAGGACGTGCTCTCCGCAGCCCTGTGGGTGCTTCTCTGATATAATTGGGTGAGATTTGCTGTTGATGGAGAAGATAAGTGTTGCCTGGGTCGCTTCTCTCACCCCTGCTGTTGCTCAGATCATCTGATCCCTCGTCATTGTAGTTCCCGCACAGACCACAAGGCCGGCCTTTGTGCGCGTCCGTCATTTTGAGGTAGACTCCGGAACTGCCGTCCCAGGCCAGCGAGAAGCCAAACGTGCTCTTCACCAAGATGTAGTCGGCCAGGCGCTCGATAAACACGTTACGCACCGTCTGAGGCAAACTCAGTCTACAAACACACAGCCAACAGAGCACAGAGAGTTAAGTATCAGATTGCATTCAGCGGAAGTCAGAAGCTAGTTAAGCACAATCGAAAAAGCTCTTTGCTCTGTTAAGAAATACCAAAGCAAAAGCAAATGCGAATTAAAAATTAAGATTAAAACAATAATGTGAGTGTGAGCATAAAGTATTCCATATGGTGTCCTTTCTGTTAAAATGAGCATTTCTGCCTGGCCTCTTACTGTCAGATTTGAGGTTAGAAAAGATTACTCCATTTTTTAGTATTCACAGTATATATGGCTATTTCCATATCTCTCATTGAATGCTGTCAGTCAGACACTTCCTGCTCCTCACCTAACACCCCCCTTATGGACCTGGTACCCCCTGATGTGGATCTCGTCCTCATTAGGGAAGAACAGACTGAGAGCCCGGGGACAAGAGTACACGGATCCCTGGCACGAGCGACTGTTGTGCACCTGTAAGATAAGGAGAGCACGAGAGAGAGAGAGAGAGAGAGGGGGGGGGGGGGCGTAAATAGATAGAGAGGAAAAGTGTGGAAGAGAAAGAAAAAGAATAAAAGGCAAATAAAGCAAAAGGAAAGATATCTGTCAACAGAATAACATTTGCATGTCTACATGCACTAGCATGGGCATTGTCACTTCCTGAATGGTATTTAGTAGGACAACAGTGTCTTATTCTATTGCCTACTGATGCATTATTCTTAAACTCTAGCATTGGAATGAGTGACACTCTAGAGGAGCAATGAAATCCATTGGATAGACTGGAGGACCAATCAAATCAGTCTGCAGTGCTCCTAGGACCAATCAAATCAGTCTGCAGTGCTCCCTCACCCAGACAGTGTACTGAGGCTCTGTGGCATGGCAGTCTTTGGCCAGGATGTAGGAGCAGGAGCCGGGGAAGTAGTAGTACATCCCATCAAACGTCTCAAAGTGGTGCTGGCCCCACGACCGGCAGATCCCATCGCGGTCCTTGCCCGTGTTAGGAACTGGTGGCCATCACAGAATGGGGGGGGACAAACATCCAAGTAAAATATGAAGCTGCCCTTAGTTTATATGTACAGGTATGTGACTATAGATTTTTACAAATTAATTTAAGTCTGACACACACACACACTCACACACACACACACACACACACACACACACACACACACACACACACACACACAGAGAAACTGAAAAGCTACTTGTATTTGTGTGTGTGTGTGTGTGTCAATGACTCACTGATCTGACAACGATCTCCCATAGCCTGGAACTGAGCACAATCACAGCGACCACTCTCCTGACACCAACCCCCATTAAGACAGCCACAGTACTCTGAAACACACACACACACACACACACACACACACACACACACACACACACACACACACACACACACACACACACACAGCAATTCAGTAAGGTCCTTTTGTGATGAAATTGCTGCGTGTAATGGAGGTTTGGGAAGGCTAATTGGACAGTCAATATGAGTGATGTGTCAAAATGAGTTGTTTTAACAAGTTGTCTGTGTGTATAGGTCCTTTCACGTGTGTGTGTGTGTGTGTGTGTGTGTGTGTGTGTGTGTGTGTGTGTGTGTGTGTGTGTGTGTGTGTGTGTGTGTGTGTTTTTCACCTGATGAGGCATCTCTGGCTGTGTAGTTATGCAGCACAGCACGAGGGAGGGCAGACTCAGATAACACAGCGCTGAACGTCTACGTCAGTCACACACAAACACACACACACACACACACACATACGCATTAATGTTAACTAAAATGTTATATTCAGGGTTGATCTTTAATGTTTATTTATGTAGCATGCATCATGAGCATGTACTAATAAGCATTGTTATAATGGATTGCTACAAATGTGAAATAGGGAAAGTAACAACATTTCAACCAGGCCCCAAACCTTAATAAATGTTTGTTATAAGAGTCTACAACACAAGTGACCCATGACCCATAAGTACATACATACACACAAACACATATAAATTTAGCCTGGCAAGCCAGACAATAGCATCAAATTGTATAGTCTGGCTATGACCTAAGACAGCAACCTGATAAACTATCACTAGGGTATGTATGTCACCTTACACAAGGACCAAACTCTGTAGAATAGCTACTGGGGCCCTGTGGTTAGCTTCTAGACCAAAACCACCTGCTACTGCAAGGGGAAGGCCTACAGTACGTCTACATTTCTAGGCTAATATAAACCTGCTGTAGACCTAGCTTTACAGTGCATGATTGTAGGCCTATGTGTCTGTCTTCTACTGTAAATTTACAGTGCATTGTAGACTTAGGCCTATGCGTCTTTCTCCTCTGCTCCTACTGTAACTTTACAGTGCGTTGTAGACTTAGGCCTATGTGTCTGGCTCCTCTGGCTCCTAGCTTTACAGTGCATAATTGCTCTACTGTATGTGTCTGGCTCCTTTCACCCTTGCTTGAATGCAGGGCACTAGTGCAATCAGTGTCTTAAATCAGCTGTTGTGTAGAGCCGCTAACCCAGAGCTGCTTTGCTTATGCCTCCGTGTCGCTGGCGCTCATGAGTTAGTTAGGCTACCTACCCTGTCTCTGCGGGCCGCTCGTAATGAGGCCGTGAAATCTGTTTAGATCTGTCGCTCCCCATCCCTGCACTCCATAACCTTATCTTAGCGCCCGCTAGCCTTAGCCCTCGCGCTAATCTCCGTTCCTGGAGCTCCAGGGAGAAGGGCCTTTTAGCCTCCGCCGCGGCTGAGCCCCGGGCCCCCACCCCCGACAAAGGGGGCTTTGTGCGAGCGCAGGGAGCCTGGATGTTTGGGTGCCCTGGCCTCCCCTCGCTCTCCCCTCTCTCTCCCCTCTCACCGTGTGAGCGCCGGTACCCACCTCCTCTCGGAAGAGATCCCGTTTCTGCCGCAGTGCATTACCTCTGCTTTTAGAGTGGGAGACAGCACAAAGAGAGCAGTATTAAGAGCAGGGAGACAGTGAGACTGCAGGTTTAAGGACACTTCAGGTAGAGGCCTGTCTGCCTGTGTGCCTTTCTGCCTGCCTGCCTGCCTGCCTGGCTGCGTCTCGCAACCACATCACAGCACAGCACAGCACAGCACAGCACAACAGAACAGTAACAGAACAGTAGCCTATACAATAGAGTGGGCACAGAGTAGTTGGGTTCCACAAGCCAAGGCCTTATAGGCCTATCCCTGTCAAAACATTTACCAAGCAGAGATCATAACAGGATGAGGTGTACACATTTAGAGCAAATGTGTTTGTGTCATTATATTACATTGTGTTATTTTACAGTCAATTTGTATCAAATTCGGATGAAATTACCATGAAGGCCTACAGATAGGATCTGATTAGTGTCATTGGTAACAGATTAATATCATTAAAACAAGCTATTGCCTCTTGATAACAAAAGTTTTATCTCCGAATTACCTACAAAGCTTAAAAAAGATTAAAAAGTTTTGTAATGATAATACATTTACTGTAAATAATAAAATAATGTTTTTAGAATATTTATGCTATTTTATATTCAAGCTGATTTGTATGTATTTCAGTGTTTTTTTCTGAAACATTCACTTTCATGATTTACAAATACACATGCACAGTGCACACAAACAATTTAAACACATATTCATGTTCACATTCAGAGAGAAACATATTCCAGTTAGAACTGCATATCAGGTTAACCTGACATGAACCAAGTTTGCAGAGACAAACCAGTGTCTATAACCAGAGGATCTCAGTAAGTGGCCTGTGCATCATATGAAGAGAATACAAAAGCCCCACACTTAAACTTTGACCTTTAACACACTTCAGTTCACCATGTCTCAGTCACAGGGAATTCATTGGCAATTTAGAAGATAATGTCATCGCACACTGATAATCATAGAACTAGAGAACTTCACACAAATAAACCAGAATCTAAAAAGTGTGTCTGTAAAGCCTGTAATGGGAAAGCCTTCTAAAGCAGTAGTGTAGTGTCATTACTGTCTGATAGGAACCTCATCAATATTCAACAAGAGCTGCAGCAGGCTCCAGGAGATTTGAGGTGTGTGTGATGTGGCTCAGTACATACTACACAGATGAGTGTGACGGATACTACTGCTACACACACACACACACCTGTCATAGCCACGTCTACACTCTCACCTGTCATAGACTAGCTTTACTGTATACACTCACCTGCCAGGACTCAGCCTCTACACACACACCTGTCACACAAACCAACAACTACAAACACTCACCTGTCAGGTCTGGTCTGAGGCTTTAGCAACTGGCAGTGAAGTCCTGCCAGAAAGAGAACCTTTTTAGTGTGGAGTCAGTGTATATTAACGACTTTAACCAAACACCCCGACAAAAACATATCACATCTAGAATCTTCCGAGCAGTGGCCCAATATTTATAAAGCACCATGGCAATCATTCTCCAATTATATAATCCATTATGTTGTTTAGAAAGCTTCTAGTAAAAGTGAAAGTACTTGTGAAGCATTTGTGTAGGTTGTTTCTCAGAGTGTTTGGAATCCCCGGTAAATATTTAGCAAATTCTTCAATTTATAATGTTAAATATTTTAGAGTTGCCTCTGAATATTTAATGTGCGTCAGTACAAATGCAAATGCAGCAAGCACACACCCTCAATACCAATCCTGTTTGTAACTGGCTGAATTTGATCAACTCTGTCAATTTCAAAGCATAATAATGATACATACTTTATAGCCTTATTTTACAGCCTTATTTATTTACTTACATATTTATTGCATATGTTACTGAGGACTCACGGAGTAAGAATTCCATTATATCTTTGTGCATAAGTTTGACAATACATTTGAAATTAATCGAATTGAATAAGGAGTAAGAAAACCTCTCTAACACTAAATTGCTTCATACAGTAGGAGTTGAGAGGAAATTTATAACTTGACATTCGTTCACCCTCCCTCCATAGTTACAAAAGTTTGCACAACAGCATCTACATAGCATCTGCATAGATCTCCCAAGTTTCCCCGGCTTGTAGCAAACTCCCCAGTGTAGTGTGTGTCTATCTATCTATCAGACTCCGAGGAGTGGACTCACTCTGTAGTAGAGCCAGCTGAAGGACAAGCAAGGTCAGAAAGGAGAGCGGAGTCCCTGTCCACCGCCTGGTCATCTCAAGGCAGAGTCCAGCACAGCTCCCAGGCTGAAATCAGGAGGGCATTTTCCGCCACGCATCCGAAGGAAGGCCGGGAGGGAGGGCAACAGGTGCCGGAGTCACACACACATACACACACACACCACACGCTCTCTCTCTCTCTCTCTCTCTCTCTCTCTCTCTCTCTCTCTCTCTCTCTCTCTCTCTCTCTCTCTTTCTCGCTTACACGCTTCACACACACTCGCTCTCACTCACACACTCCGCTCAGGAGAAATCACATCAGCAGTGAATGAGAAGTTTTTCAACAGCAGCACGCAGGCTGAGAGAGAGCCACTCTTCTGTGAGATTACCTGAAAAGAGAGAGAGAAAGAGAGAGAGAGAGAGAGAGAGAGAGAGAGAGAGAGAGAGAGAGAGAGAGAGAGAGAGAGAGTGAAAGAAGGTGGGGGGTGGGAGGCAGAGAGAGAGACAAACAGAGAGGGAGTGAGAGAGAGAGAGAGAGAGAGAGAGAGGTTGAAGAGAAAGAAAGAGAGAGAGAGCGGAGAGGGAGGGAGAAAGGCAGGGAGGGGCGAGCTTGAAGTGTTTGTGGAGAGAGAGAGACCTGAGTAATCTCCAGTGGGTTCATTAGATAATGGAACAATGGCGTAAAATATGCTAATTTGTAGACTGGGGAAACTATTGGTTTCACTCCATTTATTGCACACACACACACACACACACACACACACACACACACACACACACACACACACACACACACACACACACAATCACATACACACACACACACACACACTACACACACACACACACACACACACACACGTAGATGAAGGAACTCAGAGATACATTCACTCACAAACAATAGTGCCACATATCGCACATGTACTACACACACACACACACACACACACACACACACACACACACACACACACACACCTGTTGCAAATCTTGAAACCTTTAGAGACTGACTGAAGAAGACTCCATGTTGTACTTGGCTAAATCTGATTACTTCACCACACCTGAGGCAAGCGAGTGAGATCAGACCAATACACTTCATCCTCTTTACCCACCGGACTCAGCAGATTAAATGACAAGTGTGTCACTGTCAGGTTAAAGCAGATATAATTAATGAGATATTCTCCATCCTATACAGAGCCAGCTATCCATAGTGATGGATGAGAACTGTCAGACATTACATTTTGTTTTCATAATGTCTTTATACGGCATCCATCAGCCACTTAGAGTCTTGTTGACAGTGGAAGGCATGGGGGAGATTTAGGGAGGCTTGCCCGCAGGAATTAGTCTCTATATCGCCCTCTGTGGGCAATAAAGCATTTTAACAACACAGGGACATTTAGCATGATTAATGATCATTCATTCCCACTGGGGAAAATATTATGCAAACTCAATGAAAAGCTATTTTTGATAACAACAGACTAAGCCTACCAGACAGTCACACACCCTATAAAGACCTAAAAGACAGACAGGCACACACAGAGACAGACAGACAGACAGACACACACACACACACACACACACACACACACATAAAAACATTATAGTCAACATTATAGAGTCTTTTAGAATTGTAGGTAATATAAGAAATTTCTCTAGTTTCTTTTATTTAATACAATCTGTGGAACTGCAAAAGCAACTGATATTTGGAGATCAGTCTTCCACTTAGCAAACCTCATTACTTTGCAAATTTGGTACACTGGAGTTGTTTTTCATTTCCACAAATGCTAATGGTCTTTTCTTAAGATAGATTGCAGAGAAAACATCTTGTTGTTACTGTTACAACAACACTCACTGCATCTTAGTACAATGAAAATATAATTTAATGTAATACACTAAAGTTCAAAACTCACTTAGACTGAGCCACTTTAAAAATTGGGGTTAAAAGTTTCCCCACTTCACAGGCACACACACACACAGACACACACAGACACACACACACACACACACACACACACACACACACACACACACACACACACACACACACACACACACACACACACACACACACACACACACACACACACACACACACACAGACACACACACACACCATTATGCCCTGTCCTTGCCCAGCTGTTGCATCACAATTTACTGTTGTTTGACATCCACGAAATAGCATCATCTGCATTGCAGCTGTAAGGCTGGGGCGAGCCCTTCCACTCAAGGTAGCCTCTCTCTCTCTCTCTCTCTCTCTCTCTCTCTAAAGCAGCCATGACTCTAATCAGGCCCTAGTCTCTGCATTTGCATTTGTAATTCCCACAGAATCATGTCTGGCTAGTGTCCCTCCTTAATTAATGACAAAGAGCAAGTCAACCTCATCTAGACGCCCCTCATTTATTCGGAGAGAAGCCAATGAGCACACTAATGAATCTCTTACACTGAATGTGTCCTTGCATTTGGAATTAGTGTGTACATGCGTGTGTTTGTGTGTCTGTGTGCGAATGTGTGTGTGTGTGTGTGTGTGTGTGTGTATGTGTAGGCTATGTCGTGTGTGGGCGCAATGCATGCATCCATTCTTTAATGGAAGCCAGTTCAATTGACATTGCTGAAAGGACACGACAGCACACACACACACACACACACAAAACAAAACATATATTGTTGTTATGATGTTATCATTATGCTTTACTTTGAGAAGGAATCCTGGAAATTCACACCAAAAAGTCCTGATATCACAGACCTTAACAGACATCTTTCATTGAATACAGAGGACAGACATCAGATTGTTCAATAAAAACTAGTTTATTTTTCATTTTCTTCTTAAACAAGACTTGTCATAGTCTGTGCTAAATTACACAGTTTGGTGGTGATGTGGTTCTTTTTTTCTATAGTACTGGCAGGTTATAGAGAGTGTTACTGATGCAGCAAATTTACAGACACACACACGCACACACACACACACACACACACACACACACACACACATGCACGCACGCACACACACACATACATACTGTACACTGTTCTCCATACAGACACACACAGATACACACATGCGGCATCAGAATTTCCTGTGTCCTTGAACCGTATACAAAATGCCCAGTGAACATGTACCGTATATCTGATCATACTAACCATCTCTATTTATAAATTAAATATTTTTAAGTTGAGATTCCTGTCAATACAAAACGGGGAAACATCAATTATTGGTGAATGTTGCTAAATTACAAACTCATTTGTGCAGTCACTCAATAAAGCTTTCATTTCCTTCATACCTCTCTCTCTATATATATAATACTGTATATAAATAGGGTGTGTTGCATTTTTTTTGCTTTATATAGCTGAATATAATATTTGTGTAAAACTAATGGGATGATATATTCCTCATAGTAAGCAAGCAGACAATGCACACACACACACACACACACACACAAACACACACACACGCACACGCATACACACACGCACACACAGACACACACACACACACACACACACACACACACACACACACACACACCTCCACCCAGACATACTGTAAATATGACATCACACACACAATTTTCGCAAAAACAAGATCGTCAGAAGCATATTTTACATAAGATTTAAAGATGAAGATCGGTTCTAGTGATCTGCAGGGTAACACATTCTAAAAAGCCTGAACACATACATCTACACATGAACAAAAGAGTCTTCTCATAACAAGAGTGTGTGGGCCTGGAGTAAAAGTCAGTGTAAAGTCAGAGTATGCATGGAGGGATTAGTCTCATCACACATGCAGTAATACTAACATTAAACAAGAAAAGCCATCCACTGGTGAAGAAGGTGGGAGAAAATTCAACTGAAAAAACAAAAACAAAAAAACAAAAACAAAAAAGAAACACAATTCAATACCATTACTGTTCAGTTCATCGCATGACAGGGTTCCTGAGCTAAAGGCATTTGATCACAGTAAAAATAGCTACATCATTCTAATCCATATGTATGTGGGAAGAACAACCAATCATTCTGCTTGCATGGTGTCATGTGACTAAGAAAGGCAGAGCCTTTGTCTCGCTCACGTTCCATGATACTATGACATCTGCTCAATATAAAATGTGCGTTTCCTTATCCCTCTTACAGTGGCTCTTTACATGATTGCAAATATCTTTTCAAAACAGATGATAATGTCCCATTAGTTCCTTTAGCTTACGATATGACATTTATTCACTTAAAATCTGACTGGCAATAAACCTAACACATAAAAATATTTCCAAACTGAAGAACTTTTACACACAAAATATAATAATATACAAGTAAAGTTCTTCAACCTGTACTCTTTTTTTCTTCTGACAATGAGAAAATCAAGCTGTGTCTCTAGTCATCTTGCATTTATATTTAAATCTTTTTTTAAATATTTTACAAAATATACAAATCTCAAAATATTAATGCCTTAACATTTTAGGATAAAGAATCTGGTGTTGATTGTTAGCCTCTGAATTTGCTAACTAGCCACCAAGCTGGCGCGTCACAACAGTTATAGCAATGAAGCTAGCAAGCTAATTACCCTGCGGCTAAGAAAACAGTGGAGGTAGCCAAGACTGCTAGTTTGGATAGCGCAATAATGGATTTATAAAAGCTTTCATGGCCCGACCTGTTAGAAAGTCCTACATTTGTGGTTTTGTTACATATTGTTCATAAAAATGGTCTCTGTGTTAGCAAGAGTAGCAAGATTGTGTTGTGCTCAGTATTTTTTTTTATAAATGTTTGTGTGTTAAGATGCCATTTTGAGGATGATCTACAGAATGTCTACCAGCAGTTGCATATGAAGTGTTATGATATGAGACATGACTTAGCTGCTCTAGCCAGAACATGTGCGTGTGTGTGCGTCTGTGTTTGTGTGCGTGCTTGCATGCGAGTGTGAATGTATGGCTGTGCATCCATGTGTGTGTGTGTGTGTGCATGTGTGTGCGTATACATGCTGAAGAAGATGAACACATAAGGATTTCGGCAGCATAGGAAGAGTTTGAAGGAAGAGAGGAGCAGGAGGAGGAGAGTCAGGATAACTGAGGCAGAAGAGACAGTAAAGAGGAAGAACAAGAGCAATAATATGAATAATAAGAAGAAGAAAACAGAAATAAACAACAGATCCAGTGGAGAACGAGTGGAGAAGACAAATCCAGGTGAAGAGGTGCAAGGTAGGGGAGGAGGCCCCTGGTGTGTCCTGTGTGAATGCTGCCTGTGGTGGTGGAGGAGAAGGAAGAGGAAGAGGAGGTGTCTGTGGAGGTCTGGCACACGGCCGGCCTGCCTGCCTGCCTGCCTGAGACCCACGGACCGCTGCTCTCACTCCTGAGTGTAATACAACGTCCTGGAGGTGCGGAAAAGGTGGGGTTAAGAAGAGGTGCAAGTGCAGTGGTATACTGTGTGTGTGTGTGTGTGTGTGTGTGTGTGTGTGTGTGTGTGTGTGTGTGTGTGTTTGTGTGTGGATGCTACAATTATTGAGTATACTGATGGACACTAATGTGAGTATACTGATTACATGAGTGTACAATGTATCTCTGTGGTTCTCTGTGGTGTGTGTGTGTGTGTGTGTGTGTGTGTGTGTGTGCATGAACAGATGTTCCAGTTTGAGCATAACAGATATAGACATAAAACATACATTTGGACATTTCCTTTATCTAATCCAATATGAACATCTGCATTTTTGTGTCACAGTAGATGTCTGTATACAGTAATTTCCCAAATATAACTATCATAGTAATTAAACCTCAGTGTCTAATGCAAACTCACAGCAAGAACAGAATACCATGATTTCATTATAAAGTAGAATGAAGAAAAGAAATGCATTCTAATGTATAGCCCTCACCCATGTGTGCAAAATCGAAGAATTAAAGGGATACACCACCTTGTAATGAAACTGGGTTATCTACCATCTTACCTGGAGTTACATATGTGGGTAAAAGCATTTTGGTCTCAGTGCATACGTTTTCCAACTCTGGCATCCACAATTGTTGCTTTATCTTAGCATAGGTATAAAGTAAAGTAGCCAGATAGCAATACTTTTGTTTACCCATACACGCAACTCCAGGTAAGAGAGGTGAATAAACTATTTTAATAAAAAGGTGGCATATCCCTTTAACCTTAGTTAATTATGGTAAAGGTGCCAAGGTACTATACAGTATACAGTATGTGTATGCATATCTAGTCCATACCGCTCTGTGAATGTGTTCATGTGTGTGTGTGTGTGTACTCTCTCTATCTGTGTGTGTGTGTGTGTTTACACCAGACTTCGGGTTCCGCTGGAGTACCTGTGTCTGCTGAGCAGGTGATGCTGTGGTGGGGGTGTGGGGGGGCAGTACTGATGTGGATGGTGATAGGGAGGAGGGGGCGGGGGGAGGGGCGGGTTACTCCCACCCTTCCCGTCCGACCCGCCATCCCGTGACCGCACGGGCGTGGAGTCGGCCGACTGGATGAGGCGATGGGCGGGGCTCTGACTGAGAAAGGCCTCCACGCGTCCGCGCCCCGTGGAGTCCACGACGATGACCTTGACGATCTGCTGGCATTGGATGAGAGTGTCCAGGGGCGAGAGGGGAGGTAGCGTGGGGCCGGCGACGCCGACTCCAACTCCCACTCCGACGGCGTGGCTAGGCAGGACGGCCAGGGGGTGAACGGCGGCGAGGGGCGTCGCCGGCGAGCTGAGGCTCTGTGGTGAGGCCAGCTGGTACGTTTGGAGCCTGTTGTGAATTGACACCTAGTTTAGAAACAGCCAGAAGCACGAAGCGTTATCTACCCATCTGCCAAGAGCAATGCACACACAGAGCCCTCTGGCGCCTACAGGCACCAAAGCCATGCCACGCTACTGCATGCCACTGCAGAACAACACACACACACACACACACACACACACACACACACACACACACACACGCACACACACACACGCACACACACCACTGCATGCCACTGCAGAACAACACAGACACACACACACACCATATCATGCTGCTGCATGCGACATCGGACGATACACATACACCAGACCATGCTACTGTCACAGGAAACAATACACACACACACACACACACACACACACACACACACACACACACACACACACAGACAGACAACCCCCCACACACACACACAAACACACACACCTACTTTATGCTACAGCAGACAATAAACACGCACACACACACACACAAACACACACACAGACACACACAAGTCAGCAAATACACAGATTTAGAAACCATGTCACACTGCTGCATGCCATAGCAAACAGCACATACACACACACCCCATGTCATGCTACTGCATACCACAACAAACAAGTCACATATACACACACACGCCATGCCAAGTTAC
>JAODXP020000017.1:15203323-15208323 GCA_027497455.2 Sardinella longiceps
GCTACTTTATCCCCGTCTCCGACTAGCTATCTTCAAGCTCAGTCAGCAACTCGACGTTAGCTCCATCTAGAGGATTTTTATGGGTCCAAACTTACCTCACTCACGTCAGATGTAGCGCTACGCGCGTTCATCTGATATTCAGCGATAGACGAATTATTTCAGGAGCCAGAAATCCTTGAATCTAACTGGGCAAACGGCTTGTCCATCAATTTAATTGACGTACACTGCAGCCAACCACATCGAAACCAACCGAAGACGCACGTTACGTTTGTTGGATTGGTTGGATTCAAAACAGTTGCTTCTTCGCTACGTCACACCCTCTACAGCAGCCAGCGGCCCTGATTGGTCCGGTTAGAGAATAATGGCTTGAAATCTCTCTGATGGGCTTCAACATCAGATTGTTGCGCGGAAGTGCCTTACGAAAGTTACGTAGCGCATGATCTGACGTGAGTGAGGTAAGGTCCAAACAGCTTGCAAGTTAAAAATGTTGTTTCGAAATATTGGAAAGGCCCTTGACATTCATATAAATCATTAATATGGCATTCATATGAATATTTTTTTTCCTTCTAATCTATGACGAATGCTCACCTGCCTTTCTGGTGGTAGTCTACTATAAAGCCTTAGCATTAAAAATCTTTGATAAGTTAGTACAATGCTAAATGAATACATGCCTCTTAACAAACAAGTTTTTAACCCATTTAAGGTTTGAATTTCAGCACAATTGAATTAGAATCTGAAAGTGTAGGCTTTATACTGTCAAATTATGCTAAAATGTGAAATTCGACTTTTTTGGTGCAAGCAGTCCATTTTTAGAATTTTCTCAGAAACGAAGCTTGCGCGAAGCGACTGATTTTGACGTGCAAGGTCACATATGTGTTTTTAAGTCTGTGTGTGTGTGTGTGTGTGTGTGTGTGTGTGTGTGTGTGTGTGTGTGTGTGTGTGTGTGTACGCTCACCTGAATGCCTCAATGAGTCTCTCGACCTTCTGGGCCTCTCCCTGGACACGAATATGAGCCTGGAACTTCCTCAAAGCCTCATCCAGCTCCAGCCCAGAGAAATCCATCTCATCCACCACACAACTATGAGAGAGAGAGAGAGAGAGAGAGAGAGAGAGAGAGAGAGAGCTTTGACAACATTGTATTTGGCAACACTATATTTCCACAATCGTGCTAATAAGGCAACGTTGAATTTGAGAGGAGAGAGAAAGAGAGAGAAAAGGGGGTAGGAGAAAGACTGATGAAGGAGATGAATAGGCGAGAGACAGAGCAAGAGAGAGAGAGTGGGAGAGAAGAGAGGGGTGTTGATAAATAGACAGATAGTGTAGCTCAATAGATCTTTTTAGAAAGTACTTTACTGCCACTCTCCATGCAGTCATATTGAAATAGTGTCAGGAGCGCCGCGTGAAATGAGATTCATCAGAGTCAGACCCTCCGTGCCTCCACTCGCTTGCCCGCCACGCGGCTCACATCCCCACAACCCCACAACCCCACATCCTCACATCCTCACATCCCCACGCTGTGCGGAGCTCGGCTGTGCTGAGGCTGCAATGTTGGGGGGAGTTTCCTGCTGAAAGTCAGAGGAAGCGATAGTGGCTGGCTCTCTTTCTCTCCCTCTCTCTCTATGTCTTTCTTTCTCTGTCTCTTTCTCTCTCTCTCTCTCTCTCTCTCTCTCTCTCTCTCTCTCTCTCTCTCTCTCTCTCTCTCTCTCTCTCTCTCTCTCTCTCTCTCTCTCTCTCTCTCTCTCTCTCTCCTTTCTCATCATTAGGAGCAGACAGGTCCCGATAGCTGCTGAGAAACTCTGCTGCTCTGCTCACCAAGCCCAAGTGGAACAAGCTGATTAAGCAGTGGAAGGAGGCCATCACTGAGTCCACTTTCTCTGTGCTGCCTGCCACCACTCTCAGTGCTGCAGCTGGCTGTGACTGCCTACACAAGAACACACACACACACACACACACACACACACACACACACGTAGGCACGCACGCACACACACACACAGATACACACTCACACCAAGACTCACACAAACACACACACATTAAAAAGAAACCCACAGGCAGCAACAGTGCTGTGGCCAGGAAGAGAAGCCATGCTGGTTCAGCACATCTCAGCAGTGGCCCAGCACACACAGGGGTTCCCATTAGCCACTGGAAACTGTAGACTCGTAGCTCACAGCTCATCCTTTTTCCTCATCCGGCCGCACTTGCACAAAGAAGACAGTGTCCTCCCTATCTAAGTGCCTCACTCGCTCTCTGAGAAGCCTCTCTGTTCCTGGACAGCCGCTCTACAATCTGCCTATAGGTTAGCATATGGGATTCCATGTCCTCGCAAGCACCACGCGTGACGTGTGTGTGTGTGTGTGTGTGTGTGTGTGTGTGTGTGTCTCTCTCTCGCTCTCTCTCTCTCTCTCTCTCTCTCTCTCCCTGCGTTGCTATGGCAATGTGGTCGAGGGTTTGCCTGGAAAGCGTTGGTGGCAGTGGCGTTGGCGTTGGCTGCAGTTTGGGTGGCTGTGATGACGATGAGCAAATCCTCTTTGGTGTGCTGTGCTGTGCTGCGCTGCTATGCTCTCCCCTGTGACCTATTTCCTGTCCTGTTAGAACCTGACACGGCGCGACAGTCCGTGAGGAAGGGCCAGGCTCAGGCTTGCTCAGCTCTTGCAGAAAACACTGAGGAGCCAGAAAGGCCAATGATGATGTCTCTATCTCTCTCTCTCACACTCTCTCTCTCTCTCTCTCTCTCTCTCTCTCTCTCTCTCTCTCACACACACACACACACACACACACACACACACACACACACACACACAAGCACACACATACACACACACACAACACACACACACACACACACACAGACACGCACACACACACACACACACACACACACACACACACAGACACACACACACACTCGCACTCACACTCACACACACACACACACATATCACATCCATAGTGTTTGCACTCTGTATGCACTCACTCTCGCCTTTGCTCTCATTCTCATTCTCACTCTTGTCCTTGTCCAGCAGTCCAGTCATCCGACCTCTGGCCTCACACAGTCAGACTCACACACTCTTGAATGCTTGGACACACTCTCACTACAGTCCAGTCACTTCACACTGCCTCCTTCCTCGAGGTCATCTGCTCATTTACTGTACTCAATCTTTCTATGGTTTGCTTCAATGACACAGAACATGCTTACACACAGACACACACTATATGGCACAAATATAATGGCCATATAGGCTACAGACATAATGTAAAGAAACTGGCCCACGCACACATGCGTTTTCTCCACACACACACACACACACACACACACACACACACACACACACAATGGCACTTACTCAAGCACATCTCGGTTGAACTGCTTCTTGGCGTTTCCCAGGAACTCCCCGATCATCTGTCGACTCAGGCCCTTCCTCTGGAGCAGGAAGTGGGCCACACCTATGGGCGTGTCTGGAATGAAGCCACGGCCAATCAGGAACTCAATGCCTTTATCCGGGTTTCTGAATTAACACACAGGGGATGAAAAACAACAAATCAAAACTTTGCACAACAGTAAAAACTGTAAATCTTGTGAAAATATGTGTGTTCATGTAGCCGATGTCGGTTTTGACCACTTAGAGTAAACCCACGGCATGGGAATTGAACACTCTAACCACTGAGCTGAAAATCTCAGGTTTCAACTCATCGGTTAGAAGCGTTCTTAAGGTTAGGGTTGTGAGGATTTACATGTACTACAACTGGCTGGCCACGGCTAGTTGGCATCCATTACATTCATAAAGATACATAAATATGAGTGTGTGTCATACCAACGCAAACACGGCAGGTGTCACTCAGTGATGTCACTTCTTGTGGCTTGTCAGTGTTTGGATGTGTCATAGCCTGGCCTTGCCTTTCTATGTACTTCTGCTCGATTATCGTTCTCCCTCCACGACTCTGTCTGCAATTCTGGCCATTGGCTTTGTTCGCAGCGACCAATTCGAGACCGTGGCAGTCAGAGAGCAGGAGGGGGGAGTTGTGAGAGATTACGTCAAATTTCTGCTGTTTTAGCGTAGCTTACTTCATGTGCGAGCTGGCACATAACGTTAGTAATTGGGTGAAATCAGATTTAATCGCTTCAAACTTCTACAGTTCATGCTTCCAGCAATCGATCATCAGTGGATGAGATCCCAGACCCTTGTACAAAGTCTTTTTTTGTCTTTTTATATGTACAGTATGGAGTCTGTAGTTGATGGAGGTAATATTCAGTAATGTGGGTGGTGCTGTATTGCTGTATCTATCCCATAATTTCAGTATATGTAAAATCTAAAACACAGTAAAAGTGAGTAGGCCTATGTGTGAGAGAGTGCTTGCATGTGTGTGTGTGTACAGTACGTGTGTGCATGTGTAAGGGTGTGTGTGTGTGTGTGCGGAAGCAAATGTGTGGCATGTGGTGTGTACTTGTGTTTGTGCGCATGATAGAGAAAGAGAGAGAGAGAGAGAGAGAGAGAGAGAGAGAGAGAGAGAGAGAGAGAGAGAGAGAGAGAATAAGTGTGTTTGTACAGAAGGACATAATCCCTTGATAATGTCCATTTCAGGCATGCTGCTATTGGCGCCGCTGAATGTCCTTGAAAAAGAGCTGAGCGTCATCCGTCTTTGTTGGGCCCCAACCAGAGAGGCAGCAGCAGCAGCAGCAGCAGTGGCGGTGCGGCCAGCCGTGGGAAGAACCCTGGGCTGCCTCTTATCAGCCTCCCCTGCTCACTATCATTAATTACCCACAATCCTCCGGCTAAGACCGCCTCCTCCTGAGACAATGCAATGCAATCGCTGCACTGAGAGTTCTAGTGTTCCATTTGAGATCATTCGGAATATTATTCTGTTCCATTTCAACTCGGTCTGCACCAGCTAATGAATCCAGAGTTGCTGAATGCATGCTCATGTTTATACTAAACTGCATATCAGGCAGACAGACTGCGGTTAAGGCAGAAATCATTTGGCTGTGTGTGAGTATAAAT
>JAODXP020000017.1:15215823-15218323 GCA_027497455.2 Sardinella longiceps
CATCTAGACTAATCATTTCTCCTCATGGACAGAACAGACATCTAACACAGAACAGCATCCTGTCATATCACTTCACTGACAGAGGCTGAACATCAGACACTGAACATCAGACACATCAGATCACCTCATGGACACACATCCCGCACTGAACATCATCTAGACAAGTCATATCACCTCACAGTCACTTTTCCTCAATAATGATGGATTTGGATAAAATACCTGCTCATCCTACATATATGCACAAAATGGATACACAGTAGGACCAATATGCACAAAATGGACTAGCCATTTATGGACTGGCAAATCTAAAATATCAAGATGTATACGACCGACATTTTTTGACATTGGCTACCAAATATTTTTATAGGTTTTTGGCAGACTTGATACTGTATCATTATTTATTGTTAGATAAATGGAGATTGGTCATTTCTATGACCCCTCGATGAATGAAATAATGCATTTGAGAGCCAACAGCTTTGTCTTGTATTTGGACTAAATTGCTTAGCCATGACCTTCAAGTGAATGATCATGATCTTCAAAGTCACTGCGCTTACAGCATTCCATTTCATTGCTTTTAATACAACCCCGCACACCAGCGGCGAACTCTGCCGTCGCCTCCAATGTATGGAGTGAAAATAGCCGAATTCAAAAGTGCTCCGCAATTCTGTTGGAGCCAGTGAGCGGCCAGCAGCCTTTAAGGGATAAAACACATAGGTGCTGCTCCAAGAGAAAGCAAACTTTAGGAGAATGCTGGGAAGAGTTGCAGCTAGAATGCATCTATTTTGTTTATTTTAATGTTTATATTCATGGCCTCATAGAAAGTAGAGTAAATGCCAAATGAGAAGATGGATGAGTATGCTGCTGGTTTATCCTATGAATATGTATCTGAGACTGCCCTTATGGATCATCCTTCTTAAGAAACTACATGGGGTTGGTGAGAATGTCTGTTCCAAGCTGACACGTGTATCCTACATTTGTTTTCATTTTTTGTTTTATAGATGAGGAGATAAAATGATGAATTGCCAGAGTTCCAGTCATAACAGAGGCAGCCCAGACAAACAAGCGGCACGGCAGACAGCTGACTAGACTAGGATGAGCTTGGGCTCCAGCTGAGGTGACTAATAGTGGTGTGCCAGCGAAGGTCTCCCCAGCCGCCTCCGCATCTGATCCCCTTCGCTTCACAATCCAGTTGTATTTATTCCTCTTTTCCTCTCTGCTTTTCTCTCAACTAAATGACTAATGGTACCTTTCACCCAAACCAATAATCTACTCGAGGGAGTAGAGGCGTGTGTGTGCATGTGTGAGCTGCACGTCTGTGTGTGTGTGTGTGTGTGTGTGTGTGTGTGTGTGTGTGTGTGTGTGTGTGTGTGTGTGTACTCACAGGTTGAAGAGATTGAGGCCGATCCTGTAGAGGCGTTTCCGGCCCGTATCCGTAGAGAGTGTTCCACAGCCGGGTGCGTCCTGGCAGTGTGGGCGGGGCAGGGAGAGGACCATGGTCTCGCAGGCTGATTGGCCAGACGTGGATGTGCTGCTGCCGCCACTAACCGCCTCTGAGCTGTTCTCCATCACCACCTCCGGCCGGACCTGACTGGACCTCCTGCTGCCCCCTGCTCCAGGCTTCCCCGCTTCGGCCTCCGATCCCAGCAGATCCCCATCCACCCCCTCTTCCTCCAGATCCTCCTGGGAGGGCGGAGCGGGAAACTCAGGCTCGCCTTCTGATTGGACACTGACTCGACGGGGCTTGTGTGACGGGTCTGATGACGTTCGCTGTGGTGGTGGTGGCGGTGGTCCCTTGGGTGGGGGGCCGTCAGGCTTGCCGCTGCTGTTGCCAAGGGCGACGGACTCCAGCACGGCGGACGAGGATAGGCGATAGTTGCGGCTGTCGATCTGCACAGTGACGTCACGGAAGGCCAGCATCAGCTTGCTGGCGCTGCGGGGCAGATTCTGGCCGCAGGCCGCACGGATCGCATCGGGGTCCACCAGCAGACCTCCTTCTGCTTGGGGGGGAGGGGCACCTGCGCTGGAACTCCCCGCCTCTCCTTCAACTCCTCCCATCTCACCTGGATGGCCTTCCTCAGGTCTGACTGTCCAGGTGCTCAGAGCCTCGTCTATGGAGCGCGCCAGTGACTGCACCTGTACAACGGAAACAACCATCAGGCCACACCTAACTGATACGGTCTTAGTGGTTTAGTGCAGGGGAACTGCAATTGTATGGCAGCAAAATGTCATATTGTCAAAGTAAGGGTTGGCTGTCAGTGTCTACTCATTCTCACTGGGTGTGTGTATATGTATGTTTCCCTTTTCATTATGTGTATGTGTGTGTGTGTGTGTGTGTGTGTGTGTGTGTGTGTGTGTGTGTGTGTGTGTATGTATGTGTGTTTTCCTTGTCATTCTGTGTATGTGTTTTTGTGTGAGTGTGTGTAAGACTTACCTGTTCGGTGAAGGTATCCTCCAAGTTGTTGAGTGTCCCCTGGGTGCAGGAGGGTGCGGAGGCCGAATG
>JAODXP020000017.1:15228323-15235823 GCA_027497455.2 Sardinella longiceps
CACACACACACAGAGATAGAGGGGAGGGGGGGGGGGGCACATACAGAAACACACCCACCACATGCTGGCACACACCCACCACATAGGGCTATGTGCTAAGTAAAATAATGAGAGAGAAAAATCAGAGTGACAGTTCAGTCAGACCATCATAAGGCAAAAGACAAACAGACACCATATAGGCATAGCCCCAAACTAAATCTTACTGAGAACACCCACATCAGTGGGACTTCACCTTTTGCATTAGCAACACTGAAACAAGAGTTCAGGCTTGTCCTCTTGGTTTCCACGGTACCGAGATAGAACTGGACTAAATGAATTCTTTGCGGTTGGATTATGAGGCAAATCATCTGAATAATTTACGCGAGCTAGCGAGCGCTGTGTATTTACAGTAGCGCGCCACCACACGCATTCCGTGGGTTGTTACGTAATGTTTTGGTGTTGTCTTCCTCTGTTATATGCAAGAGGAGACCCGAAATGTGACAATATACTTTTGTTATTCTTTACAGTAAAATGCTGACAAGAAATTAAAATGCACAAGGTGTTCTGTCTGTGTCCGTATGTGTGTGTGACAGACACAGAAAGAAAGACAGAGAGAGAGAGAGAGAGAGAGAGAGAGAGAGAGAGAGAGAGAGATTGATGAGAGAAGGATCTCCCTTACTCTGATTTGTGCGCCCGTGCCCCTGCCCGGGTGAGGGTCGAGGGCGTTTGCGGGACAAGTGCCTTGCAGCCTGGCCGGCGATCCGCGTCTTCCGGAGAATCCTCCGGACTGGGTGAAAGAGTCGAAGCCGGCACAAGCTGCATCTCTTGCTGGGGAGCAGAGGGCGACTGCTCGGCCTGGGGCAGCTGTCCAGGCTTTACTTGGTGATGCTGTGGTGGTGGAGGATGATGGTGATGCTGGACCTGATTAGTCTCCCGCAGCTGCTTGTTCTCCACCACCAGATCGTCCAGCTTGCGTTCGAGCAGGTCGATGCGGTGCCTCTGGGTTTGGATCAGGCTCTGCTGGTTCTGAACGATAGCTGTGAGCTCCTTCAGATACAGCACCGCCTGGACGGGGTTCTCCAGCAAACTCGCCATGATTTCTCTAACACCTCGACACGGCCTTCGACTCCGGTCAGCTGGGCAGCCTGGCGGAATGTAGCCTAACAGAGCAAGACGTTATTCTGTGACAACGGCCTTTCTCTATTTTTACCTCCCTCTCTTTTTCTTGCGCTCACCCTCCTCTTCGCTCTCTTTCGCTCCTTTCTCTTTTAGGTGCGCAGAGAGGTTTTTAAAAGCGCAGATGTTCCGCGCGGCGATTAAGGGACTCTCCTCTCCTCCTGCTGCCCCGCGCGCGCACTCGGGAGAGGGACGAGCGAGCTGGTGCTGATGCGAGAGAAAGCATCCAACCCAACCCGGAGAGGATGTCGCGTCGGTGGGCTTAGCAAAGGGGTGGAGTGACGTAATCACGCATCAAAGCAAGCGCTGAGCTATTCACTTTGATGCAGAACCCCATTTGGTGGCAAATCAATCCATTATCATGCAATTTATTACAAAACAATGAAACTGTGAAATGTTTGTGTTGTAGCCCAATATTAAATCAAACATGTTTAATATAGCCTAACTATTGACGGCTCTTAATTGATACAAAGCGTTAAAGTGCCATTAAGCTAGGTAGGGCAAACTACGCTTTATGTCAAAACGGGAAGACATAACACGCCCCCTCAGTTTACGTCACGTGCCCTCGCAGTCACGTGATAGTCAGTACGGAAGTACACAAGACACTGTGCGGCGGCCAGTGAAAAAACTATTTAATCTACAAAATTCGCCTTACTTCGGATACGTTACATGGTCAAGTAAGATATTTTTAAATCAACGTATCAATACCAGTAGCTGATGTGGTTAAAAAGCTTAGCCTTGTCCTTGTTCTTGGACAAATAGGTTAACGTTACTGAGCTAATTCTTCTCTTTCCCTCTCAACGAGGGCCACTAAAGCGTTGTTTTCTGCATTTTAAGCCATTAGAATTTTGGCATTTGTTGTACGCAGTTATTTGCAAGCTTGTGCGCTCAAGAAGAGAATCAATTGAATGTAGTAGGCTATTAACGTTTTCAATGCATCGTTCACTGTTTGTGTCTGCACGTCTTAGCGTTAAGTTATCATATCACCGTTGTCACTTCCTATTGTAAAGTTATTTTTGAGATTAGCACAAATGTTGAATGAAAGTTTAACTTTCCATCGTGGCAGTTGTAGGCTATCCTTACTACGACGAGATGTTCGGATTGAAAGGCCCGCGCATAACGTTAACTTACATACATCATATGTTTTGTTGATGGGCTGCTTATTTTGTCGAATTGCATTTCGAAACCACCTGTTGACCGCAATCTAAATAGCGACAGGCCCACCGCAACTAAGGCCTAATTTCTGAAATCTGATTTATGATTTACTGTACGCGTTTTCTTGTTTTGCAATACGCGTTTGCAAGTTGCAGATATGAGTTTGCTGTGGCTAAGGCCCCCACGAGAGCTCTTGGTGTGACCTGATGGTCATCATGTGATTGGCGTTATTGAGCTTGCTCGAGTGTGGAACAGGGGAACAGAGGTTTCATCACATCTAAGCTAGACTGACAGAACCCACTGTCCAGAAGACCTGTAACTTAACGTTAGCCCATAACGTTATTATTTTGAGATCTAGACCCCGTTGTTCATATTCATGCAGTCATAAGATGGCTGAGGCCAAATTTAAATCAGATGCAAACAGATGTGTTTCTTCATTTACTCCTCACACGTGATGTGTCCAAACTCCCTTTGACACTTTTTGAAGAATACTCTAGACGATGACAAGCGAAGGTAGCTGGCAGTGGGTATGTAGGCTACTGTATGTGGCAGTGGGGTGTGCCCTTGCCCTTACACGTAGCTGTCCTACTATCTGCTCTGGACTCAGGTGCGTCCATACCCTCTGTGATGCCTTTGGCCCTCTGAGTTTTCAAATAGGTCACAGAATTCCACTCTCGAAACAAACTTCTTGACCAACCAATCTGGTTTTAAATGAGGCCACTCTAGTGAAATTCAACACAGTCAATCACAGAATCCTACTAACTGCTTTCACATATGGGCATCACAGGTAAAGCACACTCCTGGATTGAATCTTATCTTACAGAGTGGTCATTCATGTGTCCTGACTAGGGCACATGCACCACACCTCCTTGTCACAGGTGGGTGCCCCAAGGATCTGTGCAACATGTCACCCAACTCCTGGCACAAACCATGGTCATCTCCCGCCTTGACTACTGCAATGTGCTTCTAACAGGCCTCCCAGCCTGTGTTGTGAAGCAAAGTTGGTTCAGAATGCAGTTGAGCTATGGGTCTTAAGTGTGTGACCCCTCTGTTCATTTAACTACACTGGTTACCCTTGGCTGCACATGTCAAATTCAAATCACTAATGCTAGCCTATGAAATGCTTAGGCTAAAGGGTCTGGACCTTCCTCGAGTGCTCTGATAAAGGCTAAGCTTACCCTTTGTCAATTCTATATCCTATATCAAAAGAACTGCATCTGGTAGTGCTACAAGACAATCCAGACTCTTTTCATGTGTCGTTCCACCCTGGTGGAATGAACCTACTGAATGCTACCACAGCAGGGGCGTCCCTGTCTGTCTTCAGGAAACTCTTGAAGATCCAGCTCTTCAGAGAGCACCTCCTGTCCTAGCACTTAGACTTTACCCCCCCCCCCCCTCGCCCCTTTCCACTGTACTCACCCTGCACTTGACTCCACTTCTGCACTCTTTCTCACACTCTAAAGCTCCATCTAGTGAGATTCCTTCTAAGACTTCTTCTATGTAGCTTGATTGTTAATCCTCTTTGTGTAAGTCGCTTTGGATAAAAGTGTCTGCTAAATGCATAAATGAAATGTAGAAGATTTACTCAAAAAAATGTGCTTGTGTGTGCAATATTGTAGGATGACACAGAAGCATTACCTGGAGGGCCAGGTGTACACGGTGCCCCTGATCCAACCGGACCTGAGAAGAGAGGAAGCCGTGCAGCAGATCACTGACGCTCTCATGTATCTGGAGAAAATCTCTTCAGACATCTTTACTAGGTACATACACACACACACGCACCCACACACACACACATACAGTAGGCATTTACTTGTATTGTGTTGTAGCTTGATTGTTATCCCTTTTGATAAAATCGTCTGCCAAATGCATAAATGTAAATGTAAAACTCTCAGGCACACGTGCGCACACTCTCTTATTCATAGACACGCACACACACACACACACACACACACACACCATTTATAATATGTCAGTTTATGTCATACACCAGCTTTAATATCAGGAAAATACAGGTTCACAATTTTTTTGCAGATACCTCACTATTATGCAGAAAGCTATTAGGTTAGAAGTATATTTTCATATTTGGGGAAATTGTGTGCTCTGGCTTAGTAAATAACTAAATTATATTAATACCAGGCTATTTTGTGCATTGTTTAGCCTATTAAACAGAGATGAATGGATGTGAAATGGTTTCAAACTTCCAGTACATTGTTGTCCGGGATGGCCATAGTGCTGATGCAGGAGGGACAAGTTTGACATATAGGCTAGCAAAGTCACAAATAGCTGTTGAACACCTTGAGGAGCTTAGAGACAATAATAGAAGTTTGGAGGTATCATGTTTGGAATCGGTAGGAAAAAAATAAGGTAAAAAAAAAGGTAAAAAATAATAGGCCTATGATTAGATCTCTGTTCTAATTTGGCATATTGTTTGAGTTTGTCAGGCTTGTTCCTTCGAGTGACGGAGGAGGAGCTGTATCATAGGCCTATTATTTTTTAAATAATACAGAAATATGAGTATCAGCGTTGCAAACCATTGATATTGGCGTTTCGTTTGGTGCGCCCGATAGACCTATCTAGCTTACCTTTATGTGCATTACATTAACAGAAACGGAAACAGCGTTATGATGATGGAAAAAGTAATTTATTTGATTACTCGTTACTGGAAAAAAAAACACACGACCTCACCTTATGATCTCATATCATACTCTTACAGTATGTTATAATTTGATAATTAAATCTGAGTTGGCAACGGTAGTAGCCTGGACAGACCTATCAACCAGCAGTTCTCTATACAAATGAAAGTTCTAAGATTAGCCTACTTTTTCAACGCACATGAGCTACAGGACCTGTGCAGCCTGTCTGTTTTACAAGACTGGGAAAGGAGCCTACTACTGAACATGCTCCTCTGTTTGGAGATGGTGGCGTGAAGTGGGTGGCATTTATTGCCCATGATAGAGAGCAGCCTACACAGAGTCTTCTTATTTGCAACTGGTGACAGTAACTCCAGCTCCAATTTGGCCAAACCCGAAAAATCAGGATTCGGTACATCCATCCCTTACTCTAGATTCAATTTGGTTGCTAAAATATTCATGAAGTCATTGCTGCTTAGAGTTATTGGAACGGAGTGAGTCACTTTATTCCTACTCTCTGTGAGGCGAGATATTGAGACAGAAAAAGGCAAGGCTAAAGACTGATCAATGAGACTGAATATCTGTACTCTGTCTGTGTCCCTCTGTTGATTTGTTTTGGCCCTCAGCACTTTGTGGCCTCTGTTGCCATGCTTATTAGCTGCTTAAAACACTGGAAAAGCCACATCTCCATCCTAAAGCAGTTAGGAGTTATGCTGTAGATCTATGAATGTCACCAATTTAAAAGACATTTTGAGCCAATAGAACATTTTTTTTATTTTGTGAAAGGACAGACATTGCTTCTAGTCTAGCACTCCTTTATTGATGTAAGATGCCAATGGCCAATTCGTTCCCTTCTCCAATATATCGAGAAAAGCCTGGTTCCAAAATGCATTTTCGAAAATATTCAAAAGTCCTGCTTTTTAATCGCATATTTCAGAAATTATTGACCAAACTTCAATTATGTTTTTATTTTGTGAGAATAAATCAAGTAAAAGGATCCGAAAAGTAGGTGCACTCATACATCTGAAAAATAAAATGTAAAAAAATGATTTCTGAAAGTGAATTAAAATGGCTTCTATAGCGTTTTGGAACCAAACTCTTCTTTTGTTTTTCTATGCATTCCTTGTGTTTTTTCATGTGAAAATCCTTTGAATCCTGGGTAATTCCCTTCAGCAAAGATTGCACAAATACCAACTTGAGGAGAGGGTCCAGAAAGAGTACAAGCAAACCTACGCGCACTTCAGATTTTCACAGCACGACACCTTTAAGGGGGGCAGGCAGTTAGCGGATCAAGGGGAGTTGCCTATGATCACGTTGAAACCATGCACTCACAGTGCACCTTTAAACTTTTCAAATTTAGTGTGCTTCTTAGTCTGTGAGGTTTTTGAGTGTAGATGCTGGAGATAGCCAGACATAACAAGCCTCTGCTCAATATTGCATCTTGCCACGCTAGCACAGTCAGGGAGCTTTCCAAAAGCTGTGCTTTGCTTCAAATAGATTTTTTGTCCCTTTTATCTCCAATCAGTGAACATAAATTGACAAAACCAATAGTCCCCACTTTCAGAACTCATTCATCATCACACATGCATTCACATGAAGCATCTCTCTCTCTCTGATTTGGACCTTCACCTCTTACCTTTCAACCTCTTACCGGCCTCCTCCCTCATCCTCATCTTGACACTGCTGGGAAACCTACTTGTGAAGAGACATACATACATAAATACTGTTAATGTTGTCCATGGTGCAAGCGTGTGTGTGTGTGTGTGTGTGTGTGTCTACTGTATGTGTGTGTGTGTGTGTGTGTGTGTGTGTGTGTGTGTATGAATATGTCTGTATCAGCGTGAGTGTCACAGAAGTTAATCCCAGCTCAAATATTATCTGCAAGGTTTCCATGACGACAGAAAAAAATGAGCAGGAGAAGAGGCATCTTCCCCCCCAACCCCCCACCTCTCTCTCTCTCTCTCTCTCTCTCTCTCTCTCTCTCTCTCTCTCTCTCTCTCTCTCTCTCTCTGTGATGCTGCATTCTGGGTCAGCCCCATTAGGCAGAGGCAGCTTTATGTCTGTGAATCATTCTCTCTCTCTCTCTCTCTCTCTCTCTCTCTCTCTCTCTCTCTCTCTCTCTCTCTCTCTCTCTCTCTCTCTCTCTCCCCTTCTACACCTTCTCCTTCCCCTCTCTATCTGTCTTTCACTTTACCTTCTTCCCCTTCCCCACACAGTCAGTCTCCTCCTCCTTTCCTCTGTGCACCCCCTCCATCTCTCTCTCTCTCTCTCTCTCTCTCTCTCTCTCTCTCTCTCTCTCTCTCTCTCTCTCTCTCTCTCTCTCTCTGTCCTCTTCCCTCTCACTAATGGAAAGCCTTTTAGACATGGGAAAGCACCTAAGGCTTCTCTCTCTCTCTTTCTCTCTCTCTCTCTCTCTCTCTCTCTCTCTCTCTCTCTCTCTCTCTCTCTCTCTCTCTCTCTCTCTCTCTCTCTCTCTCTCTCTCTCTGTCTCTGTGTGTGTGTGTGGTGGTAGTTGCGAAACAGCAGTGAGGTAGAGATGCTGTGTTTTTATAGGTGT
>JAODXP020000017.1:15243323-15313323 GCA_027497455.2 Sardinella longiceps
TCATCCTCTCTCTCTCTCTCTCTCTCTCTCTCTCTCTCTCTCTCTCTCTCTCTCTCTCTCTCTCCTCTCTCTCTCCCTCTCTCTTCTTTCTCTCTATTCTCCATTCTCTCCCCAGGCTCCAGAGAATTACTTCTATGTGCCCGATCTAGGTCAGGTACCGGAGATCGATGTGCCGTCCTACCTGCCTGACCTCCCGGGCATCGCCGATGACCTCTCCTACAGCGCTGACCTTGGGCCTGGCTTTGCCCCGTCTGTGCCAGCCAGTGCCAACTTCCCTGAGCTGCCCTCCTTCACCGAACCTGAGGAGCCCAACGGCCCGGGTCAGACACACACACACACACACACACACACAGTATACTGTACATACTGTACATACATACGGATAAATGAATAAATGTACACTATTATTTGATCCATGATCTAACTGTTGTTGTCCTGTTCTGTAGGTGCCACTTTCCGAGAGGCGGCCCCTCCACCACCCCCACCCCCACCGCCCCCTCCCCCTCCAGACTCCTCCCTCCCCCAGCCTCCCCCTGCTGCTGCTACTGCTGCCCAGCCTCCAGCACCTCCTCCACCCCCACCTCCTCCTCCTCCTGCAGACGCCACTGAGACACAGCCACCTACTGGTAACCCTCAAACACACACATACACACACACACACACACACACACACACACACACACACACACACACACACACATAAGTGTGTCAGTGCAACACCGAAATCCTGTTTTACTAGCCTGAGTACTAGAAATATTGTAGCATAGCTACAACCTTCTGACTAGCCTGGCAATTGCCTTCCTGAGTAATTCTGCTGAATTTTCATCTCCCTCCATGACTCCGTCTGGGATTCCAGCCATTGATTTCATTTGCACTGATGCATCCTGTCAGGATCCAATCAGCGAACTTTAAGAATACAGGGCGAGAATACAATAGGCTATCAGTCAAGGGCTGATCCAGTCTTTTTGAATTTAAACATCTCCAGCAAGCAATTCAGTAGTGGAGATCCCAGACCCTGGAACGAAGAGAAGTGTAGACTGAGGGGCTGGGTATGACCAGGCTACGCTCTGACAGTTACTGACAACAATTGTAAAGTGCTACAGTCTTTGCCAATGAGCATTGTAATGGCGCACTGTGACTAGAAGCTAGCATTTCTCAAGGCATATCAATAAGCACCTATCTCTGTGTTCACATATTGTACTAGGCTGGGCCATGAATATGATAAAGAGATAAGGATGTCTAAACTATTTCTGGGCATAACATAGTGTTATGTGACCAGGCTTGCTGCTGATGTAACAAGCATAATGAAACATATGCCATGTTTGGGGGAAAAAAATAAAAATGAATAAATATATTTAGTAATTTTAATCACAGTGAGTCACAATTAACACATACTTGCGTAAAAAAAAAACATAAACACATTCTTACTCTCAAACCCACAGCTAATGTTCACTGAACTGTAAAAGGCAGCAAGTGTGTGTGTGTGCTTGAAAGCTAGACAGCTGTGTGTGTGTGTGTGTGTGTGTGTGTGTGTGTGTGTGTGTGTGTGTGTGTGTGTGTGTGTGTGTGTGTGTGTGTGTGTGTGTGTGTGTGTGTGTGTGTATGTAAATGCCAGCGTGACCTTTGTGTGGTGACCTTTGCCCCAGGCACGGTGAAGGGGGCGCCCACAGAGGTGGTGCAGCCGTCGGACGGCCGAGCAAGTCTGCTGGAGTCCATCCGCAACGCCGGAGGCATCGGCAAAGCCAAACTCCGCAACGTCAAAGAGAGGAAGCTGGAGAAGAAGAAGCAGAAAGAGCAGGAGCAAGGTGGGCAAACCACACACACACACACACACACACACACACACACACACACACACAGCAATGCATATAATAAGTGAGAGTTGGTTCATCTCCTCATTTATTTGTATTTATACTGGAAGATGAAACACACACACACACACACACACACACACACACACACACACACACGGCCATGCATGGCCATACATATAGGGTGAAATTCACCCATCATTGTCTAAGTCATTATTTATGCGCTTCAGGTAACCCACTCACTCACAATTCACATACTGCACACATTTTCAGCCCCACACACGCACGCACACACACACATTCAATTGAAAGAACATGTATTCATGAACATGTCAATGACTTTTCTGCTGGAGGGATACACTCTCACTCACATACAGTACACACACACTCTCACACATACATGTATATACACACACACACTGTACATGCACACACCTACACATCTATTGTATATGCACACATCAGTGAGTAGCCACACTCCCTCTGCCACTTCTCTGGATGGCCAAACACAAGCTCACCATTTACACCATATTCTGTCACACGCACACACACTCCTATACTCTAGTAGATGTGCGTTCACACATAAATACACACACACACATTCCTATGATATTATAAGATGGAATGCCCTTGACATACTGTACACATTCTCTCTCTCTCTCTCACACACACACACACACACACACACACACACACACACACACACACACACACACACACACACAAAAAACACTTGATTTGAAAAGTGCGGTGAAGTGTGTTATCACAACTGGACTCCTGGTTGCTTTATTGACCCTGACCCTCCTCCTCCTGGTCTCTTCACTCTCCTGCCCACTCTTTTTTCCAGTGGCTGCAGCCGCAAGTGGAGGAGACTTCATGTGCGACCTGTTCAATAAGCTGGCCATGCGCAGAAAAGGTGAGCTATGCGTGCGTGTGTGTGTGTGTGTGTGTGTGTGTGTGTGTGTGTGTGTGTGTGTGTGAGAGAGAGAGAGAGATTCAGTAGGATGGCTTTGTGTGTGTGAGAGTTGATTCAGTCAGTCAGTAGGATGCCATGTACTGGGAAAGTTGAGATTTCCTTTTCTGTGTGTGTGTACAGTATGTGTGTATGAGAGAGAGAGAGAGAGAGAGATTGGATAGAGTGAAAGAGTGAAGGATGGCCATGTACAAGGGAGGTTGAGCTTTCCCTTTCTCTTTGTGTGTGTGTGAGAGAGAGAGGGAGAGAGAGAGGGAGAAAGAGGGAGAGGGAGTGTGTGTGTTTGAGAGAGAGGGGGGGTGAGAGAGAGGGAGGGAGAGAGGGCCCTATCATGCAGAAGGCGCACCATGCCTTCGTGACTCGTACTATTTTGTGCGAGCGCATGGTTCCTTTTTCTGTCAATTCACGTTGTCTACTTAGCAAGTGACTTTGCGTCCTCGGAGGTGTGTTGAAGGTGTGGCTAGGCGCAAAGCGCAACAGATGCTATTATACAGACTGGGAAAAACCTGATCATTCGTCAGTTGCGCATTCCTGAAATGCTATTTTATGGGCGCTCAACGCAATAGGTAATGCAGTCCTCATTCCAACATAACAATGACGGCCACAACAATAATTACTACAACCGGAAAATCATTCTGATGCTCAGGAAGATGTGGTTAACCACAATTTATTAGCCTGCAACAGAAAACGCGTGAGGATATAAGAAGGGGGGACATTAAATGGAGAATCAAGTTTCCTTTCGCTTTCCAATTAATATTCCGAGATATCTATCAGGATTAAATCAGCTTCCTTCGTGTCTTGTGCAGCCTGTAGACATCAATTTAATATTACCAGACCCATTACGGCTCTGACCCGACGTGTGAGCTTGCTCGCTATTCAATATTATAATTTCTTTAACTGCACAAGGAGGAGATCAGCTGGTGTGATAGCAATTCACCAGGTGCTTTGCGCTCTTCGTTCTTAAAGACAATGAGAGATTGATCTGTCATTGGTTATCTCTGTGTCACACCCATAACACACCCATGATTAATTAGGCATCCTAAGTCCAACCCTTTTGAACTTTGCGCCGGCGCGAAGTTCATTTTCTGCGCTGTGAAAATAGCAAAAAGCCGCCAGCACGCCCCCAAAACCAAATGCGCCATCCGTCAAACAACAGTTGACTTTGCGTCGTCAAAATAGGGCCCGGAGTGTGTGTTTGTGTGAGAGAGAGTGTGTGTGTGAGAGCGCGAGAGAGATTCTCAGTAGGATGGCCATGTGCAGGGGAGGTTGAGCTTTCCCTTTCTGTGTGTGTGTGTGTGTGTGTGTGTGTGTGTTTGCATGCATATTTAGCCCAGTTGTGTGAGAAATTCCATTGGTTGAAATGGGGGTCATCAGTGCTGATGAGCATCAGCATGCTGTTTCCATGGTAACGGTTGCCATGTGCCATGTGTGTGTGCTTCTCCCACAGGTATCTCGGGCAAAGGCCCAGCGGGCGGGGACTCGGCTGACGCGCCCTCGGGAGCCGGCAGCGCATTCGCCAGGATGTCTGACGTGATCCCGCCCCTTCCTGCACCCCAGCAGGCGGGGGGTGAAGAGGACGATGACTGGGAGGCCTAGTGAACTAACCATGGAGCGCCGGACAGGAGAGGAGATTGTCGCCCCCTAGGGGAAACTCTAAAGACTGATCAGACAGAAGTATGACTTCTGACAGCAATGTGTGTGTTTGAGACTGAGTGTGTGTGTTTGTGAGTATATGGCAGAGTGTGTGTGTGTGTGTGTGTGTGTGAGAGAGAGAGTGTATATGAGAGGCCTTTGTAATCATAATGTGTATACTAGCACTAACTTCATCAGCTGAGCAGTGCCAAGAATGTCTAATAAATTACGTGTCATTTCAGTCTTGTCTGCAACAGTACTCTCACTCACACACACTCTCTCTCTCTCTCGCACAAAATCTTGGCGTGTTTTTGAGTGTGTGTGGAAGCAGATGGTTGTGTGGATAATCAGAGAGCTCTGCTCAAGTGATTAGGCTCACATCAACTGCACAAGAACACAACTGATCTATCTTCACTGCTTTATTATGGATTACATCACAAACTTTTCTTTCCAACAACATGCTGTATTTTTCATCAACAGACATAAAATAGTGAAAAACACACAAACCAACACACACACACACTGAGATCATTCCCTTTCAGCTCAGCTGTTTTTGTCTCTTTTCCAAGAAGAACTGCAAAAGGGAAAAAAAAAACTCACTGAAAATTATTCATCACAAGAAGCACACATAAACATTGCAGAACTGAAAACAAACACACACAAGGAAGAGGATTTAACTAAGTTCAGTTATACATACACAGCACACAACCTCCTGATACTGGCAAAAGCACACATACAGAAGAACACATATACACACTTTCCTGACACTGGTGAAACCTCACTTCCACATACACACATACACACCTTCCTGTTGCTGGCGAAAGCAAACGTACAGTACACATATACACACCTTACAATCAGGACATTGGCAGAAGCTCACTTCCACGTGCACGCACACACACACACAGTATACACACCTTCCTGATACTGGCGAAAGCTGGTCCGAAGCTGGTGTGTACTTGTGTGCTCCGACGGATCCACTCTGGAATCTTCTGTAGAGTGGCGGGCCGTGAGAATCGGTGGTCAAGCAGAACCACAGAGGCATAGTCGCCACGGTGACGAATGGCCCTACCTGTCCAGAGAAAAGGACAAGAGGGAGGAGTTAAATATAATTAACTCCCACTATCAAAAGACGCTCATCTACATCTTTTGACGTCGACTTTGATTTATTTAAAGTTTTAAAGCTTTTAAAGTCATATTTAGTACTGGTAATAGCCTTGGCAGAGTCACATTGCCATGGATGGACTGTTCAAGTTAAGTGTTTTGCAGTAGGACTAGAGTTTATAAATGGCTGACTTGAAAGTGAAATGACAGACTTTATGGCCATCATCACTGCATCTTTAACAAACTATAGCGTTACAGGAACACAATATTTGACAACCTGTACCATAGAGGAACACTTCACTTGAACGTCACCCATACAAATGTAATTCATTACCCACAAAGGCTATATTACTGGATAATTTAGCAAAATTCTATCTCTATCCTTCACATTAACCACAAATTCTAGTCATAGAGGTAAAAGAAATATGATGAGCATATGTTGCTGATAGTGGGGAGACTGTCATACGTAATGACTGATAATATACATGTAGTATCTACTGTATGTAATGAATTAGCACAAAATTTAGATTGGTACTTTAAAATACAAGAAGTGACTTGCACAGACATGATGTTTGTGTGTGTGTGGTTATGATGTTCCTTCTCCAAGAAATTCACAGAAGTCACACACAAGTATTTCTAATTATACAGGTCATACTGTACATGCTGAGTTGTAGGAAATGGCTTATAACTTCTTCAAAAGAAGTCCAGTTGCCTCTAGCTCAGCATTTAGATTGCCAAAAGTTCTGTTGCAGGCTAAAGACATTGTGTTGTAAGCTGACCAAACCTACCTATGGATTGATTGACAGCTTTCATGCAGAGGTTCTCCACCAATGACCTGCCAGGACTCCGCCCCCCAGTATGTGGCTAACATAAAGAGACAGAATGAGTAGATGAGAAAAACAAGGGAAGAGAAGATGGACTAATCATTTTTCAACTACCTGGGTCTCCATTCAACTTATTTGCATATCATATTCGCATGAACAAAAAAAATGTCTCCAGAATATGCACGTCTGCATACATTTCCATCAATTGTGTAATGCCAATTGACAATGAACATTAAGCTAATGAACTAATTTGTTCTGCCCAGCTATGGGATCGACGTAAACATGAATTAATGTGAATATGAGCAAATTAAACTGTTTCCATCGTATTTAACAGCATTATTGCTGATTCGCATCAAGAATTATTCCCCACCCAAATTTCTATTGGCATTAGGGGACTGGTGCAAACTTGCAGGTGTTTCCAGCCAAGGACTTTATTTGCATACTGTAACTTATATGCGTATCAACTAATTGGATGTAATGACACAATCAAGGACACACACACATGTATGGATGTACACACTGGAACTAAGAGCCAAGCCGTGTACACAGTAGTGTCTCACACAGACAGGAACTGCATCTATTACTGCTGTTTCTGCCTCACCAAATCACCACACAACCCACCATGTTCTTGTCCAGGTAAGCCATCTTCTCTAGCAACTCGGGTGATTTAATGTTGGGATATGGCATTCCCACCATAACGACACATCTGTGAATACACACACACACACACACACACACACACACACACACACACACACACACACATGTACAGTCAATGCAAATGGTCACACATCCACACATGCTAATTACATTACTTGACAAAGTTAATGAATTGTTAGGGCGGTCATATGTAGGAGAGAACATCCTCTCTCTGTCACAGACACACACACACACACACACACACACACACACACACACACACACACACACACCTGCCAAGGTCATCTGAGAAATTGATTCCCTCACTCATCTTTCCTCCAACCACAGAGAAGAGTAGCGCCCCCGAGAGGCCACATGGGGAAGTGTTACAACGCTGAGAAACACAAACACAAAGCTGAACATCCGCACCCATATGCATGTTCACTGAAATAGACATCTTACATCATCACACAATTCTCAACCCACAGACTCACAGTATGGACAGCATATAGGCTCACATACACACTTACCTGGATACACCTGGAGTATTCGGACAACACCTGCTCAAGCTGATTGGCTTTCTTTGGCTCCTGGAAGATCTGGCAGACAACAGACGTTTAAACGTTTATACACAAACCAGATCAGACAAGCGTGTGTGAATGTGTGTGTGTGTGTGTGTGTGTGTGTGTGTGTGTGTGTGTGTGTGTGTGTTTTGTCATACCTTCTTCTTGGCAGACAGACGCTGGAGGACTCCAGATTTTTCCCAGAATTCTAGAATCTTCCTCTCGTACTCGTAAGAAGGGAAGAAACACACAACGCCGCCCGGAACCACGTTACACAGGTTCGAGAGAACGCGTCCCGTTTCCTCCATCTGATACACAACAAAAATACACAAACAAAATATACACATGAAATATTCACACACACCTACTTACAGAGAAATCCTTTGTATATGTGTGTGTGTGTGTGTGTTACCATCTTTGGGGTGTCTCTGGTCTGGTAGGTGAACTCCAGTTCCTGCCCTGACGGTCCTGCACACAGAACTATTGGCAAAATATTCTCGGGGGGAATCACATGACCTGCAATCAGAGATTAAAACAGAAAACACACACACACACACACACACACACACACACACACACACACACACACACACACACACATTATATTAAAGAAATGACCGGCATGGAATATGCACCAATCTTGTCCCTCTTCCCCTCTAAACACCTTGGTTTCTCAAAAGCTGGACTCCCAGACCCTTGTAAGTAGCTAAGCGTAGACCGAAGGGATGGTTATAACCATGCTATACCAGTGCCGTCTTTGAGGGTCAAAGTCAAGGGTGGGGAGAAAAAGCAGACTGAGTTACCAGAGCCCCTAGTGGGTGGAGGGCCCTTCAATATTTAATTGAGTCTGGAATCCTAGTTTCCTTTCAATATTAATATAATTTATGGGTGATGGGGGCCCCATGGCCACTGCTTGTGTATAGGGCCCAGAATGTGGTGCTACGCTCTTGGGTGGCCCCATACATATATACATCCATCCAGCAGGCCTGGCCTGGCCCCAGAGGAGCCTCCTCAGTGCGGAGCCAAGAAGAGGGGAAAGTTCGAGGTCGAGTGGGTCTACTGAGGAAGTGAAGTGAGGCGGAAGAGGTGGAGTGAAGTTAAGTGAAGATGCTGAGATGGCAAAAGAAAGTCTGCTCACGCACACACACACACACACACACACACACACACACACACACACACACACACACACACACACACACAAAGAGAAGCCCTGATGCCCTCTATTTGACAAGAGTGTGCCAAGGAAGGTGGCTCACTTCAGTGTTTAGCGTGAGTGCATTAACCACTACAACACGCCACAAACAACAGCAAGATTAACAAACAGTGGAATGACGTGCTAGAAACGAGGTCATGTCACGCTATCAGCATATTTCACATTATCAGCCATATTTCTTCTGTCTTTCTTCTTTCCTTCTCTCTCTCTCTCTCTCACTCGCTCTCATTTCCCCCTATTTCTGCTTACCACAGGAAAACTCTGTGATTCTCTGCTCTGACAGTCCAGCAGAAAGAAGCAGCTGCTCCTTAAACTCAGCCACCTGAAACAAACAGACACACACACACACATTTCTCAGAAATGCTTAAGTGAAACATTTGATGTGTGAAGATGTGTGTGTGTGTGTGTGTGTGTGTGTGTGTGTGTGTGTGTGTGTGTGTGTGTGTGTGTGTGTGTGTGTGTGTGTGTGTGTGTGTGTGTGAGCAGTGCATAATAGAGTAAGAGAAAATGGTAGTGACATACTAATAGTGCAGCCATTTCTATAGCGTGTTTGTGTGGTGTGCGTGAATGTGTGTTAGTGTGTAGCTGGCTCTGTGTGTGTGTGTGTGTGTGTGTGTGTGTGTGTGTGTGTGAGTGTGTATGTATGTAAGTGTGTGGGTGAGTGTGTTAATTAATTAGCTGCAAGCACATTTCTGAGAACCGCAGTCATTATCACCGCCATTAAGGACTTAGTACATGTCCCAGTCTCTGTGGGCAGTGCTTTGTGCAATGAATACTCTATCATGCCTCTCCGAGTGTGCATTCATGCATGTGTGCTTACATGCATCTCTGTGTGTGTGTGTGTGTGTGTGTGTGTGTGTGTGTGTGTGTGTGTGTGTGTGTGTGTGTGTGTGTGTTCCTCAGAGATAAAGGGCCAAAAGGGTAATTTTATTTGGGAGATGAGGTATAGGACTGATGCTCATCTTGATAAAAAAGGACGGATGTGCAATGAAAGACAGTTCTAAAAACTCCAGTGTCGAGTGGATTACGATCTCATCTTTCCTAAGAATAAAAATGCAATAACTAAATCATCATTTGGTCATCTCTGGGTCTGCCCATTTGCCTGAGGTCATTCTCTGCAAAAAGACTTCTGCCATGACTGTAAAGCCTTCTGCAATGATCTTTTCATATGTGGTCCCGGTCAGACAGCTTCCAGTGGTACGTCATAGACGTCAATTCCACAGCTGGGGGGGAACACATCACTTAATTGGCCTAATGGTCATTTTTTAATAGACATTTACATAGTTGATGGGAAGGAAACACATGCTGATGTGCATATTCTTGAGCCAAATGTTTGCTCGTGTGAATATAACATGTGAATAAGTTGAATGGAAACCCAGCTACTCACAGTAGTGTTGTTAGTGATTCAAAGCTGTGTTTAACCTGTTACAGTTGATCACATACAACTAACTGCTCATGATCTATTAGCTACCCTTTAACTGAGTACACTGGAAAAAGTATACTGAGTACACTGAGTACAGAACATTGAGTACACTGCACACTTAGGGCGCTTTCACACCAACAGCATTTGGTGCGCACCAAACTGTCCATTCGTACCAAAAGTCCTTAGTTCGGTTCGTTTTCGTTGGTGTGAAAGCGTCAATCGCACTCGGGTGCGCACTAAATCAAGTGAACCGAGACCTCCAAAAAGAGGTGGTCTCGGTTCGCTTGAATCCGTACCAAATACCAAACTCTGGTGCCTTCATTTCCTCCAGGAGAAAATGCCACTACGTCACTCGGACCAAGTTTGGTTCGTTTGCCGGTGTGAAAACAGACCACACTGCTGTCTGTATGCTACATTGTAACAATTTCACTGCTTGGTCCGGACCAAATAACCGAACTAGCTGTGTGAAAGCGCCTTACACAGCCCTGGCCTTCTGAACCAGAAACAATGTGGAGAAATCTTGTTCCCTGAAACCATATCAGTCTACTGTGTGTAGATGAGCATATGGGTCATTCATTCGTGTGCATGCCTACTTGGGACTGAGAATGCTGGTTGTGCGTACATAGAGTTGGTTTTGCTTGTGTGTGTGTGTGTGTGTGTGTGTGTGTGTGTGTGTGTGTGTGTGTGTGTGTGTGTGTGTGTGTGTGTGTGTGTGTGTGTGTGCTGCTCACAGGTTGCATGGTGCCTCCAGCGATGATGACAGCTCTGCAGTCTCTCAGCACCTCAGCAAAGTGCAGCGCCGCATTCAGCAACAAGAAACGCACAGAGCACTGGGCCACACATGCTACAGAGAGAGAGAGAGAGAGAGAGAGAGAGAGAGAGAGAGAGAGAGAGAGAGAGAGAGAGAGAGAGAGATGGATAGAGAGAGGGAAATAAAGGGAGAGAGAGAGAGAGAGATAGAGAGAGAGAGATGATAAGAAAAAGAGATGTGATGAGGACTCCATCCTGTAAGAGAAGGCTGTGTAGGTAAGCAGTGAGGAATTATATGCCTCTCTGTTAGCTCTATAGCTTTGCATCACTGCAGGCTACCTCTTCAACATCCCCATCCGTAAGACCTAGAGATAGCTAGGCCATGAACATTTAGGGCAGCTTTGGTGGGTGTTAGGAATAAGGGCTGGGCAGAAAGAGAGAGTGTGTGTGTGTGTGTGTGTGTGTGTGTGTGTGTGTGTGTGTGTGTGTGTGTGGAAGAGGAGAAGGATAGATTGGGATGGTGTGTGTGTGTGTGTGTGTGTGTGTGTGTGTGTGTGTGTGTGTGTGTGTGTGTGTGTGTGTGTGTGTGTGTTAGGAAAGGGGTAGGTATTGAGTGTGTGCACTACTGTAGGGATTGAAGAATGGAAGGAAAAGACAAATGATAGCCTCTGGCTAAACATCTTTTTAATTGTTTTGGACCATCTATGTGTAAAGTGACAGTGTCTGGGTTTGTGACAGAGCAGAGGGGAGAGAGTAAAGGCTGGTGTGTGTGTGTGTGTGTGTGTGTGTGTGTGTGTGTGTGTGTGTGTGTGTGTGTGTGTGTGTGTGTGTGTGTGTGTGTGTTACCCTGTCTCTGTATCACCACTCTTCCATCTTTGTTGGCGCTGGTCAGAGCAAATAGGAAGCTCTCCACCAGCATCATTGGAGAAGTCAGACTGGGCCTGTTCTCTTCTGCCCCCTTCTGCTCTTCTACGGGAACTGCACACAGAAAATATCATGCATGACAAAATCTCATTGTAGATTTCATGGTCATCATTAAAAAATAAAAAAAATAATAATACAAAAAAACTCTAAATTTGCATTTCTAAATTAACAATCATATATTCTGTGTCTAAACTGTACAGTTCACTAGTGTTTTCACATGATCATAATGTTCTGTTGCCTTTGTTCTGTACTGTTCTAGTGTGGCACAATGGGGTCTGACCTGTGCTGGTTTTGTTCTGTAGGCCCTGAAGGAACCGGCCAAGGCCCTCTGTGCGACGGTTCTCCTTATTAGCTTGTGTGTGTGAGGTCACACCAGCACCCTCATATTTCTCAGCAAAACCACTCAGCTACACACACACACACACACACACGAGATTTACATTGAACACATTAACATTTACAACATTTAGTACACTACAATGATAGTATTATGGATTTCTATGTTTTGAGGGAGACATGAAACTAGAGTCCAGTACCTTTCTGCTGATCATACTCTTCTCAAAGTACTTCTGCAGCTGTAACAGAGATTTGGGGGAAGACTGAGTGAGTGATGAAGACAAAGAACTATGTGTGTGTGTGTATGTTTCTCTGTGTGTGTGTGTGTGTGTGTGTGTGTGTGTGTGTGTGTGTGAGTGTGTGTGTTTGAGAGAGAGAGAGAGAGAGAGAGAGAGAGAGAGAGAGATAGAGAGAGAGTGAGAAAGAGAAAACAGTACCTTGAATAGGTTGATGTTGTCAATTTGTGCTTTGAAAAGGTAGTCATTGATGGTGAAGAGCTCGGTGCCTGAAAAGGAAATGCGTTGGGCATTGGCAAAGAGATTAGTCATTCAATGCTATTTGTATAGTGTGTATGAAACCTGTAGGTCTCGCGGGCCTTGAATAATGACTCCCATACCAGACTGAGTGCTTTGACTGTTTGGATTCTGTCCCACTTTTCCTGCAGATGAAAGATTGAAAGATTTAATAGAAACCCACTCAAATATACACTTGGCTCTCATAAGGCAAACAAATATGTCTCTTCCACATATAAATATACACACACACACACACACACACACACACACACACACACACACACACACACACTTCTCACCTCCAAGTGTGCGTATAAGGCCCTCCAGCACATGTAAGATCTGTTTGATGTACATGAGGTTCTTGGCTTTCAGGCGGCTCCTGATATTCCAGGTGGGGATGGAGAACAACAGGTCATGAATGGTCAGAAAGGTCAGTAAAGATCAGGGTGAAGGACAGACAAACAAACGGCCAATCACCAACATGACCTGGGTGCACTCTGATTGATAAGCCAGAGGAGCCCTGTTTGAGACTATAACCTAGATTAGTAGATTAGTGGACCTATTCTAAAGATAAGGGTATAGCGGATACAGTACGCTATCGAAGCATTCCAGAAGGACAAAATGAAAATAGGACACAAATACTGTATGTCCTCCAAATGGAACTCTGGCAGATCTGCTCTGGTTCTCTGAGTTCAGATGTGTCTTTCCTGTCAATACCGAGCTTGTTACTGCCCTGTCTCCTCCAGTGTTCAGAATGTTATTCACCTTAAATGATTTGTATTTACTGTATGTTGCACCAACCCATGACAGCTCAGAACCACACACCAGAATAAAGCACTGAGGGAATGGTGACAAAGAAAGACAACTACTCTTACAGGAGTTATGCCATCATGATCCTTAATATTTGCTCATTTCTCTACTTGCTCTGGACCAAACCCTGTACCAAATTCCATTGGTCAACCACATTAGAAATGATTTATGAGATTCATATTTGACAAACCTATGAATTCCTCATGGTTTCATATCTAGTTAGTCATACAAAAATACATGTTGGGAACAGTGTGTGTGCGTGTGTGTGTGTGTGTGTGTGTGTGTGTGTGTGTGTGTGTGTGTGTGTTTTATTACCTGTAGCGGTCACAATACTGAGTGAGTTGCGAGTGAGCTCTGCAGAGCTGTAAAACAGAATAATATAATTTGGCATAAAATGTTTGCAGTGGCAGTCCCAAATTCATCCATCATAATACAAATCATTGGGAGTGTCAGTTTGTGAATGCAAATGAGTTTGCACTGTACCTGTGCTCCTGTTACGTCTGCGCTATGGATGCAGGTGAGTGTGTCTGTGAGGTTGTGGGCCTCGTCTATGATGACCACCTGATCCTTCAGCTGAATGCCAGAGGCCCGCCGTGTCCCAGCATGCAACAGTGTCTGGTATGGCAACACCACGAGCTGAGAAAGAGGGAGAAAGAGAAGCGATGGGCAGGAGAAATATTGAACAGAGTCTGTTACTGAAAAGGCCAATGCAGACTGATCTATGAGGTGTTGCGGCGGTGTAAATCAATGTTGCATGCTGTTGCAAGCAGTTTAAAGCAGTCACAAAAGATTCAACGTGTCAAATCACAGTTTCTGTGTTTTTAGAACGTTGTAGCCCGTCTTATCACAGATCTTTGGTCTGTACATATGCATTCATTCACACACAGAAGAGAGCACTACAGTAGTTGGTCTTCTGGCTACTGCAGAGATAGACCACAGAGAGATTTGATTGTCTTACTCCACTCACTATTTAATGTTTAATGTGCTTGGTGGACAGGATATAACACAGGCAGGTGTGTGTGTGTGTGTGTGTGTGTGTGTGTGTGTGTGTGTGTGTGTGTGTACCTGTGCAGCAGGTATGGCCTTTCGGGTGCTGTAGTAAGGACAGGTGTGTGTTTTGCGGCCCAGGTGCACCAGCTGCTCGATGTCACGGACCTCAACCAGCACTTCATCCCTCATCGTCATCAGCTTCTCAAAGCCAGAGAACGGGCATGTTGCCTTGACAACACCACGGCGACGCTTCGGTTCACCCTCTGTTGGCTTTTCTGGCTTATCTGTATGATATACATGCAGAGCCCTTTCATCACTGTTGTATACGGAGGTGCCCTATCTAATCCCAATGGCCACACACATTGTACAGGTTTTTCTTTCAATAAAACACTTGCACGGAACCAGGATGTAGTTAAAAGATTTTGTGACTTTTGTTAGTTACAAATACTTTTCATATTACACTACTTGATCTCTGTATCTAGCTGACAAGGTAACAATTTATGCACATGTATAAGCTGTATATGAAGAGTTCAGATGCAAAACCCCCTAACTCCACTTGACCACTTTTTGAGAAAAAGGCCATTTTTTATCAGGCGTTTACATTGTTTTAATTGTAAACAGATATTTTAGACACGGCGGGAAGCAGGTTTTATTTTATTTTTTCACAAAAACATTTCATTTACAGTACATATTCTAGATTTATACAGGATTCACACAATATCATTAACTCAGTTTTCACAAAAATGGTGTTTAGGGGGTTTTGCATCTGAACTCTTCATATAAACAAAATGATGTTAAATGTTATTGTCTGAGTCTTCTATCAGAACATCTTTTAACCCTGTGTGTGTGTGTGTGTGTGTGTGTGTGTGTGTGTGTGTGTGTGTGTGTGTGTGTGTGTGTGTGTGTGTGTGTGTTTGTATGTGGTTAAGGCATCTTACCATGTTTGTTCTTTTGCAGTTCCATACATTTCTCATTGATTAGCTGAGTGCTTCCCAAACGCAGCACCTCCGAGTTTATACACAGATTCTATGGCACAAAGAATGCAGACAATCTCAACACAGATTCTTCTAACAAATGATATTATTGGAAACACACGCACAAACACACACACACACACACACACACACACACACACACACACACACACACAGGTTTCTTACCTGTCTGGAGCCGAGGCTGACAAGGCTGACTGCGGATCCAAATGGACTCTTCTGGACCTCATGTACAAACTGGGCCAACTGAGAATGTGTTCTGCTACAGTAGTAAATCTAACACACACACACACACACACACACACACACACACACACACACATTTTTGCTATGTTGTATACAGTAGATTTAATTGTAGAGGACTTCTGTCTATAACTTGCGATAACAATCTTAGTTAATACAAAGTATTACTATGTGTGTGTGTGTGTGTGTGTGTGTGTGTGTGTGTAAGAGAGTGTGAAAGTAAGAGTGTATCAAAATAACAAACCTTTGTGACGTGTTCCTCCTCCAAGTCATCCTCATCATCATCATCACACAACCTACCAATAAAAAGCCAATAAACAACTCAGCTTGACGTCACAGAGAAACCTACAAAAACATGTTGCATACAGTCTGCAGCTAACCTGGTCATAACCAGCCCCTCGGTCTTTGTACTAGGGTCTGGGATCTCGGCTATTGAGAAACGGTTGCTTGTTGGAGATGTTTCAATTCAAAATTACTTAATCAGCCCTTGACTAATAGCGTATCATATTCTCGCGCTGCACTCTTAAATTTGGCTGGTTGGATTGAACAAGATGCATCCAATGCAAACGAGGCCAATGGCCGGAATCCCAGACGGAGTACTGGAGGGAGATAAAAATCTAACGGAATTACGAAGGAAGGCAATGAGCAGGCTAGTCCCGTCCCTCTCTGCTCACTTGTGTTTGGGTGTGGATTCCTCGTCGCTTTCATACTCAGCCACTATGAGCCCCTCATCCTCAGCGTCCTGAGGGGGCACTTCAGAGTCTGGGCCTGGGCCTCGCACCGACTCCTGCAGCATCTTAGACATCTCTTCATCCTCCTCCACAGTCTACACACACACACACACACACACACACACACACACACACACACACAATCAGAGCCAAAAATCTAAACATCTACCTTGACTTGGACATGCACAGACAGACCAGAAAACACACACACACACACCTTCCTCTTCAGAGCGTATTTGAGCTGGGCGTTATGTCGGATCATCTCCAGCTTTTCCTCCCTTCTCTTCCGTCTCATTTCTTCATCCTGTGAGAATGAGGGAGAGAACATGGATCAGCGACTGTACTTTCACTTGCGTTCTCTCTCTCTCTCTCTCTCTCTCTCTCTCTCTCTCTCTCTCTCTCTCTCTCTCTCTCTCTCTCTCTCACACACACACACACACACACACACACAAACTCACACACTTACCTTCAGTTTGTTCACATGATCCCTCTCGGCTTTCTTCTGCACAAAGTCAGTGATCCAGTCGGGTTCAGTGGACCCTGAGCTTGTCTGCACCGCCGCCGCTGCCTTCTCCTTTTCTTCCTCCTCCTCCCTCAGTAGTCTGGCTGCTTCCTCTCTCTTCTTGGTCTCATAGTCCCTCAACCAGGTCAGGGCACCACAGATCAGACTGAGAGACTTACCCTGTGCAGACAAACACACACACACACACACACACACACACACACACACACACACACACACACACACACACACACACACTGGCTTTATCTACTGAAAGGTGCTGAATTGTGGAATAAGTGACCTCCCATCCAATAGATCTGCTGACCTATTTGACCATCGACTTACCGTGCCAGTGGGACTTTCGAATATCCCGACCTTGCCTTGATCCAGGGTAGAATACAGGGCTTCCATGAACTGCTCCTGAATTGGATAAGGTTGGAAGGGGAAAGGAAATCCTCCTGCCCCAGTATCCATCTCTTTAGGCCCGTACAGTAAAGTAGAGTAATTAAAGGAAATAGATTCTAATATTTCTCTTCAAAAGTTCCTGTCAAAAAACGCCGTGTGACATGAAAACTGAATGCTAGGTAGCTTTTTGGCTCTTGTAGATCTTAACCATTGAGGTCTGAACCGAGGATGTCACAGCTGACCGGTGTCCCTGTCATGAACGTAGTTACCAAAACGTCAGGTGTCGCTTAGATTGAGGAACTCAGTTTACATGTAATTCACAGAAAGCAATGTAAAATATTGGAAATATGCTGCGATAAAAGATCGGCTTCAGAAGCGAACTGTTTTCATCAGGAAACTTCTTTCTTCGACATACGCGCCAAGGTGACAGCTTGGCCAATGAGTGCAAATGGGGGCTGGGAGACAGTTAGGGACCGTATGCAAGTACTTGACTATCGTAAAAATGTAAACTGGCACTCACTAGTGGAATATTTCTTTAAAGAAATTAAATGTGATATGACTGATTATGTTTATATATTTAACAAATACGTATATGAAGAAAGGTATATTTTAATGATTATGGGTTGAATATGTCTCCTCGCTTTTTTGTGTGAACTGACACGTTCTTGTGACTGTCTGGAAAATTCTGTATCTGAAGTTGTACCAGAGAATTTCTAGATACGCGCCCCCTCCTGAGCTTCTGCTTGCTGCTTCGCTCTGGAAAGTTCGGCGGTGCCCTTCCTCCCCATCTGCTAAGTAGTGCTGCATCTCTAGCGTGTGTCTCAGTTAGCAACCTACTGTCAGATAGAGCCCTTGACAACGTGCGCTAGCTCAAGCTTGCAGGAACAACATAAGCGTACTTCATATTTGTAGTACAAAGATAACGTTAACCGGCTAACAGGTTTTATTATACCATATTGCTCTGATAATCCTCCAGTGATATTGGATCGCACAGAGTTTTAGCCGGGAGAAATAAGCTGCGCAGCCACCAGACTCGTCTTTACGGCAAGACGCGTAGCTCTCTGACTAGCACTAGCTAGTATTGATCAGTGTTTTTTGTGGTGCTGCTCTCTGTATACCAAATATGACTGCAGAAGAAGTGACAAACGAAGGACAGACTATCCCCGTTGAAGGGGAAGATATCACTCCCAAGAAGGATGGTGGAGTCCTGAAGGTAAAAAGCAGTGCTTTCTGGTAGGATAAAAACAGCTAGCTATCGAAGCTGGGCAAATAATTTTAGCCGACAGATAACGTGAGCCAAGCCATGTTGTTGTAATATTATGTGATGCTTAGCTCATTATAATGTATCTAGTTAACGCCTTCAGACACCTTACAGCATCCACGATCGTTTACACATCATGTTTGACCCAGTTATAATGGAATTATTCGATGAATTCCCGTTTAATTAGTTGAAAGGAGTGGTGTTGGTTGCGGTTACTGCTGTGAGTTAGCAAGCTAACGTTGACGTTATCCCTACCTGCAGCATAATCAATAGGTGTCCAACTTTGCACATCAATGATATTCAAACTCTGTAAACTTATAGGAGTCAGTTTTTATGATTGTATATCAGCATTAATTCTGACAGGTTCTTGTGGGAGAGGAGCAGGGCAGGACAATGTTAAATGGATCGTCAACAGGATAAACTCCATATTCATGCAGAGGCATGTAGCGTTAGCATGTTGTGACATGGTTGTAGCAATAACGTTATCACGCTGCGTTATGGTTGTTTCTTCCCAAACTCATATTCAAAGAGGTTTTGTGTGGCCAGGACATTCATCGATTTGACGTTAGCAAGCTAACGTTAACGTTAGTAACAAGACTTTCATTCATTTGGCATAGCTATCAGCCTAGCCCAGATACCCTCAATATCTTCAGTCAAAGCGAAACCGCAACCTCCTGACACACTACCACTATCGCCAGTGTCTTGAGCCCAACCCTTGGTGAAATCCATGGAGTGGACATAGCCCACAAACAAGTAACGTTACACTATTCCGCATGTGATTATAGCATGTGGCGAATGGGTGATGAAGGAACCGCCATTCCGCATTAGGTTCCAGAAAGCCTAAACTTCGAGACCTATACTTGGACATCATGATCGTAAACACATCGTTACACAATGTTATCATATTTGCAATTGATTATGTGGATTTAGTCTCAAGTTATATGGCATGGAATTAAATGGCTTCGTAATTGAGGTGGTAGAATATTCCAGACTGAATTACCTCAGGCTTCAGCTAGACTAGAGCCACGTTAGGCTACAGATGGTAGATTATGGGCTTGATTGACAGATCGCAGGTGCACAGACCTACATGATGGGGATGGGGATTCTTTCTGTGATCAAATTCTGTTCCCTTTTTGTTTTGTTTTTTAACAAAAATGTAAAAGTATGAAAGTCTAGTTGTAGTGTAGAAAGACAATTTATAACTGATCTAGGCCTATGTATTTCTGTATTATTTTTTAATTGTAGCCTATTTGCATTGCATTAATTGATTTTGTTGTGACCGCAGCATTGAATCAAACAAGAAAAACTGCAATATACGTGACTGGTGTTAACCAATCTGTAAATGATGTTTCTGTGTCCATAGTTGGTGAAGAAGGAAGGGACGGGTAGTGAGACTCCTATGACCGGAGATAAGGTGTTTGTGCACTATGTGGGCACCCTGTTGGACGGCAGCAAGTTTGACTCAAGCCGCGACCGCAATGAAAAGTTCAGCTTTGAGCTCGGCAAAGGTCATTATACCATTCTCACTGCAAAACATAAATGTCTCTAACATATAAATCTTCTACACATTGTATACACATGCATACATACAGTACTGTATAGTCTAGGCCTACACACATCTTTTAAAGATCAGCAACTGAACAATTGATGCTCAATCTGTACATGAGCGAGTGACCACATAAAGATGTTGATGTGACCATGTAAAGATCATAGTGGGAAATAGTGAGGTGGGTAATGTAATATGTGTGTGGTGTCTGGTTGAACCTTAAAACATTTGAATATATTGGTATATCTCTAACCTTGCTCATGGTGATAATTGCTCTGCAGGCCAGGTGATCAAGGCATGGGACATCGGTGTGGCAACCATGCGGATTGGGGAGATTAGCCAGCTCATCTGTAGGCCAGAATACGCATATGGTGCTGCAGGAAGCCCCCCCAAAATCCCACCCAATACCACACTTGTGTTTGAGGTGAGAAAAACCCATTCTGGTTGACAGCTTCATTCTGCCTAAGAGCAGATTGTAAATGATGTGTCACTTTGTTGTGTCAAGTTACCTGGCTTTGCTAAATTATTAAAATGTAAGTGTGTGTGTGTGTGTGTAGGTGGAGCTCTTTGAGTTCCATGGGGAGGATATTACTGATGATGAGGATGGCGGAATCATCAGACGGATTCTGACGAAAGGGGAAGGCTACAGCAAGCCCAATGAAGGAGCTGCTGTTGAAGGTATTACCATTTCTTTTCCCCCATAGCATGTTGTTCATCATACATGACCATATGTACACTGTGCACATGTGATGACAATCCTAAACAGAAACTATATTTGCAGACATTATGAATGCCTTTCCACACAAAAGCTTCAAAGTGACCTTTTTCTCCGCCCAACCACCCCCTTTCCCAAACACACACACACACACACACACACACACACACACACACAAACCACCCACACACCCCCTACTGTTTTGTGATCTCACTGTTGTTCTCCCCATCTGTTTGCCCCCCACCTCTACCTCTCTCCACCTGTTCTCCCTGTCTCTCTTTCCCTCGCTCTCTCTCTCCATCCTTCCCTGTTCCCCCTCTCTCTCTCTCTCTCTTTCCCTTTGTTTCCATCCCTCCCTGTTGGCCCTCAGTGAGCATTGAGGGAAAGTATGAGGACCGTGTGTTTGATGAGCGGGATCTGAAGTTTGAGCTGGGCGATGGAGAGGGCTTAGGCCTGCCACCAGCTGTGGAGAAAGCCCTGCAGAGCATGGAGAAGGGAGAGGAGGCCCTCTTCACTGTCAAACCAAAGTATGCATATTGGAGCACACACACACACAAACACACACACGCATGCACAAGAACAAAGGCTGGGACTGATCTGTTACATGAGAACTCTGTTGCATGTTTACATAGCACTTAGTAACATGTTTGTTTTTTTGAATGTGTGGTTTGTAGGTACCGGTAATTTCATTGGTTATAGTGGAAGGTAGTTGTTGCTGTCCAGGCAATGCACTATTTATATTGCATATGGTTTATTGTTGAGTTGTTTTGTTTGTTTGTTTTGTTTCGGAGAGGGGGACACACATGGTTTACACACATCCTCTGACAACACTACTACTATTAGCCAGAAGATGGCACAATAACACACCATTCTTCTTATAAATCAGGCTTAGTAACATGCACCTAAAACACCAAACCCATCTTTTGATCAATTCTCTGGGTCTAGAGGTCATTAGAGGAGGAGATCATTATTCTAATTTGAATCTAATTGATTGATTTGACTTAGGTTAATATACACATCTATAAAAATTTGTAGACTTCTGAACACTGTTTCAATGTAGTGTACACAACTGTTTCAATGTAGTGTACACAACGTATGTCAAGGGCTTTTATTGTCGACTTCTTCCATACACAAGTCTTCAGCAGAGTTTGACATTGCGTTTTTCAGTCTCCTGTCTCCAAGGTGGGAAAAGTGTTTGGTTTGTTGGTATCAGAGATTAGTGACTATTGTCATTGGATGAGTTGGGTTGTGCATTTTCATATGATGCATCACAGGAAGCACAATAACATAAATAGACTGTACAACTTTTTAAAGCAACTGTCAAGGTGGGAGGTGTTTGTTGTCTTAACTATTGAGCTCGGGGAAACCCCCATAAATGGTACATGAGGGCGTTTCAGGATGCTGCTGACCATTTAGCATTCACTAACGTAGTTCTAGTTTAGCTATTGGTTTACCGATTTTTAGTCTGTGGTGGTCCTCATGCGCCTGTCTTGGTCAAAGAGCCAGTGTCTTGGTCAGTCAGATTAAAGTGTGTGTACATGTGAAATGTAAGTGTGTGTGATGTGTAATGTGTTTGGATGCTAGGATGATGTGGGGTTAACTGACGGATTGATTGTGTGTTCAGGTATGGCTTTGGAACTGCTGGCAATGCCAAATTCAACATCCCAGGGGGAGCAACACTGCAGTATAAAATCAAACTAACGACTTTTGAAAAGGTACAACACACACACACACACACACACACACACACACACAGATCTATTCAGTAATGGTTTAAATGAATTGCTGGATTATCATCCTTGCCACCCTGGCCTTTTTGTCATCACACAGGCAAAGGAATCATGGGAGATGAACACGGATGAGAAGCTTGAACAAAGCAGCATTGTTAAGGACAAGGGTACACAGTATTTTAAGGTGAGGCAAAGCAAAAAGACACACACATAAACTCACTGCCATACATATATATTTTTGATGTCTTCTCTTGCAAGAAGCCAGCTGTCTTTCAGCCTGGCCTTGAGATGTAAGATTATGACATTTTCACACCCTTGTCGACTCCCTGAATGTGGGTCATCCTAGGTCAGAATGTTGCTCCGGATGTTTCACTTTTTTTCCCATGACATGAACACATTCATGCGTGTGTACAGTACATGGCTGTCCTAGCCTGGGAATTCCCATGCTCCTTTGCGCGCTTATTTCATTTCACTCTGCAGAGGAGCATGGTGACCATGGCCATTTTTCTCGCTTGCTTTCGGTATCCAATCGCAGAACAAAAAGGGATTTGTACGGCCCTCGATTGCATTTTACGTCACGTGGTGGCTCTGGTATTGGCTCCGAGGTATGTACAGACGCTGATAGACATTCGTAGCGCCCAATAAACGGCTATGGACAATTGTAAACGATGCTTCCGCTACGAGAAATGCAATAGGTAGGTCCCCAGACTAAATATCACTTGTGATTTTAGTTTGGCATTCGCCAGGCTATGGCTGTCCAGAGACACACTGAACTTGTTAGGTGTTTCCCACGCGTGGACCAGGACCAGGACCACAGTCTTGCTTTACCCTTTAGTTTAGAGGGGACATTTTGTTTTTGTTTTCAAGTGCACACATTTTGCTTCGCCATTGCAACATTCAGTACTATGATTGAATCGAAAAAGGGGAATACATTTGCGGCCACTTGTGTGTGTGTGTGTGTTGTGGTTAAGGCAGTGGTGGTTGTTTGTCTGTCTGTTCTATAGCAACCTAGTAGAAACTCATAGTGGAGAGGAATGTCACAGAAAGAAACTTTCTAGGATTTTGTCAAGCAGTGAGCTCAGAATTTGTTGTCATGTGTTCATGAAATTGTGTCCAGTCACTACTCACTGCATTGATAGGGGGCAAAGTGAAACTTCAGAGTTTCCCATACAATGTGTAGCGCAGCACCACAGAATCAACTCCAACAATCATACAGGTGCATTAGAGCAGCATAGAAAGTGTGTGTTTGAACACTGCCTGCTGCTTATACTTTGCATACACCCAGATGACCGACTTCACCACCGCAGCACTTGATTCCCTCACCAGGGCCAGGGAAGCACCACAAACTGCTATGTGGTCTATGGGAAACACTGAACTTATTTGTTATCCAGGGTGATGAGATTGTAGTCGATGAGTAAACCTTCAGTCTGTGTAATCAAGCTACTAATAATAGTGTGTGTGTGTGTGTGTGTGTGTGTGTGTGTGTGTGTGTGTAGGATGGCAAGTACAAGCAGGCCTCTGTGCAGTACAAGCGTATCATCTCTTGGCTGGAGCATGAGTCCTCTCTAAAAGGTGAGGACGAGGAGAAGGCCAAAGCGCTGCGATTGGCTGCTCATCTCAACCTGGCCATGTGTTACCTGAAGCTGCATGAGCATAGCCAAGCCCAGGAGAACTGTGACAAGGTAAAGACACACACACACACACACACACACACACATATACAGTACATGTACTTTAATTACTTACATACTAGCGCAAGGTGGCTAGCCTGGTGCTCAGGATATCTAGATGGAGTGGGTTAAGTTAACACATGGGCCTACCAGAGGACTAACCCCCCACTCTAGTCCTACTACTCTGTGCAGCCATTTGGCCTTGGGTTAGGGATACGGAGATGGGCACTGTCCGATGCTCCACATGGAGCAGAAAGGATTTCACTTTTGAAGTTAACATGAGGTCTACATCAGTTGTGGCCTACAGAAATACTGTAATAATGCTGAGGTGGGTCCAACATGTCTCTGCTCCTCCCCCAGGCCCTGGAGTTGGACAGCAATAACGAGAAGGCTCTGTTCCGGCGTGGCGAAGCATTGTTCGGCATGAAGGAGTTTGAGCGCGCCCGGGATGACTTCACACGCGTCACCCAGCTGTACCCCTCCAATAGGGCCGCTAAGGCCCAGGTGCAGGTGTGCCAAAAGTACCTGAAGGAGCAGCACGAAAAAGACAAGCGTCTCTACGCCGGCATGTTCCAGAAGTTCGCCGAGAGGGACGCCAAGGTGAGCGAGGTGGGCCTGGTGACTGATGACTGTTGATGACTATTAAACTGTGCTAACTGTCAAAGCAGCGCAACAGGTCGCTTTGGTACTAGTGCTGTCAAACGATTAAAAAAAATAATCTGATTAATCACAAAACTTTGCAGTGATTAATCGTGAATAATCACTTTTAATCGCAACTCATTTCCTCCAGTAAGAATTTGGATGCTAGGGTATGTTTGATCCTTATTTTGCCCTGTAAAGGCCCTGATACTTAATAGTTGGCTTTGTTATTCTCAAATGGGGCAATTCACACCTGTCCCCTACCCCCAGGGTTTCCCCAAACATGTTGTTGGACAGTCAGGAGCAAGGCCATAATCATAGTTTGACTTGCTTGATAGCCAAGGCATTTTCTATCTGAAATTGTACATACTACATGCCATGAAAGTGGAACCATATCCATCAGGATTAATCAGAGTTAATTCTTTTAATCAGAGTTAAATTTGGATTAATCACGTGATTAGTCAGGTAATTTTGCCAGCACTATTTGGTGCACAACTTTTTAAAAACCATTTTAGTCAGTTGGTCCGTTTCTATTTTAGTCACGCAAGTCTCGTTGCTCGGCTAGATTGAATAGAGAATCTAATCAAACAGAATGGCATATTTAACAGACCCAGTGTAGACAGTGAAGAGTCAATGCAGTACGACAACCTGACAGTCACTTGCTGTTAGGACAAGGTGTTGGGTGTTTGCAGTCTCTATCCACAGGTGTCCGATTGTGGTGCGTGTAATGTGTAAACACAGAAACTTGTTGTCTGTCTGGCAGTGGTTGATCAGTTGTGTATGTGTTTATGTGTGTGTTTAAACAGAGGGAATCCACTCAACCCAAGCCCAAGGAGAATGGAGATGGCGATGCAATGGACGTCGAGGAGAATGGAGCACAGGAGCAAACTGCAGCATGAGCACGTGTCTGTCTGACTGTGTGTGTGGGAGTTTGTGTGTATGTGAGTGTGTGAAGGTCAGTGCTGTCCTTATTTTTATTGTTAATTTTTCTCTTTTCTTTTGTTTTGTTTTTTTTGTTTTTGTATCTGCTTCGAGGCTTTGAGATCTGATCATAGCAATGGACAGTACTGTGTCTGCCCTGTCATCTCGCTCTGCTTGTGTGAGTGTGTGTGTGTGTGTGTGTGTGTGTGTGTGTGTGTAGAAAGGCAGCTAGCTAGCGTGTCTGCTTGAAGGCTTGGAAGAATGCAAAGGTGATCGCTCCCAAAGACAGCCCTCCTACTGCACTGCCCCTCCAGGACCCCTCTGTCCTCACACATGATTGGTTAACTTTTGCCTAACTGACAGCTTGAGGGGACATTACATGACTCCCTCCAGCCTTTTTCCACCTAACCTCTTCCTATATGCACTACTAATACACATACTCTCCATCACACACACACACACACACACACACACACACGTATGCATGCTGACACACTTGCTCAGTTGGAACATCACACAATGCCATTTGATCAACAGTGCAACACCTCACCACACACACACAGACACACACACACACGTGCACACAGTCCTGTTGTGTTCCTGAGATGTAAGGCACTATGTGAGAACCCCTCAGGTCCCCCCTTCTCTCTGTCGACGTGTTTCCTGCTAGAGGAGGATGAAGGGGTTGTGTTTGAGGAGAGAAGAGAAGAGAAGAGAAGAGCGCTTGTAAAATGTCACCTGAGCATTGGAAGACACTGCTGGGGTAACGTGACTGTTTTCTCTGTTGGTGTAATTTTTTGTTGTTGTTGTTTTCATTTGTCCTCTATTGCTTTGTATAGATATGTTATGAATTCTAATTTGATTGACCTGAGTTTGACATTTTTGTTTGTTTGTTTGCTTTGTGTTTTTGTTTTCCTTCTGCTTTTTTTTTATTACCTTCAGTGTCAACTGTAATTTTAATCACAAGACTGTAAATGTTAATCTAATGAATAAGAAAACAAACTATCGGAAACTGGGCAACTCCAGAGAAATTTGGTAATTAATTATTTTATCCTTCCAATGCACTTACCAAATGTATCGCTCTGTCCATAAGCGAAGGCTCACCCCCAGGGAGAGCTGAACAGTTAGCCCTGCTTAGCGTTGTTAGCGGTTAGCCTCGTAGGAGAAGCGATGTTGGGGATGTGTGTGTATGTGTGTGTGTGTGTGCCTGCTTCCTGCAGGCAGACTCGCCTCCCCAAGATAACTTGTTCTGATGTCAGAAGCTTCATGTGTCACTGGCGGTGAATAAAGGATAAAACTTCAATCCACTGTTTCACTTTTGATGTTTGGAGATGTGTGTGATGTGATATATCACTTTTGTCTTGCTATGGTGTTTTCATTCATTCCAAACCCTTCTGAGACCATGTTAAACAACAGACAGACAGATGGGCAGCGTATTGACTGACTGACAGACAGTTAAATGCATTACGCTCCTGGCAGCTGTACCAATGCCAGGGATTAGTAGCCTGGCACGCCCTCCCAGTGACGTAACACCTTCGGCGGTGCTGTCGTTGGTCTGGCAAGCTACTTATCTAAACAGCGTTTCTGAATTCCAGAAAAATCCCACTTTCATGGGAGTCCCAATCTCATTCAAACATCTACCAGTAGACCTGTATCTCGCATCTAAAGGCACTGACTGCAAGTCATTGTGGGCATCATCACCAGCTTCTTCATAACCAATTTTGGCTTTGAAATGCCAGATGGATGCTCTGAAAAAGTCGTGGTCAATAAGATCACAATGCCACAAATGCTATTGTGTTGTCATGACAAGCGGTGAGTCTCGACAACTTGACCACTGAAATGACTTCCTCATTTATCCAAGTTCTACAATTATATGACAATGATTCAGAGGTGAGGCATTGAGGAAAATGTGGAAACTGAAATGCCTCATCTTCTTAATCTTTCTGTTGGTGTTTTCATGTTTTTCACTTACAGACAAAAAGGTACAGAATGGTAAACTGACTCAGTGTTCATGCCCAGAAGTATAATTAATATGCTTTTATCAAAGAATAGCATTGAGACATCTATGGTGCTGCTTTAAAAGGTAGAAATCCAGTGTGGATTAATCTATAGCCCTGTGTTCAAGGTCACTGAGTGATTTGAGTAGGGAAAATAGGGAGGGAATTTGATCGCCTACAACAGGTCTATTCAAATGGAGGCCTGGGGGCCACATGCAGCCCAGATGCCACCTCCAAGTGGCCCGGACAATGTTCCAGTTAAAAAAAGAAAATAAGAAATATACACAATTCCTCAGAACCTCAAAATAGTGTCTCAGAAGCAGACCCCAATACTCATGAAACTAGTTGCTTTGGTGCCTCCTCCACCCCAAAATCGTTTTGATAAGCATTTTAATTCATGCACATCTAAGGATAATAACAAAGTGCTTTATTATTTAAGTTGATGCACTTGTGCCAGGGTCACATGAGCCCAAAATGCTTGTTGTTTTTCATTTAGCACTATGTGTCTTCAATGTGGTGAAGTTGAAGGGTAAAAAAATTGTTTGTGCTGACTTGAAGTGTAGTTGTTACTGGCCGCTCCAAATGTGCAGCCCAGCTTCTTGATTTTGTTCTGTGTTCTTGATTGTGAAAAAAATATTGAATAGCCCTGGCCTACAACATAGACCAAAATGTGAAATAGATATGCATTGATTCATACTGGATTTCTCCATTGAAGGAAAAATCTGACGTGGGAAAAGAGTGTGACACTTATGCAACCATAGACCAAATATAGACTGAGAGTTAACACCCAACTTACACAGGCGGACAGTGACTTCCGCTGTTTCGTTTTCCTAATCAATTAAGTTAATGTTAGCTTCTGTTTCGTTATTTGGTTTGCGTTGCATCAAATCTTCAGGTGATTGTTCCTACAACACACAGCACACAATGGTGACCTAGAATAACAGGGCTATTGTATTGATTCACATTGTATTTCCTATAATAATATACAAGTGTAATAGATAATACACAGTGACTTATTCATTCATGGCTGAAGCAGTCAGTCTGGTTTATTCCCTCAGGAAGACATGGGAGAGGAGTTGTCCTTTCCACCTCTTCTTTTTTCTCCTCCCTTCTTTCCTTTTCCTTTCTTCCCCTTACCATTCCTTCTTTTTCGCCCTTCATTTGTTTTTTTCCCTCCTTTCTTTTTATTCTTTCCGACCTAAGAGAAAAGACAGAAGCAGTGTGTGACTGTGTGTGCGTGTTTGTTTGAGAGAGAAATTGGGTGCATAGTTCTTGGAAATACCCAGTGCAACACACTAAAACTTGGTTATTTGGTAAATTGAACCATTTACAGAAGTCAAGTTGAACTATTTTTAGTGTTTTTTGTTTTGTTTTCTTAAGAAACCATACTCTCTTATGAAACCATCATTCTGCCATCATTCAGAGAGAGAGAGAGAGAGGTTATAAGATACTTTCTCAACTGTCCTATCCTGTCCTCTGTATACAGTAAATGAACCACAGCACAGCTTTACATTGTCTATTGGGTGTATCTATAAGCCTAATACAGTAATTGACTTGGTAAATGATTCTTGAGGCAGACAGAATAAGAGTGAATAAGTGTAATAGTATCCTGTTTAGTAGACCCTACAAATTCAGAGAAAAACATGATCCATAATAGTGTTAGTCATTTAAAAGGTCTCAGAAGAGCCATACAATATGAGTTGTTAGTTCAGTGGTTCTAACAGAGAGAAATGGCTGTGTTTAGATAAGATTGCTTTGTGGCAGATTGAGTAAATCCCCTCCAGAAAAGATAAAACAAAAAACAATGAGCAGTGTAATATTCCATCTCACAGATGGGGGCTTAAATGTTGGGGCTTTTTATCTGACCTCATACTAGACAAGGGCGTTAGTTTGGGGCATTCATCTCAAGAACATTGAATTCATTAAATCAATACTGTACATAGAGCAAACCAAATGACACCATAATTTTCCAATTGTGTCCAAGATGCCAGTGATTTGCTCACATTGACTTAGATTCTACAGGGAATATCTAGGCCTAATAGTGGTGCTTTCCCATAGCAAACCCCAAAACTTCTAAGGAAAATGCAACAGTGCTTCTCCTGCCAAGAGATGTTTCAACTTTGGCAGGGACAACCACCCTCAGGCTTTCGGACAGGCTATGAATTAAGAAAGTGCCACCATCACTGCTGAATGACACCTATGACTAGTGGATATACTGGTCAACTTACAGTACTTCAAGGCATATGAGGTAAAGTGACTATGGCAGTGACAGTGAATGCATTTGGCACTCTAAGCAGAAAAGGTCCAACAGGTGCAAAATACTGCATTTCAAACATCAAGCAGTCATCATCAGGTTGTAATGTTTCTGCTATATGTGATAGTGTCACGTCTGTCAAGTTATTGTGCAGTGGAGTCAACTTGTTCAGTGGGGGGGGGGGAATAAGAGTCAACATATCCAGTTGAGCCAGTTAAGTTTTTTTTTTTTACAATCAGGCTGATTTTGTAGGCTGCAACATTCAAGGAATAGTATCAGCATCAGAATACTATCAGCTGCCACTTCCCACAAAGTACACAAATAACTATGTACAACTTCTCTTCTCAAGAAACAGTAGCTATACTGTTCAAATTTAGCTGACATTTAACAGGCTTAGCAAAATATTTTTTTCCTGGCAGTAGCAAAAAGACAAGATATTGTATCTGCTTGCTTTTTATCCCTCAACTATTGTTGGTCTTGGTCACTCCGGCCCATCTGTCAATTTAGGAACTCATGTGGCCCTTGAGCTGGTTACAGGGGTAAGACCATGCACTTATCTTGAGATTGTTTACTCCCAATTGTACATTTAATAGACAAACTACTCACTTGATTTCTCAATGGTTCTTACAAAGAAATATGGGATGTTTTCATGAAGATTCTGGCATTTACTGTTGTCATCTTCTCTGGTAGCCTATTTGCTCTAGATTAGCACAACATCTCAGCTAATTCAAAAGCACTCAAATCAGCACTGAATCAGCCATCTGTAATTTTGGGAAACTGTTCATGTGGCCCTCAAACTGGTTACAAGGATGAGACCACTTATGCTGAGACTGAGTCAAGGGGTCGTCTTTGAATGGTCAAGGTCAAAGTCCATTTTTTTCAAGAGTGGAGACAAAGTTTTGAGTTTCTGAGGAGTAGAGACAAAGTTGGGACCATGTTTGATATCAAGATCTATCAAAATGCCTCTTGATTACGATTGGAAATTGCTCACTCATGCCTTCACCCTGTGTTGATTTGTAATAATGGGTATTTTGTTAATATTAGCACAGAAAAACATTTGAGGTCTCTGGGACTCACTCTGAAAGCCCTATATTTTTGAGTCTGAAAAAGCAGAAAATTACCTTGAATCCAAAACCAGACTTGCGTACTCCAACACCTCAATGTAACCAGGGTCAGTTCGACCATTCTAGGGTCTCAAACACGCCCTGTCAACTACAACAAAGCCATGGCATGGAAGTCAAATGCTCTAACCACTGAGTTGAAAATCCCTGGCTTCAAACCCAGTGGTGAGAAGCGTTCTTAAGTTTAGGGTTGTGAGGATTTACCACGTACTACGGTAACCACCTAGCCCAAGCTAGTTGTCAAAAGTTGCCCACCCATGGTATACTGTCATAGTTTCTTTTTCCAGGCATGTTGGATAAAACAAATGTGACGTCACTCTAAAATGTACACCCTCAAAACAGCCTACTGAATGTCTCCGCTTTTGTGGAAAGGAAGATGAGTAAACTGCTATCTGATGATGGCAGATGTATCTGCTCTGTTTCAGTTCCTTCTCTCTCTCTCTCTCTCTCTCTCTCTCTCTCTCTCTCTCTCTCTCTCTCTCTCTCTCTCAGCTGTTTTTTTTTCAAGTACATTGTGGTTGTAGCCGACAGTATGTACAGTAAATACCCGCACACTGTAATTCACTAACATGCACACACAGGCATGCACATGTCAACATCAACCACATAAACAAATAGACAGACAGACAAACAAGCGAACAAACAGTAAATAAACATATATATGAATGAGGATTTTAATAGAAAAGAGTGAAACACACACAAATACAACACAGGACCCAATGCAGACAATGAATCCACATGCACATAAATACATAAATATACATTCAACTTAGTTGCACTGTGTACAACAAACAACAAATATACATTTCCACAGGAATGACATGCAAATGGGAAGCCCCGCAGAAAGAAAGAAAGAAGACAGTTAAAGAGACAGAGAGAGAAAAAAGAACAGAAGAAAAATAAGGATGGATAAAAAAGACAGGTAGGTTAGTAAGTTACATTATGCCAGGATGTCCACTGTCCTCTCTCCCAGTCACTGTTAACCAGAGGGTCACGGGAACGGATGCGAAACTTGGTGACCCAAGCATGGGCCAGGCACTTCACACTTGACACAGACCAGCAATCCTGCGTGTATGTGTGTGTGTGTGTGTGTGTGTGTGTGTGTGTCAGAGAGAGAAAGAGAGAGAAAGGGAGAAGATGTGAGGACATGTTAGAAATGAAGAGAGACTTAATAAAGAACTACACATGATGTATTGTTATATTACTTTTACATTACTGATTTCTCTAGATCCCTTTTTTTATTTTTTTTTTCTTCACTGTTTTGTATTGTCAACACCAAAAAACATGCAATTAAAGCAATCTAGAGTTGAATCTAGAGAAATTTTAATTAATCTAAGATTTGACTATAGCTGATGATATCAATAAGGAGATCTAGGACACTAACCTCTGTGTGGCCCTTACAGCATGGCTGCACCACTTTCTGGAGGGGGGGGGAGAGAGAGAGAGAGAGAGAGAGAGAGAGAGAGAGAGAGAGAGAGAGAGAATTTTATTGTATTGTAGTGTGTGTGTGTGTGTGTGTGTGTGTGTGTGTGTGTGTGTGTGTGTGTGTGTTACCTGGCCATCATCTCTCCTTTCATACTCGATCTGGTACTCCAGAGGATAGTAGCTTGTGGGTTTGGACCAGCTGTCTGCGGGGAACACCTCCACCTCAAGATCTTCACTTTTCTTCAGGACTTTATACCGAGGTGCTGGGGGCTGAACTACACACACACACACACACACACACACACACACACACACACACACACACACACACACCGAGGCACAAAGGCACATACACATGCACACACAGAGAAGAAACATACCACATAGTTTACTCCCATTTGCACATTTAAAAGACAAACAACTAGTTTGATTTCTCTACTGAGATCTCTCTACAAAGAAATGTATAATTGTAAAAGCCCATAAGGGGAGTTTTCATGGAGATTCTGGAATTTACTGTCATTTTATCTGCTAGGCTATTTGTTCTTCAACCCAAAATATCAGCTAATTCAAAAGCACTCAAATCAGCACTGAATCAGCCATCGATTAATGCTGCATTTGTTAATATTACAGGACTGAAACCTTAAAAATGTGAACTTAAGAAAAATATTTGGAAGATGGGTCAAATGGGACTCATTCACCAAATATCTCATTGATCACCAAATATTCATTCACCAATATCTGCTTAAGAACTTTCTTAAATGTGTCCTTAAGGTCCCATTTAAAAACCAAACCTTTATTGGTGAATGCAAATCTTCCAAAAAACTACTTAAGTGGGATTTAAGAACAAATTTCTTTGTAAGAATGGTTGGTGAATGAGGCCCAATGTCTTTTTCAAAACATCAGTGTAACATACCAGTGTAATATATAGTTGACTCTTTGACTAGTTGACTGTTATCGTGACAGGATATGGTCAGTTTGCCACAGTGTTTCAGCTCTTCGCACCCACACACAGACACACACACACACACTTACTAATTTCATGCAGGTAGAAGGACTCTTTGATCTGCAGGTACTTTTGATCATTTATAGCCTCCAAGACGATGTCCACCTTTTCCTCTGTGCCAGAGGTATGGGCCACAGTGCATACACAATCAGAGGATAGAGATACCCACTCACCATCTCTACACACACGCACAGACACAGATAGATAGATACATGAACAAAAAATTGAGTGAGTGTGAGAGAGAGAGAGAGAGAGAGAGAGAGAGAGAGAGAGAGAGAGAGAGAGAGAGAGAGAGTATTTGTATGCATTACCCTTTTCTCAGTCGCACAGCAGAGTATTCAGGATGACTCCAAGAGCACTTGAAGGAGCAGTTGTAGGTCTCAGCCCAACATCTCAGTTTTGGGGCTAGAGTGACAGAGAGAGAGAGAGAGAGAGAGAGAGAGAGAGAGAGAGAGAGAGAGAGAGAGAGAGAGAGCATGTGAAAATGTTATATACGCAGATGAAGTGGAAGCTTACGATTCAAATGTTCATCACAGCCTTCCTAATAAACAACAAAACAAACACAATCAAATATGATTTGTCCACCATAAGTAGGCTTAACTTACTGTCACTGTTGTGGTTCTCTGCCAAGAAAACGTACACACTGTCAAGAAGCTGGTCTCCATTCCAGCATGAGTAGTTGCCAGGTAACGAGTCATCAAAATCATAGATATTTAGTTCAGGGCCGTTGGAGTCCTCAAAATCATCCTCTTCTTCTGAATTAGTGTAATTCCAACTAATGGGCCCTCCAAAGCCAGCCGCAGTGTGGCATGTCAGCTTGAAAGTGGTTCCAGTCTCTTTCACTAGCACTATTGAGAACACACACACACACATTAAAATAAAATAACCTAGTGTAAGAACATGTCACATAGCTATTCTTATTCTTGGTAAAACTGTTCTTATCAACTGCTAGCCTAAACAAAACTCTTAAGGACACCTTAATGTATTTAAGGTAGGCCTAGCTTAGATATCAATCCTAATCATGATTTTCATCAGATCTGAAATGCATTATCCTGGCCATCAACAATGTGAGATCTAAACCATGTTCATTAGAAACATGTTTGCCAACAGTTACATGTTAAAATAAATGTAAGAAAACAGATTTAAGAAGAGACAAAACTTTAAAAGCATTTTTTTGTCATCTAACTTGTTCCCATTTATCTTTTCTGCTGTTTTTTTTTCTCTATCGCTCTGGTGTAGAGTGAATAGGCTATTTAAAACTACTGTAATCATCACAACGACAAATTAAGCTAACATCAGTTTAGGCTATTAGGTTGGTCGAGTCTGAGACCACTAATCTGCCGAAGTGACATCTTCTGTCGACAAAACTGAAAGCTAAAAACAGTCGCCTAATTTGTTCTTTCGTGGACGACGGTAGGTATTACCCCTTTCCACCTAGTTTCACAAAAATACAATCCGCAGACAAACAAATTGCACAACACCGAAACTATAAGCTTCGTAAAGAGGAAGGGGAGCGGAGGGTTAGACAAGACGCTTGAAGGACAGACGGACTTCGCGGAACACCCAAGGGACACAAGATGCTCAATGAACTTGTTCTTACTGTTCTTGGGAAAGGAGGTGAGTGATGAGCCGAGGGCAACAAAGGCCAAGACCCCCACAAGCGATGCCATCCAGGAATGCATGATCCACTTGGACAGAAAACACGTTTTCTGTTTAAATCTAGAACAAACAGAGAAATAAATTCGAATCATTCATCATTTTTGTATTTGTTTAGATCCGTTTTCTTTACAATATCTTAAAAACCTATAAATTAAAGCAAACAAGTTGTAGAAAACCTGAGAACTGCCCGTCTGTAAATTAATAGTCTGTGGCAGGCTAATGATTAACCATTAAATGAAATACAGAGCTATAGCGCCCAGTGTTAAAACTGATTTCAGTCTTTAAAAAGTTTTTAGAGTACCCACCAATTAGGCTACTTTTCCTTTTTCGCTCCATGGCGCAGCGGACAAGTCTTTTATTGGACAGATACACCTACACACCCGCAAAAAAAAAAAAAAAAACGTGTCAGGGGGCGATAATTAAGAACGCCGAGTTTCACTCATAGATCTATGCCACAGAGGGGCGTTCTGGTAGGGAAATAATTTATGCATGCAAGCTATGCTGTTTCTTACTCAAGAAAATCTCTCTCTCTCTCTCTCTCTCTCTCTCTCTCTCTCTCTCTCTCTCTCTCTCTCTCTCACACACACACACACACACACACACACACACACACACACACACACACACACACACACAGTTAAACTGGAAGTGTTTCATAATATGTCCAATAGCCCATACTGTTGGCTATATTTTGGGGTAGCCTAAAACTTATACATATCTTTTCTAGTTTAGTTTCGGCTGGCCTACATATGTGTAGCTGTTGAGGCATTGGCCAATAAGATGACATATGCCCCTCAAGTTGAATTGGAGTTCAATGCACCTCTATGGATCAGGGTTATAGGTTGGTTCCCTCTTTCTCCAACCTCTCTCTCGAACCCCTCCCCACCCCCCTTCTGTTTCTCTCACTTAACCTCTCTTCTTTCTCATGCACTTCCTCTGTTTCTCTCTCTCTCCCTCAACCCTCTTGTCAGTATTTTACTTTTAAAGGTTGACTCTTCATTTGTCACCTTCATGTGCATTTGAAAAAATCTTTGAATTTTTTTCCACTTAAAAATATGATAAATAGACGTATAGGGTGACAGAATTACATCATAAGCCTCATCACCAACCCCCCCCCCCCCCCACCCCACCCCACACACACACACACTCACACTGCAACTTTCACACAGTCACAAACACCGCCTCAGTGATCAGCATATAAAAATAGTTGTGTTTAGACACTATCGAATTGCATTTCCTCCGTCATTTGCAAAGTAGCGGTCCAGAGAGGTGTGTGTTTGCCCCGAGTGCGTGGGGTTCGGCCGAGGAGGGGGAGCGGAGGGGATGCCCTGGCACTCTGGGCTTTCCAGACGGCCTCTCGATCAAAGTTGAGGGGCTTATTAACGAGATTTGATGTGTGAAGGAGAATGTGATCTCATGGAGGAAATTCACCAGAGCGGTCAATGCACTCGATTGTACATCACCAACACCCCCCCCAAACCCAAACACACACACACACACACACACACACACACTCACACACACACAAACCCAAACACACACACACACACACACACACACACACACACACACACACACATAGTTAAAAGTGACAATGACAAAAACATCATTCTTTTACATTTGTTCACTTTTGAACACACTCCAAAATAGAAAAGAGATTTTGTGTTGACATACAGTACACACATACACAGTATAACAATTTGAGGATGGTGCGTTAAGAGTCACACATACAGCACACAAACACTTACTCTCTCTCTCTCTCTCTCTCTCTCTCTCTCTCTCTCTCTCACACACACTCACACACACTCACACCCACATACACACGCTATCAAGGAATAGTATTTCCGCTTCACTACTCTCAGTTCCTGTGTGTGTACTCTAAAACAAGCCTTGGTCACAGCTACTCCAGCTGGTGTCAATAATACGCACATGCAAATGAATGAGCTCACCTCGCGACATCAGTACCAGCGAACACAGGGTGCTTTATGCTGCTTTACACACACTCATTCCACACACTCAGTCCTCACACAGAAGGCCTTCTCACTTTTAGGCAAATTTCACCACAGTAATATTGGTTCACTGATTAACTGATAATGTTCATGTTTAAGACAGAGGCCGCTGGTATTTCCCAGTCACACAGCCCCAATCTATCATTTGTCCCTAGCTCGATAGATTTTTGCTAGCCAAAGGCTTATCACCAATTACAGGCAGATCTATATTCACACTTAACTGCAACAAAGATACAATCGATATAAAGCTATAAAGTGCAGGCCTGTTTTCTGTGTTTTTCCTGTGTGGGTTTTAAGATTAAAACAAATGGCTTTGTCTGTTTACTGTATTTGGCCTGTGTTGGTTTTAGCACACATTCCAACCCTGTTGCACAGAACATGTGTGTGTGTGTGTGTGTGTGTGTGTGTGTGTGTGTGTGTGTGTGTGTGTGTGTGCATGCGTGCGTGCGTGCGTGCGTGTGTGTGTGTGTGTGTGTGTGTGTGTGTAGCAGATGTACAGTATCTGTATTTTGCATGATCAATCTTAACCACCCTTCCACCCTTCATGTGACCCAATCCAAATCAAGTTACTGTAGTGTGTTCAGTGGTTGTCTAACAGGGGTACAGTCAGTGTTGGGGAGTAACGGAATACATGTATTCGGAATACTGTATTCAAAATACAAATTATGAGTAACTGTATTCAGTTACAGTTACAGCTTAAATGGGTGGTATTCAAAATACAGTTACTTTGTAAAAATCAAGGGATTACTCAGTGGTATTTTACAGTTTCTCCTGTTTAGCTATCCCCTCTCTAATTTGGGTAATTCCATGCATTGTCGGAAACTAAGCCAAACAAATAAGAGCTATTAAACATCCTCCTAACGATGACGTCAGTAACACAACTACGCCTAGCAAAGGAAATGCACCCCACTCAGCGGATAAGACAGATATGCCTGTTACACATAATCATAAGCAAGTAGGCCTAGGACTAAATAATAAAGCTGACACAATTAGAAAAGAATAGCTTAATAACATTTACGCATTCTATCCATAGACTGAAAACGTGTGTTTATAGAAATATCCACTTTGCCTGGAGTTTTTGAAAGTAGCCCATTTCAGTGGCTGCAACCTCCAAATGCATGAATGAGTGCTGCAGCTGCATAAACTTCCTTCTATCTCTCACCTGCAATCTGACTCAAGGAATGTCACAAAAATCGTAAAAGCAATGTTACACATTTGGGAAAATGCTAATAAAAAAAGTTTTATGTTTCCTGATTTCAAAATCTGAAGCCAGCTAGTGACCGAGGCCATACTGCCCATGTTGCCCATTGGGATAACTTCTCCTTGCTTACGTTAACAAACCCTAACATCTCATCTACTGCAAACTAATGTATTGGCTAGGGGCTGAACAGCCAATTCGTTGATAAAAAACAAACAAGAATTTGCAGGATATGATTGCTACATTCATGTAGTTGAAAAAAGGCATAACATTAAAAGTAATCCAAAGTATTCAGAATACGTTACTCATATTGAGTAACGTAACGGAATACGTTACAAAATATATTTTGGGGCATGTAGTCTGTAATCTGTAACGAAATACATTTTAAAAGTAACCCTCCCAACACTGGGCACAGTACCACTGGGGGTACTTGAGTCAATTCTAGGCGGTACACAAACATAAATCTGTGAATGGGTTCTCAACTTTCACCGTACCTAAAGATTACATGAAAAAGATCCTACACTCAGATTATACCCCAAACATCTTTACATTGTTGTGTAATATGTGTTCACATTTTGCAAAGCATTTTGTTTATTTATGAGGGAAGTTTTTTTATATGTGTGTGTGTGTGTGTGTGTGCGTGTGCGTGTGTGTGTGTGTGTGTGTGTGTGTGTGTGTGTGTGATATGAGGTAGTGCTGGCTTACAGTTGGCCCTGGAAGATGAGAGCTGGAATCAGGAGGGAAGAGGGTGATTGATGGAATAAAAACTATTTTCTTCTCATTGAATAGAGATATGAGGGAAAAGAGCAAGATTAGGAATAAGAAAAGGGGCTAAGAAGGCTAACCGGTTACACAAACTACCTGGACACCCATCTATGGCCCAGGAGCCCCACGCCAGGAATGCCCCGCTGAGACGGCGGAGAGGAGGCCCCGTAATAGCACACCTCAGCTCTAGACCATCACTCTACAAGCCCCACTAGTCCTGAATATGAACCAAGGGTACTTGATTGTAGATTGCTTTCTCTTGTGTATAGCATTAAAAGAGTTGGATGCATAGGGTGAATATCTGTCCGGATTTCCCCCTGCACATCACACTCACCCTGTGTACTGTATATGATATAGGTATAGATATATTCCTCCTCTTAACTTGTGTGTAGCATTAAAAGAAGCGAGGCGTGCAGGCATCCACATGCACGCCTCACTTGTACTAGTCTGTTATGTTGTTCATGTCATTGATGGATTAATGATGTATGCAAATGTGTACTGCTAGCTGGCCTCCGTTACACTCACCCTCCAAATCCTCACTCCCATCCGGGTCATGGCACCAATGTAGCTGGTGGCGGTCTGCACCGCACACGGCAGTGATGTTCACGCAAGTCCCAGACTTGGACTCGAGTCGCACTTAAGTCGCACAAACAAAGACTTGAGACTTGGACTTAGACTTGCCCTCAATGACTCGAGACTTGACTCGGACTTGAGCCTTGTGACTCGTGAACAATGATCATTTCGCTGAAAAAAAAAAAATCATCTTTTTGTTTTTCCAATGTGTTCCCTTGCCTTATGGGAAACGCGGAGCGCTGGCAGAATATTTCTCTCCCAGATTACGCGCAACACATGTGTGCAGTCAGAAATCAACAATGACCATGGCGACGGCAAATTCACCTGTTCCATTTGTTGTTGCATTTGAATATAAAGACTTCTCACACAGGGCGAACAGCCCTTTGCAAAGAGTGTGGTGTCAGGATAAATGATGCTGGCTCAACTACATCCAACTTTATCAGGCACCTCAGAACGACACACAAGCAGGGAAGCGCTTATTGTTATGGGGTGTTTTTGATTATATTTTCTTTTTGTGTTTTTGCCTTATTGGCATGCTGTTATTATGTTCTCTGATGATAAAGGGGTACTGCATGCTTGCGCAGTTGCAATGTATAGGTTGCAAACATAAGTCAATGTCTTAATTGATTGTTAACCGTGATTTGGTTGTGACCGATAGTATTTAATGTTACCCAACAGTCGGGGTTCGCCTCTAGAGGATCTAATGATGGTATGCTATGTTATATTGCCTAGTTTGTGCAGACATCCTGATATTGATAATGCCTCCCTGATGCCCGCAAATAGAATAATATCTCCCGGAATCTAGAGCTAGTAAGCCAGGGCATGCATGTGAAACATTTACGTCTACATCGCGCATCTTAATATGCGCGCATGTGAGAGTGAGCGAGAGGGACAGAGAGAGAAGCGGTGCCTAAGGGAACGGTGTGTGTGTGCATGCATGGAGGGTGCATGCAAGACATAGAGCGTCCTGATTGGCTTACTAATTGGCTGAGTAAACCAATCAGCTTTCAGTTTGGGCGGTCTTTTAACTCAGCTCGGTAATGTCAACAGGATCGGTATGGCAAAGAAAGAGTGTCAAAAAAAAGAAGAAGAAAATACTGTATAAGACCCATTTTACCTCTGATTATACAAAACAATACCCTTTCCTGATAAGAGTTAAAAAATAATGACAATTTCGACAGATGCACCGTTGGTAACAGTGAATTCAGTATTGCCCATGGTGGCTTGAATGACTGTAAAAAGCATGTTGAGGTGAGTAGTAATTATCCATTATATTAGATCTAGGCCTATAACTGGCTGTCATGAAAAGATCAAACTATTTAAAACTTTCTGTAAACCAACAATAATAAGCTGATAAATATAATAGCCTGTACATTTCCTTGAATAATATAGTTTATTGAAATACATGATGAATAATCTTATACTAATATAGGGCGAAGAAAAAAAAAAACATCCCATAGGCTACATGATTTGTTTCTGTAATACCAAATTTTAAATCCTATGGATTTAAGGTAGGAAGTTTCTGTAATATGCTATGAAAATGCAGTTGATCAAAATAGGATTTTAGACCTCAAGAATGGAAATGCATAATGTAGCCTATCTGTGGTATTTGTTTTCTAAATATTTAAGTTTAATCAAAGCGTTCATGTTTCTTCACAATTTGGAATTTAAATAGCCCTCTTAAGATACAATGCACCATACCATGCCCCCCCCCCCCCCCCCCCAAAAAAAAAAAAAAAAGACAAAAAAGGTTAATAGTTAATTTCAGTCATTTGAGACTTGACTTGAGACTTGACTTGGTCTTGGGACGAAAGACTCGAGACTTGACTTGGCATTGCTCCCAAGGACTTGAGACTTGACTTGGACTTGACTACAAAGACTTGGGACTTGACTTGGACTTGGAAAAAATGACTTGTGAACATCACTGGCACACGGGTCTCCAACCCGCCACCCCGCAAGCTACAAACTCCCGGCGTGGGAGTGGAACGCTCTAACCAACTGAGCTAAAAGCCCAAGCTTCTAACTCAGCGTGTTAGAAGCACCCATGGAATTGGGTGATGAGGATTTACACACTACCACCGAGCTAGCCGTGCTAGCTGGCCTCCGTTACACTATTCCAGAGGGCATTTTAATGAACTACTTGAACACAAGGTTTCTGCATGTCTTTAAGATGGGCTTGCTAACGTCATCGGAATCAAACTGCCAAATAAGATACATGCGCTGCATTACTTTTTTTTTTAATGTCATCAGTGTTCATTGTAAAACTCATTGTTAATTACTCTATTCCGGCATTTATCACTTTTAGCCCTTTTTCTGGAGTGCCGGATGAAATAGAATGATTGACAAAAAAAATTCTGTTTTTTGGCTCAACTATAGAGCCAAAGAATGGCTTGCTGTGTGCATGTCCGATAATGTCCTTAAAACAATGTGATGAATACCGGATTTTTCCTTGAATGAAATGGACTGCATTATTCCCTGCCTGCCCAAGGCCAAACAGTGTCGTATCACCAGCACATTTGTATGAATGACAGGTAGAGTTCATCATTTGCATTTCATTAGTATATGAGAGGAACAAAACAGCTGTCAACACACAGCCTTGGGGCACCCCTTCATTTAGTATAACTGTGGAGAAGCTATAGTGTCTCACTCTCTTGATGATAGTGTCATTAGTGCCTATAGAACACCTCAAAAATGAGTCAATTTCTCAGTGCTGCTTCTCATATCCATATAAAAATCTAAGCGAAAGCTAAAAAATATCTGGTATGTTGAAATCGTCTGCATTGATGTAATAATTTCATCACTAATTGGAATTGCACAAATATAGCAACAATATATGAGGGCCAAGGACCTTTTATGAATTCAACACTGAAGTGAAATGCAGGGGCATTGCAAAGTCTTCTTTATATGAAAATATGGTACAGAAACAGACACAGCACATTGTACAGTGGTGCAGCCTATATGAGGAGGGGCAGCTGCTGTTCTGATCAGCTAAGGGCCTGATCCGCTTGATGTCAACAGTCGTATGGCACTTCTGCAGTACTCATGACACAGCAAGTGTGTGTGTGTGTGTGTGTGTGTGTGTGTGTGTGTGTGTGTGTGTGTGTTGGGGGAACTTCCAACTTTCCTAATGCTGATGTATATTTTTAACCCTTTCCCTGTTTATGCCAGTCACAATGACCATCCTGTCAGAATGAAGTTTGTCATTATCAGACATTATTCACCCTTAGCTGTTGATGTCATTTGGTCAAATTTCACTTCCCTCTGAATACTATTATTGCTTGTTATTGCCTTGTGTTGATGAAAAATGCATCAGTCTGGTGACGTGTGTGTATTTTGGCAATTGTTGTAAGAGAACTTGGTTATTTTAGTTGCGGAACCTTTTAAATTTGACTTATGTGTGCGTGTGTCCAGGCTGTTACAGTATAGGATTGGATTGATATGTGCATGAGTGAGTGTGTGTGTGTGTGTGTGTGTGTGTGTGTGTGTGTGTGTGTGTGTGTGTGTGTGTGTGTGTGTGTGTGTGTGTGCTGTTGTTTGTATAAATCACTGTCAGTCAGGGTTGTCTGAGTGATTGTAAAGTCATTCATCAATGAGTGTAAAACAAAATATCTTGCTGCATCTAAACATGCCTAAATTAGGAAACGCAGCTTCCTGAAATATTTCTGAAACCCTCTTTTAGTGACAACTCTACAGTTCCAACACTAATTGTCTGAATTGGAGATATTCAGATATTTATACTCCAGGGTGTTGCAGCTGTGACCAAGGCGGTTAGGGATTCAGACTTGAAAGTGAAGGGTTGCTGGCCTGGGACCACTCAGCCATTGTAGAAGGCGCCCACTGCTGGTTAGTGTGTGATTCACTTCACTGTGTGTTCACTGAGTGCAGTGAGTATCTCACTAATTCACAACTGGGTGAAATGCAGAGGTCAAAATTCCCTCTTGGGATCTAAATGAGAAGAAATCATCATCATTATCATCACAGGGGTCCTAGCCTAACTGGAACGAAAATGCAACTGGACACACTACTGATGCGCGGGCCGGCCCGAGCCCGGCGGGACCCTCGGGCTAGCCCGCGGGCCGGGTTGGGTCGGGCCATTATTTTCATAAGAATCCACGGGTTGCGGTCGGGTCGGGTCAGATCACAGACAGTCATAATTACAATGTTAAAATCACATGCACATCCGAGACAGCAGAATGCCAATTGACAGCGCCTGCACCTGTGTGTTTGCTCTCTCTCCCTCTGCACACGGCACCAATGCTAACGGACTAGTTCAAGTGAATAGCAAGTAACATAGCAACAGTATGCTAACTAGAAGCAACGCGTTTTAGACTTCGCTTAAACGTAATATTTTGCACTAGCCTTCGTTTATTTTTGGTCTGTCAACTTAAACTAATCTCGGCAACATTGTCCAGCTTGTTGTCATTCAATGAAACACCACTTCTCAATTTTAAAAAAATTACGTTAGCTAGCTCGATAGCGTTAGCTCGCTAACAATTTGTAGTAAAATGCAGCTGCCTAACCTGAATTAAACTTCTGCTACAAATACGAACTATAACAACTTACATTACTTGGCTTGAAATGATGATAGGCAGTTGTAGAATATGATAAATACATCCAAAAAATCCTCAATGACTCCAAAAAGACATTATGACCAGTTTATTGACAGTGTCCCACACATATCTCATTCACTTCACCGTAACGGAGCCCGACCCCAGTTTGCATTGGGGGTTGCCCCAGCCCCTGCCCCCGCTCCCCCTTGCCAAAGTATTTGTTTCTTTCAGCTTTGCAAATCGTGGATGAACTCTCTGTAAAAGTTTGAGATGTTCAGTAAATATCCAATACATCTAAACCGTTTACTATTTGTTTAATTTTTTACATATTGCCAGGGCAGTTCCAACTATTTTGGGGGGCGGAAGGAACGGATAAAAATTGTCACGTAGCCTAACTAACTTGATTGATTCAAGAGGTAAGTTCGCTGCTGGCAGCCCATGACATTACCATCCCCTCACGCGGCCGCAGACATTTCATCTACTTTGTTTAATATGCCTAGGTCCTATATAAACAAATAAACACTTATTTTTTTTTTATTTTTTTAAAAATTAAGCGGGTCGGGTCGGGTTAAAAATCTTTGCGTAATCTTTCGGGTCGGGCGGGCTGGGTTGGCTGCGTGATGGGTCGGGTCGGGGCGGGTCGTTAAAATCATCGGCCCGCGCATCACTAGGACACACAGTTTCATCTGGGATTACGAAACACAACATAGGCCTACCTACCACTCTCATTCTCATCAATTTTCAGATCCTACATGATAGAATTATTATAGGTTTGAAACAACCATAGGGAAACAATCCAAGAGCGACCCACAAATAGGCCTTATGCGCAACAATAGTTCCGGGTTCGGTAAACAGGTCTCTTGACTTCCGGCGTGACGTCATCGCTCTACAATACACAGCGTTTGACGGCAGATGTCCTGAAGATCTCCCCCGCATCACATCTGCTGATGTACACCGAATATGCCAGCTGTCCTCTACCACAGCCAGTAACCTGGGCAAGGGATTCAGCTTATATGTGTCCACTTACATCGACAATTATGAAGGTGAGTTGTTGTCAACTACCGTTAAAGTAGTAGTTACCTCAGACAGTTCAGCCCCCAGCTAGCTAACGTTACCGATTGGCATACGTTTAAAACATCTTGATAACTTGCTTGATATTTTTCGTAATTGCATAAACTATGTGTTTTGTCTCAATCAGCCTAGCAGATCTTATACTAGTAAACACTTGCAGGCAGATTAGTTTTTACACAGTTAAAGTGCATCTTGAGCTGACATAAACTACATACTGATATGGTAACGTTAGCGTAACCTTAGCGTTAGCGTTAACGTTAGTCAGGTTAACTTGTTAGGTACATGAGTTCACCTCGAAGGTCCCGCTAATGAATCGTTTGTATACACATGTCTCAGAGTAAAGACAGAGCAGATTGACGTTATCTTAGTTTAAGTGCCCATTCATGAAGTGTATTGGCCATTTTCATCTTTTTGACCAGACTAGTGTTGCCACATGTAGCTTACGTGCATTTTGCTAACGTTACAAACAAGTGCAGAGTACGTAAACCTCTGCCAGCCTGCTGCTGTTTGCCTTCTTACTTTGTTAACTCGTCTTCTTGATCGACTGATTGTTTCCGTATAACTGTGTTTTGATCTGTTTTGACCTCTGCGTGCTTTTGCGTCAATGTAATGCTTTTTGAGCTCCATAATGTACCTAGTTTGGTGGTTATGGGAAGCTACAGCCTACAGTGCATGTCAATCCAAGAGATAAGTAGCCATTGCACATAGCCTATTGATTATCATTCTACAATCTGCATATTTTAGTGATTATTAGTGATTTGTTAGTGATTATCTTACTACATTGATTGCAACCTGCAGGCCCATTGGAGCCACCAGGCTGTAGGACTGTGGTTAACTCATGTCAGTTTTGTCTTTCTCTCTCCCTCTCTGCTGAACAGGAGCTGTGGAGTCTGCAGTGATGGAGTTTGGTGGTTATGGGAAGTTCTGGTGCATGCAATTCCAAAAGATAAGTAGCCTTTGCACATATTGATTAACTACATTCATTGCTACCAGCAAGCCCATACCAGGGCAAACTAAGGCCCGGGGGCCAGATGTGGCCCGCGTAGCTATTTAATGCAGCCCGCGGAGCCTTCCCAAAATAAAATAATTTCTCATTTTGTCATTGTGACTGTGTCATTGAGGCCTGATTTATCAAATTTGTTGTATTCATGCAAATTCCACCATTTTAAACCTCCATACCACCATATTAGCATGTCGTCTCTGAAGAAAGTGGGGCTACTGGTGTGAGACTTGCCAAGTTACTGGCATCAATTGGTTAACTGTTAACACCCGGCCCGTTAGTCAAAATCTAAAAGCCAATGTGGCCCCTTGGCCAAAATAATTACCCACCCCTGTGCAAGCCCATTGGAGCCCCAGGCTGTAGGACTGTGGTAAACTCATGCTAGTTTTGCCTTTCTCTCTCCCAGGAGCTGTGGGGCCTGCAGTGGTGGGACAAAAAAAATCAATTTGATTAACCTTTTAAAAACTTTTTGCATGCCCTATGTAATTTCAATGGACATAAATTCTTGTAATATCTATGACAATCTATGACAACTATGAGAAGTTACTCAGTCAGACAAGAGAATGTTTTCTTGTGCTGTTACATATCTGCATATTGATGAGATTTTAACACTTCTTTTTTTCTGTCTTACATTAGGGATGAAGCCTAGCCCTGTAAACTAAATGGTCATCACCAAACCGAGACCCAACCAAAAGGCAAAAGGAGGGATAAGGTAACTGACATTTCCCACTACTCCATGGGCATGGTGCTACAGCTCTGCATCTATCCCTCACCCACCCTGGCACACAGCCCGCCACACAAATCTTCAACAATAACATACACAATAGAAAGTTTTTCCACACCCAGTAACTACATAAGATTAGATTAGATTAGGTGTTCGATTAGATTTATTTTCTCATCAATTATCTTGGACAATCAAGAAATAAGGGCTCCTCACATGTACAAGTAATACATATACACACAACCAGATGGACCAACACACACACACATAAACACAGTCACTCACTCCCACAGAAATGGGAGGGCTGTGCACACGCTCACAGGCCTAATTATTGAACTCTCTCTTAGACTGAACATTTATGAATTGTGAGTTCATATATATATTGCACACAATCCCTTAATATTGCACAAAGCTATATTCCACAGCCTACAGTACATGTAATTGCACTCAGTCCCTTGCTGGCCATCTATACTGCCATATAATACACTCATCCACACACATTCACATTGCCATCCTCCCATCCACAATTGAATGCAAAAACATTTCTAATATCTGTATATAAGACCCTACCCTACTCATATCACCACCCACACCGGTCTCCATTGATGTGCATCATTAAAGTAAAACCGTTTTCCTGTTTTCCCCTTTAGATTTTATCTGCAAATATGCTGTGGTGTGCAAGATAGAGGTCAGTAGACCGGAAACCAGGAGACTGACTGCTTTTGCCACTGAGCTGGAGACTGTCACATTATGAACAGAGAAAAGAAAGCAAACCACACTTTCATGGGAGACCACCATCCTTCTCAGAGCAAATTCATCACAGTGGCAGGCCCAGTGATCAGCCTCAAGTCATATGGTGTTCAACTCTTCAAAAGAAATAAAGAGGGGAACATGACTACTTGGTGTCTGTACTATTAACTGTATGCCCACACACCCGTTTGTTTGTTGAGTATTTATAATATTCCTTTCCACACCACACCCCCAATGTCTTGTGCCACTTGTCTACTTTCCCATCCACTTGCCTACAGTACCATGCCCTTGTCCCATGTACTGTTACCGACCCTCACCCGTCTTGTGCCACCTGGTAACTACCAAGCCTTTGTCCCTTGGCCCTATCTACTGTCTTGTGCCACTTGTTTAGTATTCCACAGCACTGTTTAGTGTGACTTACCCACTGTTACCACTCTCCAGCCTGCCTGTTGTTTTGTGTACTGTCCCATGCTTCCACTATCTTCTGACCTTTTGATACTTTGACACCTACTGTCATCTGCTACTGCCTTTTCAGCATTAGTGACACATGTTAATGGACAATGGTTGGTAGAAATGTAGCAATCACTGACTATATTCTTCCCACTCAAGTAAATAAGAAGGCTACCCATGCTTTGCTGATAGATAGGATAGATAGATAGATACTGGAGATATATACATGAAGCAGTGTTTTGATGCTCTGTGCTATTTGGTTTCATTGGTGTCTGATAATTTCAACATTTGTCCTGAATAAATTAACTCCTTTGTCTGCCGTTGTCTACAAGCCAACCTTACATTATTGAACTAATGCAAAGCTGGTCATACCCATCACCTGATTATACCATAGATTATACCAACCACAGGCTAGTTGGCCCTTTCTATTACACCTGGTTTATTTTACAATCTTCTGCAGCATCATCCAGCGTCAACAGGTCGCCACTTGGTCTGTGTCTGTCCCATGGGTTGGTTACGTGCACAGTAAAAGTGCAAATAACAGCTAACAGCACACGATTTTACTCAGACGGTTGCCGTTTAAAACGCAAATAGCCTACGTCAAAATAGCACTTAACTTGCAGAGACGGTGTATCTGGAAAACGTTACAGTAATAATCAGGCTTTCTGTCACATAACTGCGTTTATTTTTATTTTGTTTTCGCCCCGAAAATAGACTATGCTAGGACCAAACAGCATAACGTTACGGACGGCAATTGGCAGCAAGTGGTTTAGCGTGTAGCCTACTGACTCCATCTTTCGTCAAATACGATCCATATCATGACGGAAATTAATATCACCAACAGTAAACATGGTAATGACTAAAAAAAAAGTCATCCTTGGGCTTCAATAAATGCGTTTTTGAATCATTGACATGCGACTTCTGCAACAGGAATGTCTCTTCTAGCGTCATGTCACCGGTCAAGTGAAGCGAACGGAAGTATACTAGTCTGTTTTCCGGTTCGAACGTTGGACGTTCCGCATAAGGCCTATTGAATGAAATGGCCAGAAGGGGGCAGTATGCGTAAAGAGAAACCCGAGGGGCAGATACGAAGAAATCGGAAAGCGGAAGTCATCATCGGCGAAAATGGCTGCGCGGTGTCATGCCTTGTAGCAACGTGATTTTACCATTTCAACACTTTTTGGCCTGTTTACTATGCAGTACGGTCAGTGGAATGTATGACTGGCTGTGATGTATGAAATGTAAATCGGATAATTATCCTCTGCAGGGAGCGCTAAAAAAGTGTATCGTCGTACCAGTTTATTCGACACTTTCTTTGGAAGCACGCTAAATTGTTTTCCCAGCCAACTGTGTCAGTCGGTGGCCACATTGCAAAAGGTAAGGTAGCGTACAAATACCTCGCTGAGAGATGTTTTGTTGACAGTAACATGCTAGGTGATGAAAACTAACGTTATGTTAAAGTAATGCGAGCTCTATGTTGTTTGAACATAGGCCAGCAAGTTGTAACAATCTCGCTTTCACGTCACTCTTCTCTATGTCTGCTTATGTGCGTCTGTTGGTGTGCTAGGCAATGGCGTCGTTCAAGCCCACGAAAATCCCGGTGGTCCAGCATCTCGGAGAGAAAGTCACAGAGGATACTCTCTATTGGAAGAGCTTTAAAGTGAGAAAACCTTACTGCTTAGCGTTGGACATGTTTGTGTGTGTGTGTGTGTGTGTGTGTGTGTGTGTGTGTGTGTGTGTGTGTGTGTCTTTTTTTTTGACAGTCTAAAGTCTGTTCTGTTGTTCCATTCAGACCACGGTGCAGGTGAAAGAGTTTGGTGCCATCTCGAAAATTGACTTCTCTCCACTGCCACCTCACAACTATGCCGTTACTGCTTCCACCAGAGTAAGTATTTGCCCATTTTCTAACTACTGTATGCCCGTCTCTGCCATTCTCGCTTGCCCGCTCTGTTTGATACAAACACACAAGCAACTTATAGTCCAAACATGATCCAATTTTATGAGTATGTTTACGATGAAGGATAAAGTCTAATGGCCCATTTCTACTGGACCATTTAGTACCTACTTGGATCTACCCACTGATGTATGCTGACAGGACTGTTGTTTAAAGGGTTGTGTGTGTACACTTTGCTAACGCGGAAGAGCGGTGTCCCGTACAGATCTTACCTCCCTTCAGACAACAGTGCCAACCAAACTGACAGGCCCACTAAAATTCTCCTACATCTGTTACTGGGACTTGCCTTCTACGACACCACAACATCACAGCTTTATGTGCTGATAGTTTTGAAATGAACTTTGAGGACAACCATGCGTGGTGCACCCACATGTGTTGGGGAGGCCCCAATTAAACAAAAGTAGCTGGTTTGTTCTAAGTTGTGTCCATCAGCTGCTGTGCCAACACCATGCCACCTCAGGTATGATTCGCTGGCATTTGTATCACCACCTGTACGCAATGCCAATGTATCCCCCGTTTCTGTAACACTTTGCAATACCGTTCTTCCATGCTATGTCCAAATTTGCCTTCGATTCAGACCCATGCTGCAGTGAAGCGACTCTCTATCCACTTGGATTAGAAGGATTATGTCCCACATTGATATGCATGTTGGGCCTGCCTCTACCAAAGAGTCTCAACTTTTGCAATCAAATGAAGTGTAGCACAGACTGCAATGAAATAAGTTGTTGCATGAAAGGCACTGTATTAGTGAGTGGTTGTTGACAAATGGAAGGAGAACCCACTGCCAAATCTTGTAGAGTAGTAGACGAAGAAATGGACACTTACACCAAAGAAGGCATGACCTGCCCCAGCATCTCATGTTTCATTATGTTGTATCAACTTAACATAATTGTTGAGCAATGCTGATGAGTGAAGATGATATACATGATCATGTCTGTACACACTTAATCAGTTATTAATGTGTGTGTGTGTGTGTGTGTGTGTGTGTGTGTGTGTGTGTGTGTGCGTGCACTGCAGGTCCAGATATATGGGCCCCATTCCCAGGAGCCCCAGCGGAGTTTCACCCGCTTCAAAAGCACAGCGTATGGAGGCTGTTTCCGTGGTGATGGGCAGCTGCTGGTCACCGGGAGCGAGGAAGGTCTGATCCGCTTGTTTGATGTGGGCGGCCGTGTGGCTCTCCGGCAGTACGCAGGACACAACAAGTACGTGTGTGTGTTTGTGTGTGTGTAAGATTGTGAGTGTGTTTTTGTATGAGTGTGTGTATTTGTTAAAACTGTCCTCATTCACTCTCTTGTCTAATGTACATTTTTGAATCCTCTCCCCTTCAGGGCAGTGAGGGTGACCTCATTTTTGTCAGACGGCTACCGCATTACGTCGGGCTCTGATGACCTCACATGTCGTGTGTGGGACGTGTCGACGGCACAGGAACTGCTGTGCTTCAACGATCACACGGACTACATCCGTGCTCTCGCCACCAGCACTTGCAACCCTGATCTCTTTGTCACTGGTACACAACCATCATCATCATCATTATTATCACCACCATTGCACAATCAGCACAATAGTTTTTATTGCCGTTAAACTCACCTGAAGGACCCTCTCGAAAACGAGATTTTTATCTTCAATAAAATAATAATAAACTTCCTATAATAATGTTTTTGTTTTTTTTATCTTGTCAGCTTTCACATATTTTATTGGCTGTTGTGTTGTATTAAAGACAGATTCAGTAGTCTGGTGACACTGCTAAGTGATTATGATAATTGGTTTACGTCTGTCTGTGTGTGTTTTTGTAGGTGCCTATGACCACACAGTGCGTGTATATGACGCCCGTCAGGAGAAGTGTGTGATGACAATGGATCATGGACAGCCTGTGGAAAGTCTCTTACTCTACCCATCAGATGGACTCCTTGTGTCCACAGGTGTGTGTGTGTGTGTTTACATATTTTGCCTAAACGTGTATGTGTGTATTTTAGTCCCTCATTCTTTTAGATGGGCCACTGTGTCCACTCTACGTGTGTGTGTTTGTGTTGTGCATGTTCACTGGTAAGGTTTTGTGTGCCTCTCTCTGTGTGCAGGTGGGCGTTATGTGAAGGTTTGGGATATGCTTAAAGGTGGACAACAGCTGGTGTCCCTGAAGAACCATCACAAGACTGTCACGTGTGTGTGCATGAGTGCACAGTCCAACCGCCTGCTCACAGGATCACTGGACAGGTGTGTGTTTGTGTTTGTTTATCTGTTCACAAATAATAAGAAATATATTGATCTTTACTATGAAAATCCAGCAACATGAGCAAACATTTTGGATGTAGTGCAGTAACCGTGTGTGTGTGTGTCTTTCTGTCTGTCTGTCTGTCTGTCTGTCTTCTGTAGGCATGTGAAGGTGTATAACTCCTCCTACAAGGTGGTCCACAGCTTTGAATATGCTGCTTCTATTCTCAGTATGGCAATTTCAGTAAGTATATATGTTTGCACCACCCCCCCCCCCCACACACACACACACACACACACACCTGCACTTAATAACTATTTTTCCTACACCCTTCCCCTTAATGCACAGATAAGCTGGCACCAGGCAGCATTTTACTGCATTTCTTAAACCCAGTAGCTACATGCATATGAAAAATAAGCTTCCTTGTATATACACTTTCATACAAAAGACTTAATTTTTATACAGAAATTCAGGTACTTGAAATATCTACCAGTATGCTAATTGCATTTATTTGTGGTGTGTGTGTGTGTGTGTGTGCACGTGATGTGGCAGCCTGATGATGGTGTCCTGGCTGTGGGGATGACCAATGGCGTCCTGAGTGTACGTCACAGGAAGCCCGCAGAGGAGAAACAGGAAGTGGAAAGGAAGAGGCGGGGTCCATCTTATCGAGTGTTTGTCAAGGGACGAAATTATGTCCCCAAACAGGTAGTGTTTCCTTGGTAACAATATGTATAACAATGGAATGACACACTTTACAATATATATATTCATTTTTGTATTCATTCATTTATTCATTTTATCTCTGGAGCATTTTTAACCATTTTTAAGCATTTTAACAGCATAAAATCTTGCCTGGTTTGGCTTTTAGCAATATTATGATAAAATATATCTTTACTATTGAAAACTCTGTCTGGCTATATGTGTAATTGTGGACTGCTTATGTGTGTAATTGTGATTGGTCTATTATCTGATGTTCAGAGCTGAGAATGAAGCGCTCTAAACTGCAATGTGAACTCTGTCCCTTCCTCTTCCTCAGGAGGACTTCCTGGTCAAGAAGTCTGCTGCCATACAGTACCTCGGCAAACATGACAAACACCTCAAGAACTTCAGTGTGTCTAAAGCCCTCGACTCGGCACTGGAAGTCAGTATTTGTGTGTGTGTGTGTGTGTGTGTGTGTGTGTGTGTCTGTCTGTCTGTCTGTCTGTCTGTCTGTCTGTCTGTCTGTCTGTCTGTCTGTCTTACTGTACGTAGTAGGGAAGTGTGTGTTCATATAATACTGTTTCTACATTTAAAGTTTATGTGAATGTGACCTCAATAAAGTCAATATTAAAATGCATATAGACTCTAGAGTCACACTCACTCATACCTGTTTGTGTGTGTGTGTGTGTGTGTGTGTTGCGTGACAGTTGGCAGTGCGCAGACAAAAGCCAGAGGTGTGTGTTGGCGTGCTACTGGAACTGGAGCGGAGAGGAACCTTGCAGAACGCCTTGTCGGGCCGAGATGAGACCAGTCTCGTTCTACTGCAGAAGTTTCTCCTCAAGTATGTGGACACACACACACACATGACCAAAACTAGGAGAAATGACAAACAAAACATAGGCTTCATTATCTATTCTAAGTGTCTATTGCCCCCACCAGAATTAACGAGAGTTAGCCATACTGTAGAACAAGTGCATGCATTACTGAAATGATGAAGAATGGTGTCTCCCACATCCTAAGGCTGTAGCGCAGAGCGCTGTAGAATCTTTCACCAAGAATATGATGAAGTAAATGGAATATATGTAATTAGTCATTTCAGTGCAATCCACATTAAATTAGTTAATGGCCCATAGTTTTGCCATTTTTCCCCAAATTATCTATTTTTAAATTGACATAAGTCATAGGCAACTTGCTAGAAGTCAGGTAGGTCTCACTGGCCACTTCATTATGTACACCTGTTCAGCTACTTACACTTAATCAAATACTTGTTGATACAAATAGCTAATCAACCAATCCAATGGCTGTAATTTCATGGGGGGGGGGGGGTGTTATGTCTTAACTTTTGCAATGTTTATGGGTAAATGAGAGGAGTGTTATCTGTGGTGGTGGGTTGGAGGTGTTTAAATCTTTCTGTCTGTGAGGCACTGTATTGTATCGACTGTGAAGCACTGTATTGTATAGACCTGCATGGACCAGTAAAGGCTATTCGGTTAATTTTTCAGACTGCACACACTATTCTAAGTATTGTTATTCACTTCATTACTAAAAATAGAGAATCCAAACTGTGTTGTGCACTATTTTTTATATATATTTTTTTAGTTGTGGTTTTCTTCTGCTAGAAAGGGGCCACATGTACTCACTCATTCTTCTCTTTGGTCTCCTCTTTGCACAGGTTCATCACAGATCCACAGTTCGCTCCCATTTTGCACAAAGTGGCTGACATGCTTATAGGTGAGTGGGTGGATGGGTGTGCTTGTGGATAAGTATTCACAAAGGTATGCATTGCCACTTGAAAATATGTACGTAAATCTAGTTTGAAAGTTCAAATTTTAAGTTTTTTTTAAAAAAGACTCCAGTGGTGCTTCAGACCACAAGATTGTCTGCTAAAAAATGAGACAAATCATAGTGCAGTGTGCATAGTGCTGTGGATGCTCCCACAGATCTTCCAAGTGTGATATCTGCCTCTTGGAGGCACGGACAAGCTCTTGACGGGGCTTATTTTACTCTGGAACATGTCATTTATCAATCCCAAGGAGTTCTGTGCGATAAATGTAAAGGCACGATGAATTGGAAACATTGAAATTTTACCTAAATCTTGCAAGTGGGGGCTTTAATGTCAGTCTGACGTTAACATCGCAGCAGGGCTGAGGTCTCACACACTTTCTCCAGCTTTGAGCTGATGTTATATCATACATTTGTTTTTCATAGCTTAAGGCATGAATATGGTATTGCATCTGTTACCTACAGTACATGTACAGGCACAGTTGGCTAGGTGACAAATAAAGAGTAGGCGTACAAATGGGATTATATTTCATTGTACCCCTGTGAAATGAATAGTTTTTACGCTTAATTTTTGGTTAGACCATGGCATTGCAAACATATAATGGCTTTCTTTTTAAATCCTGTTTTGTGCTGTTTCCTGGCCTGTACCTCCATTCTCACTGCCACACTTACCACAACCATATTTAGTTTCATTGTTCCAGAAAAGCTGACCCACATGGGCCAACTTGTCGTGTTTCAGAACAGAAAACTCCCTTAGATAGCAGATAAAGCTACTGAAATATTAGTGCTGCAATTTTCACATGATGCATTTTCACATGATGCAAACATAAGTCCTCCAGTTGCCATAAAGGGAGATAATATGCTGTTCTCATCTAGAAAGTCTGACAATGGGGTTAGAACTATTCAAATATTATTTTAATGATTAGTAAAAATACAGGCAATTCTTTAAAGACTTTGAATGTTCCACTGTGAATGCTGCCTAAGTATTTTTTCCCAGTGTTACTTCTTGTGTTTGCATGTCATACTTTTAGAGGATATAACAGGTGTGTGTGTGTTTGTGTCTCCAGACATCTACCAGTCAGTGGTGTACGAGTCTGCCCTGGTGGAGCGCTTGTTTCAGCAGCTCCTGGACTGCATCTCACGGGAGGTTGAGTTCCAGCAGGACTTGATGCATGTGCTCGGGATGCTGGACACACTGTTTGCCTCCTCAACGCCACGCTCCAGGGCCACAACCTCCGTCAGTCCCGCCTCACTCAAGGCCGCGCCAACAGTCACGCTGCAAGGGACAGAGCCTCAAATGCAGCCTGCATGATGCACCAATCACCTTCTCTCTGGCCTGGTCATGTGACTATACTGTGGACTGTGAGCGAAAGAGAGCGAGGCCAGACAAGTGTGACGGTGTGGTAACTGAAGAATATGAGAAGGTTGAAGTCAAGAGGGAGAATCTGGTTATGCTGTCGTACAGTCACACATTATAATGCCCAGTAATGCCTACCGCACATGTACAGTATGTCTACATGGAGACAGTTTTTTTCTGTGTGGGTGTGTGCAGATATGGGTAGTTTTTCTAAAAATAAATCCTGTTCTTTTTCATCTCTTGTGCCCTCTGTTATTTCCTCATTAGTGGAATGGTATAGCACACCTAATTCCTTTTTTGGAGTACAGCCAATAAATGCATCTAGATCTGATGCATGACAGGAGTTTTGTTGACTTTATCATATAGAACCTACCATGCTATCATACCTGCCTTGCCTTTCCCACAACAATGATCATTTCGGCAGTTATTTACACTCTGGCAAAGCCCCCAAACTCTAGCCTGTCAAGCCAGACTTTTTGCCACCACTAGGGTACGTCTAGAATCTTGGCTACCCATACTCCATTACCATCCACTCAACTGCAAAAGGCAGTTATGTTGAAGGAGGAAGTGTTGTGAGTTTCACATGCAATACATCAACCCCATTCCTAGTAATGATACAATTATTCTTTCTGTTAAACATTTTAAGTCATCTTTCTACAAACAAAAATGCAGAGATCCGTTGTCTGCGGTTCATCTACCCAATAGTATTTAACAACTTTTGCGGTTAGAAGATGGAAACAATAATTTCAACAGTCTGTCTCCACAGCTCCCATAGTGGTTACCCAACAACTACTGTGGAAATGGTTACACAGTCTGATGACACAGATTTACAAACGGTAACCCCATTGAGGAAAATAGGGTAAGACGAGCAGTTACCAATTTGTCAACCTCATGCTGAAAGGAATATAAGAGAAATTGCATACAGCACTTTAGGTAGTGTATGTGATGCCAAATCTTAGCTGTGTGCCTGACTCCTATGACATATTATGGATCAGCCATCCAAGAAAACACTATCAACAGATTGTTTAAGTTGTACATTATGTGAATATAATTATTAGTTACAATGACATTCTTCCTCAGCTGCCTTTATTATTCACAATTAATGGCCCTGTCAAATACAAAGTGAATCTGAATTCCAACTCTGTGAAGTTGGGAAAAGAAAAGTGGGATTGGGATTGTGAGTCTAAGGGTAGATGTATGTCTGGATCATTTTTGTCAACACCTCTAAAACTTTTTCTGTTTCTTTCACACAGTCATTCAGTTGACCATCCTATAGTTGACCATCCGGGGGTGCAGTACTACAGTTGGCCATCTGAGGGTGCTGTTCTACTCCCTGGATTATCTCCAGCCCAGCCAGAGGGATTTGAACACGGCTTAGTTCAGGACACCTAACTTTTCTTGCAAAGAAATTTGGTCCTGTGTCTGTTGGGGCTCTGCATCTGCCACGTTTGCGTTTGTTTTGCCCTACGATGGGATGGAGACTCACAGGCAGAATGATGCTGTCATTGTGTTCACTGGAGCTAGACTGCCCATCAGTAACGTTTGAGCTACTTGAATAAGGCAGTGGATCAGAAGCCGGTAGATCCATGTCTACATCAAACTGAGGCTTTTCATTCAGCCTTTCAAATGGCACAGAGAACTCCAGTCCAACTTCATAGCAATCCCTATTGTATGGGAAAATCCCCGTGGACCTAAACGCAGAGATTATACTCTGAGACGTCATAGTTGACTGGAAGGCCTTGTTCACACATTGTGGGATATTGTCTACAGTCACTGTTTTCCCAGGATTAGACTGCATCCATTCATTCAGAGCCTCATCGTAGCTGGTCCTGAATGGCCCAAATATGCTCTTTTCTAAAGGGAGAAGCTGGGGAGATGCCTGAGGGGGGGTAGTGAGCATAGTAATGCCGTTAGTCCTGGCCGTTTCCTCTGCTCTCAAAGAGCAATGAGCCTCGTGGCTGTCTAGGAGAAGCAACATGGGATGGTCCAAGGAACTGTTGGCATGCTGAGCTACATGCTCAAGGAAAATAGAGAAGGTCTCTTCGGTGATGCATCCGGACACAGAGCTAGCACCTATGGCTCCCTTGGGTGCTCCTGTAGTGAGGTGCTGTTCATTGGGAATCGTCTCTGGGAACACCAACATGGGTGGGACGGTGGCCCCCGCAGCACTGACTGCACACACCACAGTTACGCAGTCTCTGTCTGATGCAGAGGGTACACAGCCAATGGGTGTCTCACCCGCCCCTCCCATTGCTTGTGCAGTAGTCACTTCTGTTTCAGCAAGGACATAAATCATATCTGGAGCGAAACTGTGTCAGGGAAACAAAACAACAATAATTCATCCATGCATCAGTTCATTAGTTCATTATCAGTTTACCCTACACACCAATGGGTAGCTAAAAATAACAGTTTATGTGATGTTAATATGTTGTTATTTATGAATGAGCTTGACTCTATAATCGTTGTGCTATGCTCTTACCTGTCAATCACTTTGGCAAGATCATCAAAGAATTCTTCAATAGTGGTCCTATTAACATCAGCAATTTTCCCTAAAGATGTTCCTTCAGGTGTTTGGCAGGCGAGGTGATGCCGTTTCTTAAAGCTCTCAAACCAATCTCGACCTGCGGGTACAGAATCACTCCTTTAACTCTGACAAACATGTCAAACATTTTTTTTTCTTGTTTCACTCAGTAGGTATAAACCAGTGGATCTCAAGCTCAAGTGGTCTGCGATTCAAAGGCTAAACATGAGGCGTTCCCTAAATGAGGCAGGCCCTTAATTTATATAAAAACTTCAGGATATCTGAAATTGAAGTGTTTATAAATGCTTTTTAGAAATGCCTATGCAAGCCTGCTGATTTGGTTAAGGGTTAAAGGGTAGCAGAATATGGCCCCTGAAAACCATTTTTGAGAAACACTGGTCTAAACCATACCTGTCCTAAAAGTATAGAATCACTCATTTAACTCTGTGAAACATGTATTTCTTTTACCTTCGCCAAGGAGGTTATGTTTTCACCGGTGTCTTGTGTGTCTGTCTGTCTGTCTGTTTACAAAATAACTAGAAGTCCTGCATAGATTTGGATAAAATTTTCGGACGTGTGCATTGGGACAAGTAACAACTGATTAAATGTTGGTGGTGATCGGTGATCCAGAACCCCATCTGCAATTTATATTGTGTCTGTGACCACATTGCCTTGGCGGAGGTCTGCGCTTTCCGAGCACTTTTCTAGTTCTTCTTGTTTCACTCAGTAGGCCTGAACCATTCCTGTCCAGTGCAGTCAGACTCACCTGCCAAACCATTTGCCGTCCAGTTATTAGGGACTGGAATGTTGTTCATTTTCGCCAGCTCAAATGCCAGTTTGCGGCATTTCTTTGAGGTGAGGTCAAAGAGTCTTATATGGTCCGCAAGCAACTTCTCCATGTCTTCTCTAAATATCTTCTTGGCCTCCGCAGTTCCCTGATATCCGGCTGTTAAAGTCTTCTCATCCTCATCTTTCATCTCCTTCTGTAGATACCTGCGGAGGGTTGACCGGTTAATCATCCTTTCTTCAGCCACTTTTCGAATCGATTTCCCTCCCCTGACCTCGGCCACTGCCCTCATCAACTCCTCCAGGGGTGTGGAGCCCCTGTCTGTCTTGCGAACATAATTACGAGGCATGGCTGCAGTTATGCCGAATCTGGAATACAAGTATAAAGCAGTAAGTATAAAGTCAGTTTTCATTGAAGATGCCACACTAATTTCAACACCAACTATGCCAAACATGAGCGGGGTAAGATGAACCACTGGCTGTGGATCTGGGAAAAGAGCCTCAAACAGTGCAATTGATATTATTCACACACATTTTGCAGATTGAGAATTCACCAACACAGCTGATTTAAGCTGATGTGAACAGAGAAAAGTCACTTTTGATCTGAGACTGATAAAAAAAGACTGGGCCTACCTGATGGTCAAAACCTGTTTTTGTGTGTGTATGAGGAACATGTGTTTACCAGTTCACCCACATCATTCCTCCTTCCACAGCAACATGAAAATGGAGAAGGCAAACTAAATTTAGGGTCACATGACAGCACGGTTGCCAGGATACAGGAGGTGGGTCAACTTACCCACTGGCTCAACTTACCCCATATTCCCCCAACATGAGATCATATGAATATGAGAGAGAGAGAGAAATAGCATAAACACTTTCTTTTGTGTGTAGACTGATACCTTTGTTGCATTACTAGCCATTGAACTTAGAGGATTTTTTAAAAGAATGGCTTGCTGGAAAAACATGCAGGTTTTGTGAATGAGAGGGATGAACTGCTTTTACGCATAGCTTGAGGACGTGGCGGATCCTAACCAATTCGGTTACCGTACTCTCACTGAAGTGGACCAATCGAACCGTGACATTTCATGGACGAGAAGGCGGGATTTTGCCAGTGCCCTAAATTCCTATTGGCTTGAGTGGTAATACAGCGCAGGAAATCGATGTCAAGTAGGGCGGGTGTCCGGACAGACGTTGTAGAAGTGAACTTATTCTGCAAGGAAACCGGCCGGTAAGCACTCATTTACAATAATGTGTATTTCTTGCTTCTGAAAAATGTCTTCGAGTTTGTTGGAAGATGCCTGCGCAGTTTCTTTTTCTGTCTAGTGCATATTCTGCAGCCACCGAAAGTAGTGTCATCAAACATTGACTGATGAATGAATATAGGTTATCCTCGTTAATATTAACTGAAGTTATGAAGGAATTTGGGTTTCATCTTGGGGCAGAACATGTTTTTGTTAACGACGTTACAAGCCCTCTCATACGTTTTAGATTAACACTGACCACCAAGTGTCAAGTTGAAACATATCGAACGTAGTTTTAACTTGAGGAGCTCGTCTCGAACTTGACTTTCATAAAGTTGTCGTTATTGCAAAAGTGCAAGCTTCTCTCTTTGACCCAAGTAGCCTACTGTGGTTAACACTTTTACAACCTGCGGTGGCACCATTGGCACATTGTTACAAAACCTTATGCTGAGTTATTTCAGAATGGGCAACAATGTTACTTTGGTCATCCAATTGCAGAAGTAACGTTAATGTGGCATTCTTTTGGATGTGGCAATCAATTGAAAATGGCAACTTTTGCAAACTACCGCTCTGCTGAAAACCAGCAATACTCCCACGATCATGCGTTTACGTGTCACTGAGTAATGTAAGACATCCACATACTCATCTTCCATGCAGGTATTTTACAAGGAAATGCCAATGAAAACTTTCCCAGAATCATTTCGCGGAAACAAGATCATTTAAACACGCAGTTCTTCATGTTGCCACCTGGAGGCACAGTTCATCAGTCAATGTTTACTTGTACAGACATTGTGGGTGGCCTCACTGGCTATCCATGGGATCTAGTAGGGCACTGTCTGTCAGATGTCCTTCTCATATATACTCCTCTTGTTCTCCATTCTTTTCTCAGGACTTAGTGTGTGTTTGTGTGTGAAGACATGGATCTGCGTGTGCTGTTGGTGTGTGTGGGCTTGGGTGTGGCACTGGCCAGTGGTAAACCCATGGAGAAGAAGGACCGTGTGCATCACGATACCCCACTTAGCAACCTGGAGCACGATGACGGGGACAACTTTGACTATGATCATGAGGCGTTCCTGGGACAGGAGGAGGCCAAGACATTCGACCAGCTGACGCCGGAGGAGAGCAAAGAGAGACTAGGGTAGGCGTACAGATGTGCACCCATTATGTTTACTTACTGACGTCAAAAGGAACAACTTGTGTATTACATTTACAGTTATGCACTTAGCAGATGCTTTTATCCAAAGTGACTCACATATTTCAACTATCAGTGACTTCAGGCCCAGTCTAGAGTCCTAGGCCCTAGACACTTAGCCCTAGAGCAATTTAAGGTCAAGTGCCTTGCTCAAGGGCACATAAGTGTGCGTGCATGTATGTCTCTGTATGTCTCACTTTTATATTTATAAGAACATATCCTCATGTTGATGCACACACACATACACGCATAAACACTCACTTATATACTTATGACTGCATATCCTCATATTGACACACATCCACACACACTCACTCAAGTGTAAGCAGAAATGTCTCTATCAGTTTCTCTCTGCCTTTGCAGTATGATAGTGGAGCGTATGGATGAGGATGGCGATGGCTTTGTGACTGTGGAGGAGATGAAGAAGTGGATCAAACACGCTCAGAAGCGCTGGATCTACCAGGATGTGGATAGACAGTGGCAGGGTCATGACCTCAATGGAGATGGCCACGTCACTTGGGAAGAGTACAAGAACGCTACCTATGGCTACATCCTGGGTAAGTCCACGTGTGTGTGTGTGTGTGTGTGTGTGTGTGTGTGTGTGTGTGTGTGTGTGTGTGTGTGTGTGTGTGTGTGTGTGTTCATGTACTCAACTAAAGCTACATTCAGAATATGTGTGTTTGCATACAGTATGTCTTAACAGTGTGTGTGTGTGTGTGTAGATGAACAAGATCCTGAGGATGGTTTCAGCTACAAGCAGATGATGACCCGTGATGAGCGTCGATTTAAGATGGCGGATACAGACGGAAATCAGAAGGCCGACAAGGAGGAGTTCACAGCATTCCTCCACCCAGAGGAATATGACTACATGAAGGATATTGTTGTCATCGTGAGTAAACACACACACACACACACACACACACGTACAGACATATACACACTCACCCATAAACACACAAGTGTAACTAAATAATGGATATCATTGTCATCATGAGTAAACACTTTCTTGCTCTTGCTCTCTCTCTCTCTCTCTCTCTCTCACTCTCTCACACACACACACACACACACACACACACACACACACACACACACACACACACTCAGAGTTAGGAGTTACACAAGAGTGTAACTACATGAAGTACTCACTGGGATCTTGCACAAGTGCTGCAGGGGCACAGATGCAGAGATGGCAGAGATCCCAGAAGAGTTTGACTATATGAGCACCATCCTAGTCATCATGCCTAAACTTCATGAGACATCCACATACATGGCCCTCATTCACCCAAGTAGGATAATGTTGTCACTGTGACTAAGCTTAATGACACGCATGGATACATTTACAAACACCTCCACCCCCCCACCCCCACACACACACACTCACACACACACTCACACACACACACACACACACACACTCACAAGGATGTACATACGGATGCACACTGGTCTTAGCCCTCAGGCATCAGTGGAGGCTGTTGCTGTTGTCATTGCAACAATGCTTAAACATACTGGATGAACATATCCTCTGTAAACAAGTGCAAACATCAATGTAAACACACACACCCTCTTATCAACACAAATGTAAGCATACACACCCTGTTACAAACACAAATATAATGTCTACGCTGACACACACTCTAAAACACACGCGCTTATAAACAGCATTCTTATGTTGATGTTTATGTTAATCCACATCCTTTTGTGCTGGTGTGTGTGTGTGTGTGTGTGCGTGTGTGTGCGTGCGTTTACAGGAAACTATGGAAGATATTGACAAGAATGGAGACGGATTTATTGATCTTAATGAGTACATAGGTGAGTTTGTCTGTTATCTACGTGTGTGTGTGTGTGTGTGTGTGTGTGTGTGTGTGTGTGTGTGTGTGTGTGTGTGTGCGTGTGTGTATTTCTATATGTGTTTGGTGTGTATGTTTACATAGATGTGTGTGTACTTGTTTCCAGGTGATATGTACAACCAGGAAGGGGAGGCGTCGGAGCCAGAGTGGGTTCGTACTGAGCGTCAACAGTTCACAGACTTCAGGGACAAAAACAAAGATGGCCGAATGGACCGCGAAGAGACTCGCGACTGGATCCTTCCATCTGACTATGATCATGCTGAAGCTGAAGCCAAACACCTGGTGTATGAGTCTGATTCAGACCAGGTATGTGTATGTGGGGGTGTGTGTGTGTGGGGAGGGGTGTGTGTGTGCGTCCTCAGGTGTGTGCATGTGTTTGTGTTTTATTACATTACTATCACATTCCATTCATATATTTTCTCTGGACCTAAGTCCTCTGATATTTTTTCTGGCCCACAAATTCAGTGTCTCTAAAAATGCACATTTTGAAGGTAATTCAACCAGCTATAACTCATGATCCATGGTGGTGCATTGAACTCTGGTGCATTGTACCTCCTCCAGCTATGCACCGGCCATTTAGTTGGACAATTTTAATTTTAACACTTTGATAAACTGTGTGTGTGTTTGTGTTTGTGCGTGTGTGTGTGTAGTTACATGACTGGTGTTTCCTAGTGGGCATTTGTTAATTTATCTTTTTGTTTGTTTGCGTTCAGGATGGGCGTCTGACAAAAGACGAGATTGTGCAGAAGTACGACCTGTTTGTGGGCAGTCAGGCCACTGACTTCGGAGAGGCTTTGGTCCGACACGACGAGTTCTAAACATGCACACACCTGTCCACCAACACTGAACTGTAGGAGAGGTGGCTGTCCCACAATGGGACAGTTCTGTTTATGTTTTTGAAGTTGTTTTGTTTTGGTTTGCTGAATGAAGGTGTGTGTGTGTGTGTGTGTGTGTGTGTGTGTGTGTGTGTGTTTAAGCACCTGTGAGATTTTTTTTATACCTGTTTGACTGCATTTGTATGTGTGTGCTTTTGAGAAAATGGGTCAGATTTGTGTGTGTGTGTGCGCGTGTGCGTGTGTGTGTGTTTGTGTATGTAAACCTGCAGGGAGCACCTCTTGTGTTTAATCCTAAGGATTCACACACACATTGTCCTCACCCCAGTCAGTGTGTCTTCCCAGAGCAGTGACAAACGGCACACGACAACATTACATAGCAGCTCTCTACTCACACAGCCCACAACAGCTGTCAGGCCTGTTATAAACATGTCAAAGCAGTTTATAAAGCCTCTATTAACACAGTACAGAACAGCTGTCAAGCCTAAGGTGTCTATTAACATAGCATACCAGCTGTATAGACCTTCTGTTAGCATTAGCGACAGCTGCGTGTGGCTAAGTTGTCAATGCTACACACCAGTAGGACCAATAATGGAGGTTAATAGAGGACTGGCTCACTTGCTCATTTGTTTGACAAATATGTCATTGTGTGATGAGTAAACTAGCCGTCATGGGTCACGTGACTAATCACACTTTAGCTGCTGTATGCTGCTGATAGGAAAGTTGTTATTAAGGTGGGGCTGTATTTTTAAAGGACTCTTGATCTGACTCTTGAGCTAGTATTTTTTTTTTGGAACCAAATGAAAATGAAAAGCTGCAGAAAGATACTCTAACCTTCGATACTCTAACCTCCGGTCTACAGGGCTGTAGGAGGATGATGTGATTTGATGGCAAGTCTATGATGACCATGTGCCTTCTGTCCAAATGCTTTGTGTTGTTCTGTGTGAAGCCCTTTGGAATGCTGAATGCACTGTATCCCTTCATTCTATGGCCTGAGTGTTTGGATTGGACTGTTTTCCCTCATCCTATGGACTAACTGTGGTCATGGCGAGTTCCTCGTCACCATGGACACTGATTTGTTTGTTTGTTTGTTTGTTTGCTTGTTTGTTTGTTTGTTTGTTTGTTTTTTTAAGCAGGCCACATGTCTTCCTTGCCTTTGGTTGTGTTTTTTGTTGTTGTTATTGTTTTGCTGTTGTTTCTTCAGTGATCTTTTTGTACCTTTTTCTTTTCACTTTTTATTGCTTCTTTAAGTTGGTATGTCACTACATCTGTCCCTGCGTAAGGTTTGAGGGGCCTATTGATATTTATAATTTAATTTAGCAGTCACAAACTATTTTTTTTACCCATCATAGCATCTATTATGTTAGTGTTTACTATGCCAATATAGTTTAATATGGCATCACCAGTGATCCCTTAACAGTCATTATTAATCTGTGACGACTGTACTTTTTGTTGCCTTTTGACTTGCCATATGAATCAATCTCTTTATGTGTGTGTTTACTATTGAGTTTGTTGCTAGTATTGTGCCTGGCTGTCTCACTATGGGACAAGACTGTTTATGTTTTTGAACTTGTATTGTTGTGGTTTGCTGAAAGAAGGTGAGTTTGTGTGTTTGTGTGTGTTACTGCATGAACCTGTGACACACACACACACACACATGCCCACTCACGCTTTGGTCCAAATATTCTGGTGGTTACATTATTATTATACATAGAGAAGCATTAGTTGCACATGATCATACCCACCATGAAGGAAGCAGAATTCTGGTCATCTCCTCAGAAATGGCCTCTAGAGACAGGGCTGGGGGAAGATATTGATTCAATCATAAGCTGCAGACCCTAATGAGACTCCAAGTCCCCCACTAACACAGAAAATGAGTACAGCGGTACAGCTTTGCATACACTGTATGATTAAAGCAGACTCTCCATTAAGCTATTCCACTGTTGTTGGTTCCCCTCATGCCCCAATCCGTAAAGGAAGGAAGGCACAACCCAGAACCCACTCTGTCTAGTGAAGCCATTTCTGGGCCAGGATGAGCAGTATTCCAGACTATAGCAGTTATAGGGACAATACCATAATGTTTCTGATATATAAACCTAATCACAGGTTTATGGCCTTCTCATCCACCATCATCTGCAGGTCTTGGGTTTGTGTGTCCAGTAGAGGTTAGCCCAGCCGTGTTTGCATTAATGTTAGGCTTCTGAAGGAAATGTGTGGAAGGCTGGAGATTCTCTAAGCTCTGAACTTCACTGAGCAGGACGCCTCTTGGCAGGAGAAGGGAGGTGCCATTTTGGACAGCACTCAAGACTTGAAGGCTGTATCCCAAAGCCTTTCCTAACGCTTAGCCCTGAGCCCTCAAAGACTTACATGGCATGAATCAGCCAATTTTGAGGTCTGCCCATGCGGTTAAGCCTTTGAGATTGCAGGCCTTAGGGCTAAGGGCACACATTGGCCAAAGCCAAAGTTTAACAACAACAAGCCCCTCAGCCTAACATTTTATGATCTTTCTCTCTTTTCCCTTCAATCCGTCTCTTCCGGCAGCTTCCATCTCCGTCTCGTCCTCGATGGAGCTGCGGAAGTCAGGTCGTCATCGTTAAGATTTTCCGTCTCTGAATATCAGATCGGTGAAGACGGCAAGACGGATTTCCTTAATCATTGGTTAATGCAGTTAGTTGATTAAGTGGGCGGGGTTTTGAGAGACTGCTGGAACTGGGTTATAGGCCTATCCAAAGCCTCTGTGATGGCAGAGTGAAACTGTTTTTTTCCACAATAAACAAATAAACAAACCTTTAACCTCTACTGGAGTTTTATTCTACTCATGAAATATGAAGTAAACATGTAAAGTAATAGCCATGCTAAACACGCTCATGATACAGACTGCTTCAGTTGGCTGACCTGGTGACCTGTGGCTATGTGAGGTCATCTGATAAGCTTTGAGACAACCTAAACCACTTAGACGCATCAATCAGGATGGCACTGGAGGGCAACGCCACACAGGATAGCCTGCTGACTTTTAATGAGGGAAACCAAGTAAGAGGAAGACTATGATAACATTTGACCTTTTTCTTATGATCTCAGAGGATTCCAGAGACCAATCCAGGGTAAGTTTGGTTTGGAAGATTTTGCAAGAAGAAGAGGCAGTGGTTCCCCTTTTGCAGTGACAGACAAAGATAAGGTCAGATCCAAATATATCCATCTTTAATTTCTCATACATCTTTTTGGTGTCCCTCTGTCCTGGTCCACACACCTAATGTTCGGCATTACCCCCATTAATGCACAAATAGGCAGACATCAGACAAAATTTCACAGAATTTTTTACACCAGTAATAATATGAATGTGATAAATGAGCTTCTACTAATCTTTGAAATCTGTTAAATACCAGGCTAAAGCTATTCCTCTTATATGTACCTCAAAGGAAGGTGTGGCCTGATCATACTGTAATATGTAGCCCTGGTCATACATTCACCCCCACACGATTACTGGACATACAAAAGAATTTACCAAACACAAATAAAGCGGTGAAGTAATTTCTTTAAGTTTATTCTTGTAATGTTTTTTGTTGCATATTATTAACACTCCATTCCATTTCCACTCAGTCATTTGGCGCAAAGGATGCTGGTACTTCTCACCAGCGGCGTATAATAGACCCCCTTTCTCCTGCTCCTCCTCAAGGCTGGGCTGCAATCTGCCATGGCATTATGTCATACAGGCTATACTGTGTGTGTGTGTGTGTGTGTGTGTGTGTGTGTGTGTGTGTGTGTGTGTGTGTGTGTGTGTGTGTGTGTGTGTTTGTGAGAGACAGTGATGGTCTGTTTTTGTCAGGTGTTTAGGTAAAGTGTGTGTGTGTGGGTTTGAGTTCTTAGTTATGTTTTGGCCTCTGTTGTGAAGAGAGTCTTAGTGTTATGGAATAACGATCTCCCCATCTCTCCAGTCCATATCACAAACTCATACCTTCATGCATGCCAGAGTCTTTTCTCCAGGATCCTTCATCTTTTAAATGCTTTCCATCTTAATGTGTGTGTGTGTGTGTGTGTGTGTGTGTGTGTGTGTGTGTTTGTGTCACTGAAGGAGCCTGGAACAGTCTGTTTACTGATCACCTGTGTTGTTTACATCTGTTACGTCATCATCCAGGTTGGTGACTTTAGTGAATTTCTCCTCCATGTCGTCTATGTCATCCTCCACGTCTGTGGTGCCCGTGATTATGATATCTGGCATGTCTACGGTTTTCCTCTCCTGATTTGATGTGTCGGCAGCCGGTGCTTTTATATTCGCCTCTTCGCTCTCTTCTTCCGTGGCCTCTGTGGCCACAGTAAATTCACTATCCTGGCTATTAGCAGCGTCGGCGGCTATAGCACCATCTGCCACGCTCTCTGTCTGTCTCTGTCTCGTGTTGGTGGTCTCACCTGTGTCAACTTCTCCACCTGAATCCACTGCAATGCTTTTCTCCTCTGAGCTAGGCCCTGAGCTTAGCTTGTCTGCCTGAGTGAGGGGCTCGTCCTGAGTGTGTGTCGAGGGTGTGTGTGCGGAGGTGGAGGTGGAGGGTGTGTGGTGTGCCTCAGGGGTGTGTGTGCTGGGACCAGCCAGCTTTACTGCATCTGTTGAAGGTTCAGGGATGTTTATGTGCATCTCCTCCATACTGTCTTTTCTGTCTTTGTGTAGATCTTCTGCACTATCTACTGGACCTACTGTGGCTATGTCGCTGAGTGCAGTCGGCACGGATATATCATTCGTGTGTGACACACTAGGCTGTGGTTCATGAGTCATTACCTCATGTGGTTTAGACTCCTCTTTCTGCAATGTGTGTTCTTTTGACTTGGAATCCTGACTTTTAGGCTCTGCTGAAACCTGGACTTGGCTTAGTTGTAGGAGAGACTGGTTTTGACTTTCTGTGACTGCTTCAGACTGATTCTGGGTCAGTTGTTCTTTACTGTACTCTGTCTCAGCTGTAGCGGTAGCTGTCTTTGACTCATCTTTGTTTTCTTGGTCTGTTTTAGACTCTACTGGTGTTGAGTCATCAGGCTTAGGCTTATCTGGTTCATCTAGTTTCTGGGTGTCTGAGTGAGTTGTGGACCCAGGCGTAGATTGCTCCAGATTGGATTTGTCTTGACTGGATTGGTTGGGCTTTTCCTGACTTAAGATTGTTTTAGATTGAGTTTCTTTTGTG
>JAODXP020000017.1:15318323-15325823 GCA_027497455.2 Sardinella longiceps
TGTGTGCCTTACCGACGACTCATCGATTTCATATATGATGGTGTCTCCATCTGCGTCGGAAGCCTGAAGTGCGAACACCACGCTGTTGACTGCCGTCAGCTGTACACAAGACACACACACATACTGAACTTACTGCATACACTGAACATACTGCATCCTCACAGTCGAGATGTGGTTGTACATTGAAACCTTAGTCTTTTATTATGCACCTTCAATAAAAAGTGTAAAAAATTTAAAACTCATCTGTGTTGCATCGGCATTCAATTTCAACATTGCCTTGGTCCTATCCTGGTGGCACCAGACTGACTAAATCCACAGAAGTGCGGAGAATGCTATCCTTTGTTCTATGAATCATTTACTGTTTATGAAAGCAATAACCCACCCCTAGCCGTGGGTTATGCTTGTTTTACAACAACTATGAGAAATTAATAAGCAAGTCTTAGCCATGATATATCAGGGGTTTTACAATGGCATGACCTAGTCAATCATAATTGTCCGTTTTATGAGGGTGTTTTAAACAGACCTAAAGGGCTGTGTTTCTGTACCTAACAGATGCCTTATGGAGTGTGTGTTACTATACCTCGCTGAGGCTCTGGGCTTGAATGCTCTTCTCCAGGAATGCTGGCGCATTGTCATTCTCATTAAGAATCTCCGCCACAATCTCGTATTCACTCTGCAATGGGTAAGCACACACACACACACACACACACACACACACACACACACACACACATGTATTATTTGTACTGCATGTAGACATGTGTGTGTGTGTGTGTGTGTGTGTGTGTGTGTGTGTGTGTGTGTGTGTGTGTGTGTGTGTGTGTGTGTGTGTGTGTGTGTGTGTGTGTGCATATTGACTACCTGAAGTGTCTCATTCTCATAGCAGCCCACAGAAGCCTTCAAGACTGAGCCATGCACCTAAAACACACACATGAACATGCTATTACACAAGGATGCAAAGCAAGTTTAAATCAGTCACATGCATTCAGTGGTGGGTAGGGAAGAGGCAAGAGATAGAGTGTGTACAGGGAAGGTAAAAAGCAGAGTTCTGTGTTCTATTAACACAAGGGGTACTGTATTATACAGAAGATTATATTGTATATAATTACAGTATATTGTGAGAAAATGCATGAATGCAGACTTGAATTATTAGTGTTAGATTAGGTCGCTCTATCTCAGTTTCCACTGATGATCTTTGGTACAAATAATGAAGTAGGGGAGGGCTTGTTGTGTGTGTGTGTGTGGGTGGGTGGGTGGGGGGTGGTTGTTGGTAAGGGCTGCACAGAGATGGACAGGGGGTTGTTGCAAAGGGCTTTATAGGGAGGCAAGGGAGGGGGGTGATGCAAATGTAAAGTGATGAAAGGTGTGGAAAAAGGGCAAGATCTACAGTAGGTTGTTTCCGTGACAACTATTCACTACATCATATTACCATAATCAAACATCTGACCTCTGATCTCACCTCTCTGTCCAGATTCTGGTCCAGTGAAGCGTTGAGTCTAACACTTTTGCCCTCCAGGTAGAACCAATCAGCATCGTCCCCGGTGATCTCCAGAAAGATCTCATAGGTGTCTGGGTCACCATCCATGCTAAGGTTGCCTAGCAGCGTCCCTACTGGGCTGTTCTCTCGGACAGACGTAAACATGTCATGGCCGCCGAAACACAGAGAAGCTGGAGACAGATAGACAGACAATCCACTGTGAGAATATGCTTATAGCGTGTGTGTGTGTGTGTGTGTGTGTGTGTGTGTGTGTGTGTGTGTGTGTGTGTGTGTGTGTGATAAGTATCTGCAGGCAAACAATCGACTGAGAAGTGTGCATGGTTATAGCATGTGTGTGTGTGTGTGTGTGTGTGTGTGTGTGTGTGTGTGTGTGTGTGTGTGTGTGTGTGTGATTACCTGCAGCATTGTAGTTGGTGATGATCAGCAGCAGTTTACACAGCAGGAGCACTCCTATTGTAAGCAGCATAACTTTGGTCTAAGTCTATAGAGAGACACACACACACACACACACACACACACACACACACACACAGAAAATCATTTCCTGATCAACAGACTTTGCAGATTGTACAGAGCCTTTTTGAATATACATTATGTACACAAGGCATGCACACTCATTCACATGCGCACATGCTGGCACATACATTTGCACACACACTCACACAAACACATGCTCACAGTCACCGAATAAGACAGACATTGTAGACTGTTTCACATTTCTGTTCAGCATGTACACACAGACACACACACACACACACACACACACACACACACACACTTTCTTTCCTTCGACTTTCTATGGGCAGTCTGAAAGAGTAAATAATCTGGGGGTCACATGACCCTGTCTGTCAGTCAGACGGATTTTAGTCTCTGCCCTCCCTTAAGTCCCTTTATCCAGACATTCTTATCTATCGCCGTCCTATCGTCTACCTACCTCTCAGACAGGTAAACACACACACACACACACACACACACACACATAACTAAGCAGACATGCTTTATTGTGATTTCACAAAAATAACTCTTGTGCACTCTACATTGTGCACTCCATGGGCATTGTGTTATTTGTGTGTGTGTGTGTGTGTGTGTGTGTGTGTGTGTGTGTGTGTGTGTGTGTGTGTGTGTGTGTGTGTGTGTGTGTGTGTGTGTGTAGAGAGAGAGAGAGAGAGAGAGAGAGAGAGAGAGAGAGAGAGAGAGAGAGAGTTTTCACTTTTAACCTCCTCTGTGGATTTTAAGCAGATTATGCGGGTGGAAATAAAATCATGTGTTGGGATCAGCTAATCACTCTCTCAAAAGACACAAAGACAAGCATACACACTCAAAAACACACAATCACTCTTTTGAAAACACACACACGCTCTTTGTCACACTCTTTCACATACACACACTTGCTGTCTCATAAGAGAAAAAGCAGGAAACAAAGGTGTATCTTTCATTATTAACCTTTGTTCAGCCATATTGCAGACAATATTGAATCTAATTTGAACTCCTTTTATCATACATTCATTCATGTTAATGCACATGCAATCCATGTCTTTTACTCAATATACTGTAGCTTATTCACTCATCCACCTATACACACATTCACTCATTATTATACAAAGTGTCACACACACACACACACACACACACACACACACACACACACACACACACACTAAGCATTACTTTGCCCTCATCTCATATAAAAAAAAAAAAAATTCTGACACACACACAGACCTGAAGCACACACACACACACACACACACACACACACACACACACACACACACACACACACACACACAGTCACGCGTCCTGAACTCCCGGGCACTCTGTGTCCACGTGGTGTATGCTGTGTTTGTTATGGGCGATTGGAGCAACAGAGGTATAATCGGACTGGCACAGCTTACATTCACAACAATGATGCCACGCCACCTGAGCAGTGGGCATTCTGTCCAGCACACACACACACACACACACACACACACACACACACACACACACACACACACAAACTTAGTGAAAGACCTTACCAATGATGCCACATGCCAGGACCACACACACATAGACACACTCACACACACACACACACACACACACACACACACACACACACACACACACACACACACACACATTCGTAGACATACTGAAATGATTCCAAATTTAAATTCACTGATTCCTTTTTCTTCGTTCTTTGTTTTGATATATATACAGTATATGGGCAATTCCATGAAAAAGTCACCTACAACGACATACAAATTCTTTCAGAAAACTTCCAATACAAAAAAGTAGTGTCTTATGTAAATATTCAACTGAGCAAGTTTCGAAAGGATATCTGTTTGTTAAATTTTTTTTACCCTATTCAGCTATAATGTAAGTCTATGGAGGGGCTTATAATGGGCATAAGTGGGTGATAACACACACAAAGCTGCAATGTTATCAGTTATTTTTTATTGTTATATTACTATTTCTGTCGTTACAGGTTAAAATCCACCATTCACAATTGTTTTGTATCGTTTTGGAAGGTTTTTCCAGACGTCACGTCCATAACGTCACATTCATAACGCCATTTCTCCCAATGAAAACCAACTTTTTTACATTTACATTTGAAATTAAGTCTTTCTCTGTCTTAACTGAGGTGTCCTGTTTGGTATGAATGTAGTAATATTTACATTTCTCTAGAAATTTCACACACTTCACAGCAAAACTACGCTCTCTCTCTCTCTCTCTCTCTCTCTCTCTCATATATATATATATATATATATATGGGCAATTCCAGCGTTATGGACGTGACATTTTCGTGCATTATTGATGAACAAAAGGCCACATAACCTCCGCAAACCTAGCAGTATTTCACAATTTTTTTTCATATTCTTCTGCAAACTCCATGGCTGAATACAGGCAAACAGAAAAAAATAATATCATGATTTGCATCATAAGAATATGAGCCTTTCAATTTGCGTTATGGACGTGACGAAAAACGGACAAACTTTTGAGAGAGCGTAGTTTTTGCTGTGAAGTGTGTGAAATTTCTAGAGAAATGTAAATATTACTACATTCATACCAAACAGGACACCTCAATAAAGACAGAGAAAGACTTAATTTCAAATGTAAATGTAAAAAAGTTGGTTTTCATTGGGAGAAATGGCGTTATGGATGTGACGTTATGGACGTGACGTCTGGAAAAACCCTCCAAAACGATACAAAACAATTGTGAATGGTGGATTTTAACTTGTAACGAGAGAAATAGTAATAGAACAATGAAAAATGACTGATAATATAGCAGCTTTGTGTTTGTTATCACCCACTTATGCCCATTATAAGCCCCTCCATAGACTTACATTATAGCTGAATAGGGTAAAAAATTTAACAAACAGATATCCTTTCGAAACTTGCTCAGTTGAATATTTACATAGAGACAATACTTTTTTGTATTGGAAGTTTTCTGAAAGAATTTGTATGTCCATGTAGGTGAGACTTGAAGTTTTAAGGTGAGGTTTACTTTTTCGTGGAATTGCCCATATATATACACACACACACACACACACACACACACACAGCAATAATGAGTCTCTTACTTATATACTCACTAACACACACACACATAATGATCCCACGTGCCCCTGTTCCCCCTGTTCCAGGTCTGCTTACCCTGAACAATAGCACCCAGCCACAGCAGGCTAATCACAGTGGCTAGCATAGAGTTTACAGTGCTAGGCTACACCAGCTACAGCAGGGTGAACTAGAGGTCACCACCACCATCACCATCACATCATTAAAGTAGCACAACTGTCTAAACTAATCAAAACCAAAATGTCTCTTCCTCTCCATGAGCCTAATGTTCCTGGAGGTGTGTGTGTGTGTGTGTGTGTGTGTGTGTGTGTGTGTGTGTGTGTGTGTGTGTATTGAAATTAACCAAGTGTAAAAAGGCAACTAGTACTTCGCACTGATAGGGTCAGGACAGGAGCAGACACAACACAGCATTCCCTGACAAAATATGGCAAACTGACTAAAACCCTTATTGCCGTCATGGTATTTGGCATGTATGGGTGCACTGGGTTCACCGCCATTGTGTGTGTGTGTGTGTGTGTGTGTGTGTGTGTGTGTGTGTGTGTGTGTGTGTGTGTGCGCGTCTGTGTATGAGAGAGAGAGAGAGAGAGAGAGAGAGAGAGAGAGAGAGAGAGAGAGAGAGAGAGTACAAATGAAGTCCTTACACTGCTCTTGAGGATTAAGACTTTTATATCCACGGAATATAGGTCTCTGACTCATGCCTCAAAGGGATTTCCCCTCTGTCTCCTGAACAGACACACACACACACACACACACACACACGGTACTGTGATACACTCCGGTGCACTCCACTCATGCAATACGCCCACATACACCCTCACAAACGCACACACACACACACACACACACACACACACACACACACACACACACACACACACACACACACACATACACAGACACACACACACATACACACACACATTGATACCACTAGACTAGCATTATGACACAATCCACTGAGACACAACAGACAATGTGAAAGATAAAGGAGTTGTGTGTTCTATTATGGAAAAGAATAGCTCTCAGTAGTTACACATCATCATCATCATTCACTTTTAGGGCTAATTGCATGATACAGTACACTGTCTCTGCCTCACATACACACTCACACACACACACACACACACACACACACACACACACACACACACACACACACACACACACACATACACATATGCACATGCATCCATGTTAGAAAATAACCAGCTTTTACAGATGAACCAGACAAATAGGAAGATAAAGCTCAGTGTGAAGGCAGGTCATGTGTGTGTGTGTGTGTGTGTGTGTGTGTGTGTGTGTGTGTGTGTGTGTGTGTGTGTGTGTGTGTGTGTCTGATGTCAGATGGACAGAGAAACAGTGAACAAACACTGAACTGTATGGGAGCGTCAGAGAGTCTGACAAAAGTATGACACACACACACTGACACAGACAGAGCCAAACCCACAAACACACACACACACACAGAGAGAGAGATAGAGACTGAAAGAGAAGGGAGAATAACTGTGTTGTTGTCCCTACCTGTTGCGCCTGCTGCTTTAGAAAGTGTTAAGTTACCGAGAACATTCTCAGCTATAATCCAACCTCATTCCAGCACTCTAAGGACTCAGTGTGCATGAGGTGCCTGTATGAGTGTGTGTGTGTGTGTGTGTGTATGTGTGTGTGCACGCGCATGTTTGTGTGTGTGTGTGTGTGTGTGTGTGTGTGTGTGGGGATGTTGGGGGTTGACTTACTCTCTGAGCTCTGAGTCTTTAAACCTGCCTGGCCTTAAGCCAACCACACATGGCCTTGCACCAATCAGAGCACTGTTGTCTAACAGTTCAACCAATCAGCATTCAGATCTCATCAGCCATGGTGAGCCCACTGTGTCTGACTAGGTGCTAGGCTATTCACCTTCCCAACCAATGAGAGAAGGATACAGTGGAGCGCAGCCAATCAGATTTTGCGTTATGGAACGTGGCATACAATGCTACTTGAACTATCAGTCCATTGTGTGTAACTAAATAGCGAAACTGTGTTGCTACATACTGTGCTTGGAGTGTATCTTCTGTTGCCATTGATATGATCATGAATTGTGTGTGTGTGTGTGTGTGTGTGTGTGTGTGTGTGTGTGTGTGTGTGTGTGTGTGTGTGTGTGTGTGTGTGTGTGTGTGTGTGTGTGTGTGTGTGTGTGTGTGTGTGTGTGTGTGTGTGTGAGGACAAAATGGCAATGTTCTATTGGAGTATGCTTAGGTGAAGACAAGACAGCAGTTGGACTGACCACATAAAAGAGCGCACAAGACCAGATGGCTGTATCTGAATGATTAGCCATGACATGGAAGGACAGACACGCAAGCACAAAGACACAAACACACACACACACACACACACACACACACACACACACACACACACACACACACACACACACACACACACACACACACACACCTATACCATAATTA
>JAODXP020000017.1:15333323-15335823 GCA_027497455.2 Sardinella longiceps
AGAACAAATCCCCTGATAGTGATCTTCTCCAACATGTTATGATAATGCATCTTTTTATCGCCCATCTGCACTGAGTAAGGTTGTGCTCGCAGAAAGAGATCTGATGTTTTTAAGAGATGTTTTACCGACACAGAATAATAAAATAAATATCATTATTATTAACTGAACTGATGGGATTAGTGACTGAGTGTGGAGTTTGCTTAAGCTGAATTGAGGGAAAACACGCCCACGTCAGTGGAAACAATTAAAAAATGGCAAGACATGAACGTGTTTTCCCTGTTGGTCTGATGGAACAGATTTGAGCCAAAATAGAATGGAAACTCATTTGTCTTCAGTATCTCCACGTAATAGACAACAATGCTGAACAAAACGAGTCCATGTTTACGTAAATACAGTAATACAATAGTAGTAAACTGATGCTGTGTTTGTCCCCCTCCAAGGACCAGAAAGAAACTCAGGGGCTGATTGTCCTGTCTGTGTTTGTTGTACATTAAAACTAAGTTTATGGTCGTGCAAATTCGAATGGATTGTTAAAAAATTGGGAGGTGTTCATGATGCTTTCCAAGGCATGCCGGAGAGATGACAGAGAGGGGCTCTGCATGTCTGCGTACTGACAGAGTGTGTGGGTGTGGGTGTGGGTGTGGGTGTGTGTGTGTGTGTGTGTCTGTGTCCATTATGCGTCCAAGGGCATGTCAGAGAGGGTCTGTGATGATGGAAATGGTCTCTTCATGTCTGCACATTGACGAAGTTGGAAGACCATAAATTAGGCCTATGGTTAGTGTCATAGTTAGAGACAGAAACACTGGTCTTCAGGTGGTCTATCAATCAGTGAGATGATATCTGTCTCTACTCTGCCTTACTGTCTTCTCCATGTGTATGTCCTGACTTTGACGTGTGTGTGTGTGTGTGTGTGTGTGTGTGTGTGTGTGTGTGTGTGTGTGTGTGTGTGTGTGTGTGTGTGTGATCTGTGTGTGTGTTCTGTATGGTGTGTTGTGTCTTCTGCAGTGATTGATCTGCTGGAGGCCTTGAATGTGACCCGTGGCGGAGTGAGGGGTGTGTCAAAGGTCAAAGGGCAGGAAGCGGGGCTTGTGGCATGGCGGTTCCGCTCACGTACTCCCCACCTGGCGTTGCCACGGGAACACACCCGCTACCTGCTGAGCTCCACCCACGGATCGCTGGGTCTGCATCTGATTGGTCAACAGACTCGCCAGACCACCGCAACGCTGCTGTCATTGATGTCACACGGCCAAATGCTGCTACGCCTTGTGTCTTGCACGCGCTCAAACACACTTCGCTTGGAGTACTCCACACACACACTGCACTCACAGTCAGACACACACAAACACTCAGACACGAACACACACACCCTGCAGTTGCCAGGTGGGTCTCCCTTCACAGGCGGAGGCTGGGCTCAGCTCGCTTTGGGGTTGGAGGCCAAAAAAGTGATCCTGTTCACCGACTGCAGACAGGAGGTGGTGGTAGCACTGTCGCAGCCTGATGAGGTCATCAACCTGCAACTGCCACTGGACCTGCAGGTGACCTTTGGTAGTGAGGCAGAGGAGCCCAACAGCAAGTTTAGTGTAAGTTTCTGCAAACACACATACAAGCCTCTCTCTCTCATATACACACACAGACACACAGACACACACGTACACGTACACACACACACACACACACACACACACACACACACACACACACACACACACACACTGATCTCTGTAAGTGATGCTTACTATGTTTGTTCATTGCCAGCATTGACAAACTAAGAGAACTTATGCCAAAAACTGATTCTGACTCATTAGAAACGTCAGCTGATACGAAATGCATGTGTTTACAAGAAGAAAGAGCTCATTATTTCAATGATAAGATCCCTACACTGATTCCCAGTTGGCCTAAGCTACAAAATGCTGACTGTGTACTTTGCTTTGCTTGGTTTGTCCGGCTAAACCTGTGGTAATATGTGTGTGTTTCTGAATAGGGCTCTTGGCAGACCGCAGAGATTTCCACCCGTGCATATCAGAGGCGTCCATGGCAATGCCCGAATCTCACAGGTATGGTACTCATCCAACAGGACCCATGAACTAACCATCACTGCAGTGCAGTACATCTCATCCCTCAGGCATATTGTCAGCCACCTCACTGCAGTATGAAAGCAACAGTGCAATCTGAATTACTCAGGCACAGACACAACATTTCATTCAGTCTTACCAATTACCAATTGCATTTGTGTGTGTATGTGTGTGTGTGTGTGTGTGTGTGTGTGTGTGTGTGTGTGTGTGTGTGTGTGTGTGTGTGTGTGTGTGTTCCCATATGCATTCTCTTTGCGGTAACCCTTTCTATGAATTCTTAAAGTATTATAAAGACATTCATAATGGGTCATAATTCATTCATAAAGCCTTATAACTAATGACATTATCGTAACTGTTTACATATATTCTCACAGCAATAATTTTTTATCTCATAAGCCTTTGCAACTTGAATTTTCACAAATCATTAT
>JAODXP020000017.1:15340823-15345823 GCA_027497455.2 Sardinella longiceps
ACGTGTGTTGCAGTCTATGTGTATCTGTGTGTGTTTTGTTCCTTTTATGTGTTTATCATGTGTGTGTGATGTGTGATTATCAGGTCATGTGTATTTTAGGCGTGTGTGTTCCAGTTTGTGTATGTTATGGTGTGTAAGTGTGTGTGTGTTTTAGGCCTGTTTCATGCCTGCCCTAAAGGGCAGATGTCCAGACAGGGTGGAGCCTGTTCAGCGCTGGTTCTACAACCCCGCCTCTTCCTCTTGTGAGCCTTTCCTCTTTAGCGGTTGTCATGGCAACGCCAACAACTTCCTCACTCAGCAGGACTGTGAGGCGCAATGCATGCTGGGAGCCTGCTGCTACCACCTCATTGCCTCTGATCGCAGGCGTCGTGGCAACCATAACTCCTCCTCCATCCCAGAGCCCACAACTTGGGGAACTGAGTGGGAGGGACCTGCCCTGAACGCATCACCTGAAGTGTGGCACACCTGTGGCAGTGGACCAATCAGCTGTGAGCATGTATCTGTCTCGCAGTGTCAGCAAAAAGGCGCAGTGGTTAGCTTCTCTCCTGGACGCCTCTGTTCTCCCACGGGGTGTGTGTCGGCACGAGCTGCGTGTGTGTGTGTTTTTAACGGCCGCTCGTTCAGACCAGGGGAGGCCTTTGAGGTGGGGTGTGAGGCGTGTGTGTGCACCTACCGGGGGGTCGTTGAGTGCACCTGCAGATCCCCGCAGCCACGCAAAGAGATCCGAGACCTCAGCCAATCAGAGATGAGAGAATACCAACACGCTGTGCGGACCCTCTACCTCCAGCCAGGTATCGGTTGCCATTGCAATCAGTTCATTCTTTTCCTAGATAGAGGAAACTAATTGTGGACCTAGTTGGAATATTACAGTAACACCTGTAGAGACCTGAAGATGCTTGTGTGAAAGCCCAGATGATGTAGTGCGTAGTCAACTCTTAGAGTTGGTCTGGCTTTTGTTTGTGTGTAGTGAATAGTTGGAGTTGTTAGTTGTTGTTAGTTAGTAGTTTAGTTTGAGCAAGTTAAGAGCAAAAAGAGAGTGTGTGTGTGTGTGTGTGTGTGTGTGTGTGTGTGTGTGTGTGTGTGTGCACTGAATGTGATATTAGATGTTGAGTGGTGAGAGAAGGTCAGTGTCTGTGTGTTTGCGTGTGTGTGTGCGTGTGTGTGATCGATTGCATGTGTGTGTGTGTGTGTGTGTATGAAGTGCTTTCCTTCTTTTTCTCAGACGGATGGGCAGAGTTGGCTAGGTTAAGAGCAGAGTTTGTACCTGAGGCTAATGGGCGTGGCTCCTTCCTGCCGTGGCACCGCTACTTCCTGTGGAGTGTGGAGCGTGCTTTGAGGAACGCCTCGTCCTGCGCCATCTCCATCCCCTACCTGGAGTGGACAGTGGACGCTGGCGCTCTGGAATCTTCCGCCGCCTGGCAGGCCAACATGTTGGGTGGAGACGGCGACCAACACACAGAGTGTGTGTGGCTCCACCCATTCCAGTCAGCTGACAATCACTGGTCGCCATGCCTACGCCGGCGCTTTAACACCAGCATGTCCATGCCTGACGCCGTCACAATGCAGTTGATATCCACGGAGACAGACTTCTTGCGTTTTTCGACACGTCTGCAAGCCGCATCTGGTCTCTTCCTGCTTTGGGTCGGAGGTCACATGGCCACACCCTTCTGTGCATATGACCCCGCCTTCTTGTCCCACGCGGCGTTTGTGGACCGGCTGTGGGAGCAGTGGCAAGAGCGACGGGCACTGGCGGTAAGCTCCTCAGTGAGCACCATGGCTGATGCTCCACCAGGGGTGTCCGAGGTGGCCCTCTACCCAGAGGAGCTGCGCTTTGCTGGGCTTGAGCCATTCGGAGTTACCCTGGAGGACGTCCGGTTGTCCAGCCAACGGCTCTGCACCATGTACATCCCCATGACACTGGGGTCCCCCTGCAACCACACACGCACACATACACACACACGTGCCTCACACACACACCCAGCAAACACACACAACTCACACACAAGAGGAGAAGGGGAAGAGGAGGAGGAGAGAGTGTTTGACAAGCGAGGTTTTGACGCTGAAGGCTATGATCGGAGTGGGTATGACATTATGGGCTGGAATCGCCATGGTTTTGGCCGGGACAACTATAACCGTGACCATGTGGATCACCAAGGCTACGACAGCTTCGGGTTCGACCGCTACGGTATCAACCGGGCCAACCTAACGGCCTTCGGCATGAGGCGTGATGGCAAGATCCTCCTGTCGTCGCCAGGCAACCGTCTCCTAGACAAGCTGTTTCCCAGCGGATTCAATCACTATGGTTACAGCCCGTTTGGGCTGGACCGCCACGGGTTTGATGCGTTTGGCTTCAGCAAGGAGGGGGTGGACCAGGACGGCTGTAACTACTTCTTCAGTGGGCCGCACTACCTGCGCTTCTACTTCCACGCCGTCATGAACATCAGCCTCCTGCCTCTGCATGCGCTCAGAAACACACCCCGCATCTGCCCACCAATCAGCCCCCTGCCCAGCCACTGGGCCAACCAGAACTGGGTGGGTGTGGACTCGCACGAGAGCCGTGTGCTGATTGGTGGACTGGCTGAGGAATGGGCCAATCAGAGGCCATTTCAGGAGGACTATAACCCTAATGTATCTCCTGTGAAGAAGAACGGTCTCTGGCTCCCAGTTACTCCGGACCTCAGGTAACAAAGCTTAGAACATAGAGCCAAGAGCTCAATCAGTACAGAACCTAGAGCACAGATTATATCTAGAACAGGGGTTCTCAAACTTTTTTGGACTGAGGACCCCTCATGGAGCCCAAATTTTTTCGAGGACCCCTCTTGATCGCAAAAAAATCATAGCTCTTGTTCTTGCAGATGCAACAGTTTTCAATAGGCATGTAATTGCAAAATATGACTGCAGAAGAAGTGGTTTTCAGTAGGTCTAATGCCCAAGGGAAGTATCTAGTATTTCTACCTGTATAGGACAAGTTTATTTTTGTAGCAAACTATTTCACGGACCCCTTGGCATTGTGCGACCCCAGTTTTAGAACCAATGATCTAGAACACAGAGGACAGCAGAAATTGAATGCTGTAGACTGGATGTAGAGTAGACATATGTGTCGACGGAACATACATTGACAGACAGAACAAAGCAGTTCCATTTTAGAATGCTGTGAAAGCACATTACATAGAACCCAGAGACCAGATGGCGAATAATCTGCTCTTCTTTCTCTTCTGTTCTTTATTGACCTCTTTCCTTTCTTCTCCTTTTCTTCTTTTTCTCTTTCCCTTTCTTTCTCTACTCTCTCTCTGTTTTATTTCTGTCTGTCTCTCTCTGCATTTCTCAGATTTTGTTTTGCATGGCAGTGGTACTCTGGTTGTCCTCTAGGCTCGGCCCCTGTGACCTGTCCTGACCTCTGTCAGTCAGCTCGTTGTCACGGGCAACCAGGCGCCGTGTGTCGCATGATTACATGTGGCTCCTGCCACACTCAATGGTTGGAGCCTGACAGTGGCCGGCCAATCGAATGCCAGGATTGGTGAACGCACACACACATACACATCGACAAACACACACACACACACACACACACACACACACACACACACACACACACACAAATTCACACTCACCAATAGATATTTACTAAAAAAACACATGTAGAGTGCAGACTATGACTTGTATGTGTGTACTATTAGCAGTAGTTCCTTTGTGTTTGGTACTAGGGTCAGCAATGTGTGTGAGGATGTCCATGGTATGTGTGTCAGAGTGTAAAACCCAATATTGTTTGTTGAAGTACAAATTGCTTTGGCCCCATATGAATAAAATTTGTTGTTGAGATGAATAGAGTTCAGTGGCCAGTATATGAATAATTTGATGCTCAAAGATGTATGTCCCTGTGACAGCATGCCATCATGACCCTTTGCACAGAGTTTTTATTTAGCCTTTTGGTGCACAGGTTGTTTTTTCTGTCTGGAGTTAGGGCCCTTAGCTGTGTGTGTGTGTGTGTGTGTGTGTGTGTGTGTGTGTGTGTGTGTGTGTGTGTGTGTGTGTGTGTGTGTGTGTGTGTGTGTGTGTGTAACCACTCTGTGTACTTTTAGTATTTTGAGTGTGAATGATCATGTCTGATCGTGTTCTCCAAATATCTCATGGGAAATGTGGTTGGCCTCTCTCTCTCTCTCTCTCTCTCTCTCTCTCTCTCTCTCTCTCTCTCTCTCTCTCTCTCTCTCTCTCTCTCCCATAATAGGTTCTGCATGTGGCCTCTGTAATGTGACTCAATAGGGATTCCTTTACTCCACAGACTTTGACCAAAAAGCTTTATCCAAAATAGTTCAAAAGAGTGACTTTGTGTCTTTCTGTCTGTCTGTCTGTGTGTGTGTGTGTGTGTGTGTGTGTGTGTGTGTGTGTGTGTGTGTGTGTGTGTGTGTTCTTTAATGTTTGATTGTGTGGGAATATACTGTATACTTCTTAATTTGCTTTGGACATCTGTGGTTAGCATATGCTACAAATGTCTTTTGTGTGTCTTGTGTGTGTGTGTGTGTGTGTGTGTCTGTGTCTCTGTGTGTCTGTGTCTGTGTGTCTGTGTGTGTGTGTGTGTGTGTGTGTGTGTGTGTGTGTGTGTGTGTGTGTGTGTGTGTGTGTGTGTGTGTGTGTGTGCCTGTGTTTGAAAGAGGCACTTCCTCTTAGCTGCCACATATAGGCAACTCAGAACGGTGGAGCATTCTTTGCTAATGAAAACCACCTTTCTGCATTCTACTTCCAAGTGTTTATTTGTGTAATTGTGTGTGTGTGTGTGTGTGTGTGTGTGTGTGTGTGTGTGTGTGTGTGTGTGTGTGTGTGTCTGTGTGTGTGTGTGTTTGTGTGTGTGTGTGTGTGTGTGTGTGTGTGTGTGTGTGTGTGTGTGAAAGAGAGTTAGAGACCGAAATTGTGTTGTGGTGCTTGTGTTCACTGTCTCATTGACATTCACCAAACACAGAAGATCACATTATATGCAGCCACACTATTTGCTTTCAACCCTCACA
>JAODXP020000017.1:15358323-15363323 GCA_027497455.2 Sardinella longiceps
AGGAGAGCAAGTGCAAGAGTTTAGGAGTGCTTGATCAGTGCATTCCAAGTAATTTAAGGAACTAGGGCAAGAGATACTCTTGAAAGAGCTGGGTCTTCAAGAGTCTCTTGAGAGTAGAAAGAGTAGGACTAATAGTCTTGGGAAGACTATTCCACCAGTTAGGAACAATGCATGAGAATAGCCTAGATTGACCTCTGCGATTGGAGTGTTAGCATATGGTTTGATGCAGTGATCCTTCAGGTGACTGGAGCAGTTCCATCCAGTACTCTGTAAGCCAACATTAGTGACTTGAATTTAATGTGAGCAGTCAGGCAGCCTGGTTGAAGACCAGGCGTGCAACAGCCTTCTGGATCATCAGTAGTGGTTTTACCGCACAGGCTGGTAGACCTGTTAGAAGAGCGTTGCAATAGTCGAGACGAGCAGATAACCAGCGCCTGAACCAGGAGCTGTGTTGCATGTTGAGTACAGGTACGGCCTGATTTTCCTAATGTTGAATAAAGAGAAACGGCACGACCTAGCAACAGCAGCAACATGATCCGTGAAGGTCAGATACATACACGTACACACACACACACACAACCACAAACAGACAATCGCACACCAACAGATACAGATAAACCGCAGAACAGTCACTCACACACAACCACACACACACACACACACACACACACACACACACACACGCGTGCACACACATGCACATGCACAGATAAAGATGAACTTGGTGTATAATCATTATTCAGTATAACTGGCTGTGTTCTGTATTTGAAACAGGGACAAAATGGCTCAAAACTGTTAGAATTATTTTGATTGGCTGATTACATTGATTACATACCTCTTCCTTCAAGGCTGTTCCTATGACAACACTGTGATGCTGAATGGACAGGTGTTCCCAGATGCGAGAGACCCCTGCTCTGAGTGTACCTGTCGGGTGAGTGTGTGTGTGTGTGTGTGTGTGTGTGTGTGTGTGTGTGTGTGTGTGTGTACCTGGCACACATAACTTGTGAACTGTGTAAACTATGTAAAAAGTGTGTGTATGGTTGTATGTATGTGTGTTTTACAGTGTATCACATAGCATGTTCATTTGTGACTAGAACACCCTTTTTGTTCTTTTGTGTGTATGCTTGTCTGTCTGTCTCTCTCTCTCTCTCTCTCTCTCTCTCTCTGTGTGTGTGTGTGTGTGTGTGTGTGTGTGTGTGTGTGTGTGTGTGTGTGTGTGTGTGTGTGTGTGTGTGTGTGTGTGTCTTCACAGACAGGTTCAGTGCAGTGTTCGAGAAAGGTGTGTTCTACTGCTTCTTGTCCCCATCCTGTTAGTGGTCCCTGTGACTGTCCTGTATGTGAAGGTCTGTAACAGCCTTAAAATGACCACGCACACACACACACACACACACACACACACACACACACACACACACACACACACACTGTCCCACAAAGACAGTGTTATGTTACTGCTGGAGTATTCATTTGCAGGTGGATATAATTTTTTGTAATGATCTGTTTTTGTACCTCTCTCTCTCTCTCTCTCTCTCTCTCTCTCTCTCTCTCTCTCTCTCTCTCTCTCTCTCTCTGTGTGTGTGTGTGTGTGTGTGTGTGTGTGTGTGTGTGTGTGTGTGTGTGTGTGTGTGTGTGTGTGTGTGTGTGTGTGTGGTCATTTTAGGTTGTGTATTCCAAGGTGGCGTGTATGTGGACGGCCAAAGTTTCTCTGCTCCCAAGGCTGACTGTGATGTCTGCACATGCTCAGTAAGCTCTTATGTCTGCTTGTGTGCAAACAGGACAGGGTTTGTAGGAGGGTCTTTGTATTTCGGCCATATAAAACACTTATGTGGATCACATGCTTACTCATGTAGGCTTAGTGTGTGTGTGAGAGAGAGAGAGAGAGAGAGCGAGAGAGAGAGAGAGTGTGTGTGTGTGTGTGTGTGTGTGTGTGTGTGTGTGTTTGTGTGTTGTGCTCACTCTTATAGGTTATGAGTGGTTATGATCATGGCCGTAGCTACAATAGAGGACACCGAGGTCCGGACCTCGGTAATTTTTTCTAGCCGAAAATAAGTTAAACATTCTTCAGACACGCCAATTAATTAACCCTTTTGCGCGCATTAGTGCCACAAAACATATCTCCGGTTTTGCTTCATTGTCTTTCGGAAGCTTTATATGGGCATGATACCTCTAACAATCAAGCTATTTGGTATCAAATTAAACTAGACAACCAGATCTATCCATTGGTAACGTACTTGCTAGAGAATGAGAGGGTTTAATTTCAGTGTAAAGATCACCTATATTTAGGCAAGGATGTCTTTATCTAGTTATAAAGGCTGAACTTGCTAGATCATCACACATTATAATATAAACCTATAATTTGCAGAGATAAGTTTTCAAGTTTTCAATCTCATTGAAACCTGTGAAATGAACACAATTTTTAAAAGTGTAATCTGTGGTGGGAGCACATTATTGTAGACTAAATGATTGGAGCACTTAAATCACATCCACTGGACACAACTCATTCACTGAAGTAAAATATATTTTTCTCCAAACACAATCAGTGGCAGGTTACACTGTTGTCACAAAATCATAAATAGCCTATATTCAGCATTGCTCAGTTATGTAGCCTATTAGGAAGGAAGGAGGAGCTGTGTCTCATTGACTTTCAGTGGGTGTAATATAATTTCTGTATTTCCATCAGAAAAAAAGTCTGTCATGATGTGCTCCCACCTATTTTACTCAGAATACAACATTGATGACATATCAAATGTTGAAACTGAGGAAATGTATCATTTTAAGGGGAAAATAAGTTGATTTTCAATTTCATGGCATCTACACATCCCAAAATAGTTGGGACAAGGCCACATTTACCACTGTGTGGCATCCACTCTTCCTTTTAAAACAGTCTGCAAACGTCTGGGGACTGTGGAGAGAAGTTGTGGAGAGAATGTTGTCCCATTCTTGTCTAATACAGGCTTCTAGTTGCTCAACTGTCTTAGGTCTTCTTTGTCATGTATTCCTATGTATGATGCACCAAAAGTTTTCTATGGGTGAAAGATCTGGACTGCAGACTTGATGGTGCCTTTCCAGATGCGTAAGCTGGCCATGCCACACACACTCATGCATCTCCATACCATCAGAGATGCAGCCTTCTGAAATGAGCGCTAACAATAAGCAATAACAACTTGGGTTGTCCTTGTCCGGATGGTATGGCATCCCAGTTTTCTGAAAAGAACTTTGAATTTTGATTCGTCTGACCACAGAACAGTTTTCCACTTTGTCACAGTCCATTTTAAATGAGCCTTGGCCCAGAGAAAACGCCTGTGCTTCTGGATCATGTTTAGGAATGGCTTCTTTTTTGACCTATACAGTTTTAGCTGGCTATAACGAATGACACAGTGGATTGTGTTCACTGACAATGTTTTCTGGAAGTAGTCCTAAGGCCAGTTTGTGATATCCATTACATTAGCATTCCTGTATGTGATGCAGTGCCATCTAAGGACCCAATGATCATGGGCATCCAGTATGGTTTTCCGGCCTTGACCCTTATGCACAGAGATTGTTCCAGATTCTCTGAATCTTTGGATGATGATATGCACTGTAGATGATTATACCTTCAAACTCTTTGCAATTTTTATCTGAGAAACTCCTTTGTGATCTCGGACCACTACTTTTTGCCACAGCATTTGGGGAACTGGTGATCCTCTGCCCATCTTGACTTCTGAGAGTCAATGCCACTCTCAGAGGCTCTTTTCATACCAAATCATGTTGCCAATTGACCAAATAAGTTGCAAATGGGTCCTCAAGCTGTCCCTTATCTGAAAATTTGACTTTTCTGGCCTCTTATTGCTACCCGTCCCAACTATTTTGGGATGTGTAGCTCTCATAAAATCCAAAATGAGCCAATATTCGGCATAACATTTCAAAAAGTCTCACTTTCAACATTTGCCATGTTATCTATATTCTATTGTGAACAATATATAGGTTTATGAGATTTGTAAATTATTGGATTTCATTTTTATTAACAATTTATGCAGTGTCCCAACTTTTTTGGAATTCGGTTGTAGAAAAATTTTCGGTAGGACCTCGGTAATTTCAAAATGCTGGCTACGGCCATGGTTATGATGTGTGTGCAATATGCATATGAACAAATATATGTGTGTGTGTGTGTGTGTGTGTGTGTGTGTGTGTGTGTGTGTGTGTGTGTGTGTGTGTGTGTGTGTGTGTTTGACAGAAAGGCAGAGTGACTTGCGCCCCTCGAGTGTGTGCCAAGGTGTCTTGTCCACACCCTGCGCTGGATGGCTGTTTGTGTGGAGAATGTGAGGGATGCCGGTTCCATCAGCGTAACTGTGGCAACGGAGAACGCTTCCCGCATCCAGGGGACCCATGCCAACGCTGCACCTGCCTGGTACAACAAACTCATCATCACCATGGCAACAACACCACCATAGTCACCGATAGCTACCATGCTAATTTATTGAAGTCTTTTGCTACTGCTGTTATACATATATACTGCAACCCTCACATAATGAACTGGGGAGCTTTACTCTTAATATGAAGACATTTTTGGGTACCGGTTTAAACTTAAATCATGTATTGAGCATAAATGCTGATGATTCGTTAGTTTGCAAACATACTACAATAAAACGTGTTATAAATGTTATAGAAAGTGTTTTTTTTTAAGTTCAATATGTAATACATGAGTTATGTCAGTTTTTCCTTATGATCTCTTTTTTATTTGACTTTGTTTGTGTGTATGTGTGTGTGTGTGTGTGTGTGTGTGTGTGTGTGTGTAGAATGGTGGCGTGACGTGTGTGCCAGTCCCGTGTCCAGCCTTAGCGTGTGTCCAGCCAGTGACTCCCCCTGGAGAGTGCTGTCCCGTGTGCACAGGTGTGTGTGAGCACCAGGGAAGAGTGTATGAAAGCGGGAGAACCTTCACTAACCCCAACGACCGATGCTCCACCTGTACATGCCTAGTAAGTGTGTGTGTGTGTGTGTGTGTGTGTGTGTGTGTGTGTGTG
>JAODXP020000017.1:15373323-15378323 GCA_027497455.2 Sardinella longiceps
GTGAAAAAGAGAGGTGGTAGACATGGGTGAAATACCCCTGGTTCATCTGTGGTTGTTAGTATTGAAAGTAGAATTGATCCGATGACTGGTGTTTTTCACACACTAAAACAGGTGTGCCTAAGCTTATAGGCATTATTATCACATTCATAAGGTGTTATAATGCTTTCACAAAGCCTTAATCATACACACTCTATACAACCCAAATTATGCAATCAACCAATCAAACAATCATGACTGTAGTGTACACATAAGGCATTATGTGAGCAATAAACCATGAGATGCCGGTGGTTACTACGTGTTGTTATAATGAAAAGGGAGAAATACCCGCACACTATTTCTGCTGCTCCAAGTCTGCTGCACTTAGAGCAGCAGAAATAGTGTGCAGGTATTTCTCCCTTTTCATTTACGCATTATTTTACCCTGCACCTGTGACTTTTTATTATAATCAATCACCACGTGTTGTTAGACATGGTGTGGAGCAGAGACTCGAAATGTCTTATGAATACGTATGAATTCACAGGAAGTGTTACCACATGCTAATTGCTGTTTCCCTCTCTCCCTGTCTTCTCTGTACTGTAGGTGGACCGGCGAAACTCCAGCTCGTCTTGTGTGCTCGAGTCCAAGGATGTAAACCCGTGCAAGTCTGCTGGTTACTCTGCCCGCAAGTCAGCCAACGCTCGCTGTGCTGTTCTGAAGGGTTCCATGTTTGAGCGCTGCCATAAGGTGGTTCCACCAGAGATGTTCTACGCGGCGTGTGTGTACGACCTGTGTGCCTGTGGGGCCAACAGTGAAGAGTGTTTGTGTGACGCGCTCGAGGCCTACGCATCTGAGTGCAGGGAGGCCGGCGTCATACTGCAGTGGAGGTCATCTTCACTATGTGGTATGTCTCACCCCCATTCAACACACACACACACACACACACACACACACACACACACACACACACACACACACACACACACACACACACACACACACACACACACACACACACACACACACACACACATTGTTTACCACACATAAACATTCCAGTGTTCAATGTAGCGGCTCCAGTGGCGCAATCGGTTAGCGCGCGGTACTTATAAGACAGTTCCTGCAGAGCAATGCCGAGGTTGTGAGTTCGAGCCTCACCTGGAGCAGCCAATCTTTAGATGATGATGATGATGAGGGAAATGTTGCTGATTAAGTAGATATACACTCACATTGCCAGTGAAACACTTCTGGAGAAAAATTTGAACACTGATACAGTCAACTATCGCATGGGGTTAGAAACAATAACCCCATGGGCTCAGTGGCTAGAGTGTCAGATCATTACTCTGGAGACCTGGGGTCGATTCCGGCCCGAGGTCATTTCCCGATTCCACCCCATCTCTCTCTCCCACTTGTTTCCTGTCATCTCTACACTGTCATATTTGATCAAAGGCAAAAAGCCCAAAAAATATCTTTAAAAAGAAAAAGAAACAATATAGGCTTTACACATAGACATCCCTGTGCTATGGGCAATGAAGTTGCCCTGTTGATTGTGGCTCCAGTGGCGCAATCGGTTAGCGCGCGGTACTTATAAGGCAGTTCCAGCAGAGCAATGCCGAGGTTGTGAGTTCGAGCCTCACCTGGAGCATCTAATCTTTAGATCATGTTGATGATTCTGTGTGTGGTCATGTTGCTAGCATTAGAGACGTTGGAGGCACAGAAATCGTGTTGATAGCCTCTGATCCAGTAGATACATTGATGGATACAAGCCGTATCCTCTCAGTCACTTTCAAATGTCATCTGCTAACAAACCAACACATACATCCCTCCATGATCTTTTACAAATAATACAAACTCAGTGGCAATCAGGAAGTGATTAATCTGTATGCACTCACACTGTAGTTTTAAAATGTCATTTACAGCCTTTGCACTCACATCCTCTGTGCGTTGAGAAATGAAGTAGTGTCTCATTCTCCGTAGCTCCAGTGGCGCAATCGGTTAGCGCGCGGTACTTATAAGACAGTTCCAGCAGAGCAATGCCGAGGTTGTGAGTTCGAGCCTCACCTGGAGCATCTAACCTTTAGATGATGATGATTGTGTGTGTGGTCAGTGTTGGAGACATGGTGGGGCCACAGACATCGTCTTGATAGCCTTTAATCCAGTACATTGACAGACACAATCATATGCTCAGGGTGAGGTTCAAATGTACTACTGTGCAACTTTTGATCTGCTTTCTGTGCTGAAATATGACTATTACTATAACATGATAAATATCAATTAAACGCTCGTTCTTTCTTTCTCTCCAACCCAATCCCAGCGGTGGGCTGTCCGGTGGACCGTGGCTTTGTGTTTGACGAGTGCGGCCCCCCGTGTGCGGTGACGTGTGTGACCCGTGACGTCCCCCTGGGTGTGATCGAGGCCCAGTGCTTCAAGCCCTGTGTGCCAGGCTGTCAGTGCCCAGCCGGACGAGTTCTCCATGACAACCACTGCATCCGGCCCACCAAGTGCCCCAACATCATACACAACACCACCTAACACAGACATACACACACACACAACACACTCGCGCACTCACACACACACACACACTCACACACATTCAGACATGCTGCACATCCACTCCCACAGAGCCAAAGAGCAGCTTATTGCAGCATGTTGTACATCTGCTTACTGTAACAGATACAAAATAGGTCGACTCACTCTCTCAGTTTATCTGGACAGCCAACACATAATGCATACTGTATACCACATATACGTACCACCAGTAACTGTAACCGGTCCACACACACATTTATCACTGACACAGAGATACGGTGAATCTTAGATCAACACAGCAGCAAGTGATTGATTTGAAAAGGTGCTATGTCCGTCCAGCCAATCGACTAGTCCTCATCTGTAATCTGCACCACACAGGGCTTTTGTCTGAGAATCAGCAAAGGCCTCTGGGATGCAGGAGGACCAAAGACTATTTGAATTCACAATTCACTTAATTTGTGTATAATATTAGTTTTTAACCAATTTTGTAAGGTTGCCTATTGTGTTATTTGTTTTATTGTGTATGTATCAGTGTGTTGTGTCTATTGTGTATTGTACTGTATAATATTCTATTGTATTATTTGTGTATGTGTCTTTTGTACTGTAAATGTTTTATAGCAAAAGCACTATATATTTGGGAACAATGTCAATGGCAGAACTATGTTTCCAAATACACTGAACTTTTACAGAATTGCAGTTGTCTTGGTTATACTGTATAATCTGCCTTCATGCACAATACTGTACACACTCACAAACACACACACACACACACACACACACACACACACACACACACACACACACACACACACACACACACACACACACAAAGCGTAATTCAAAGTCTACATGAACTTCAACACTCTCATTGTCCTGTTACCTTGCTAATCCACTAACACACACACACACACACACACACACACACACACACACACACAATTGGTATTTCATTGGTTACAATGTACTCAGCAGTAACCCAACCCATGGTGCTGCTATGGAAACCACCGGTTCAGTGTTCTGGTGCTCTATTATTCAGTCAGCAGTAGATGAGCGCGCACACACACACACACACACACACACACACACACACACACACACACACACACACACATCTCTCTCTCTCTCTCTCTCTCTCTCTCTCTCTCTCTCTCTCTCATTTGCACACACACACACACACACACTTTCTCTCTTTCACTTTTTCTCCGTTTCACACTGCTGTTTCAGGTAAGGCAATCTAAAGTGTCTAAAGCATTTTGAAGTATTAGGATCATGATCATGCTGCAAATTGCATTGGGAAAAATATCTTGGAATTATATGGGCACTGAACAGCATATCTATGTGTTTGTGTACAAGATGAACAGGATGTCTGTGTGTTTGTGTACTAGATGAACAGTATACAGTATATGTGTGTTTGTGTACTAGATGAACAGGATGTCTGTGTGTTTGTGTACTAGATGAACAGTATATAGGCCTATGTATTTTGTGTACTAGATGAGGTCATTGTCTTACAAGTATATTATATCATAGATGCAGATGTATCGTAAGTGCACTTTTAGTCATCATATATGTACGTGTACATCATATTTTACTATTAGTGTGTGTATGTGTGTGTGTGTGTGTGTGTGTGTGTGTGTGTGTGTTTGAAGTGAGTTATGGAAGAGGGAGTGTATTTGGTGTGTGAGGCTCTGGGTGTGAACGATGGCGATGATGTCACCGCAGCCGATGTGTGTGTCCTCTACGAAAAAGTCCTCCACCAGCCAACCTCACAGCACATCACACAGAAAGCTATCGCTCAGGTGAGCTTCGTTGAGAGGAAGCTGAGGAGGATGATGCCGGCAATTAGGGTAGAAGGGAGGGTGATAGGGGCAAATAGGGTGGGAAGGAGGGTGATAGGGGACAAACAGGGTGGGTGATAGGGGCAAATAGGGAGGGAAAGATGGTTATAGGGGCAAATAGGGTGGAAAGCAGGGGGCAAAAAGTGGTGTTCAGGGGGTTGTAGACCATAGAGTAAGGTGACCAAACCTTGGAGATGAAAATAGGGAACAGTTCCCTTGGTGATGGTTTCTACAGTTAATATATCACTGAAGTGAGTAAGGGGGACATTAAGTGGGTTAGGAGTTGGTAGATGAAGTGATTCCTTTGCCTTGCCTCTTTTATTCATATGACTGATTGGCAGGTGATTGGGACCAATGACGGGACCTCCTGCAGTGCTGGGCGGGTCCTTGAGGTGCTGATGGAGATGGAGAGAGAGAGGGAGAGAAGAGAGGAGGTGAATACTGAAGTATTGTTTACAGGCTCAGGAGTTTGTCCAGGGGACTATTATTGTTAAAGGTACACTATGAGTTCCTGCATGATCTATCATGATTCGTTATGATTATCATCACCATTATGATTTCCTGCAATTTCACTTTTGTCTAAAATAGTAGGCATCTCACCTTTATCCACTAGCTGCCTGCCTGCTACAGGATCAAGGGTTGATGCCTATGATTGCA
>JAODXP020000017.1:15385823-15395823 GCA_027497455.2 Sardinella longiceps
TGAGCACATAACAGGATTGTCTTACTTCTTTAGACTTGACAAATAAGGCCTACATTTTAGAGGAGCTTAAATACAATTCAGGGCCTTGTCAGAGGCAACTGACTTAATTTTTACTCCCAATTTATGAGTATTTCCTATCCATTTACTTTTACATAATACAAACATTATTATGCTAAGGCAGTATGTATGCCATCAATATGACAATGTGACTTTAGGCTTGAAATGCGCATCATTGGAAATCATGATGATTGATATCTACTATTGAGGATATATGGCAAAATCCATTTTAAGGGACAAGAAGGTGGCCACTAAATGATTACAAAGACTTTCAGAGTTGAACATTTTGTTTTAATTCACTTAAACTTTCACAGAAATAAATAAATATCTCACACATACCCAAACCGATTAGAAGTCCTCAGTACTGCAGTGAGGTTTACACTGATTGAGTTAAATGTTGGCTTCAACCAAACGCTTCACCACAGACAATGAAACAAAACTCTGTACGTGTGTATGTGTGTGTGTGTGTGTGTGTGTCTATATGTTTCTTTGTACATGCGAGAAACGTATTCAAGGTTGAACTGAAGCATATCTGTCCAAACTCTCTGACCTGGTCTGCTTATATCAGGTGGCTGGCAACACCAGGTGAACAGCTCCTTTATAAATTAATTGGTGTGTTAAAGGAAATAAAAAAAACAAACAAACAACCAAACAAACTCACAGACATTCTCTTGTTTCTGTATTGAACACATACGTTACTCAGGCAGGATGCCATTACTTAGTTTTTTTTCCTGAAGTTGAACAGTAAATATGTAGAGCCGGGTGTCTATGGACTAGAGACCTCTCGGCTCGGATTCTATGTGCATATGATGGGGCGGATCACTTCATTGTTCCAGTAGTTTCGTCAGTAAATATCTGGGAGTATGTACATATGCATCAAAGTCATCGGAATTCCCCAGTGTGTGGGTACGTGTGTGTGTGTGTGTGTGTGTGTGTGTGTCTGTATGTGTGCGTGTATGTGTTTTATTTATTTGTGTGTGTGTGTGTTTTATTTGTCAGTTTGATAGATTGGACATGTTGTGTGTGTACAATAGGTTGTCTTCATGATCTTTTCTTTTGTGTCTGTGTGTGTGTGTGTGTGTGTGTGTGTGTGTGTGTGTGTGTGTGTGTGTGTGTGTGTGTGTGTGTGTGTGTGTGTGTGTGTGTGTGTGTGTGTGTTTTCTGGGGACGTTACTGATGTGCACACTGCACACCTGGGCCATGTGGCCCGCCCTCTTCATCAGAACTGTCGTTGTACGCCTCACGTCTGTGACCTCCACACGAACTTTGACCTGGGTCATAATCTTCAAGCTCCGCCTCCTCTGCGTCTGCTGTGATGTTCTCATCCTTCTCGCGCTCGGGGAGGAGGTCCTCCAGTTCCTGAAGAAAGCACAAACAAACAGAAAAACATAAACGTGTACTCCACACAGCCTATTAACAACAGCCAATCAAATAAATAAAATCCAATTCGAAGTTAAACAATTGCATGTCTTATGTCAGGTATGTGTGTGTGTGTGTGTGTGTGTGTGTGTGTGTGTGTGTCTGTCTGTCTACTTGTGTATGTTACCATCAGCTTCTCAGGTCCAATCCAGCCATTCTCTGGGAACTGCACGTCAAATTTGATGAACAAATCTCCTTTTTCAAACGGATTTCTGTAGTGGGGCATCCCCTCCCCCTTCACCACCTTAACACAGCCTACACACACGCGCGCACACACACACACACACACACACACACACACACACACACACACAGAGAGAGACATCAGATGTATATCTACTACACTCACTCTTAAATGGACTTCACACTCACAACAATCAACAATTCACACATTAGCACAGGTGACAGACTGGGCTTCGGGAATGGACAGTGTTTTAGAATGTTCAAACACGTCACACACACACACACACACACACACACACACACACACACACAGTCTTACCAGGCTCAATGACGTTTCCAGCGGGGTGTTTGACAAGGATCTGCCGTGAGTCCAGGTGCACCAGCTTGATCTGGAAGCCACACAGAGCCTCCACCAGCCCAATGCGCCGGGTCACATACAAGTCATTGCCATCACGACGGTAGTCCTGTAGCCAATCACATCACACAAAACATGATACGGCTGAAACTTTCTTATTGTGTGTGTGTGTGTTATCCCTGGTCTGTTTTATGAAGAATGAGCAGATGTCTCAAGGTTGACTGTGTGTGTGTGTGTGTGTGTGTGTGTGTGTGTGTGTGTGTGTGTGTGTGTGTGTGTGTGAACCTCATGGTCTGTCTCCTGCAGAATGAGAACGATGTCTCCAGGCTCGGTGTTGGGTGCCTGATCTGCCTCTCCCCCAAAGGTGATCTTCTGCCCGTGTCTCATGCCCTTATCAATGTGCACCTCCAGCATCTTCACCTCCTTCACCACACGCCGCCCCTCACACTCCTTGCAACGGTCCTTTTCACTGATCACCTCACCTACACACACACACACACACACACACACACACACACACACACACATAAACAAACATCAACCTTCATTTTCCAACAAGCTGCAATTTTGTTTTCAAATGAAGCCACCATATTTGTTCTACATAGACTCACTTACACGTGGGTGCACGCACAAAAACTCGCACACACACACACACACACACACACACACACACACACACAACTATACCTTCTCCATTGCAGTCAGAGCAGACTGACTGCATCTGTTGCACCATGCCAGGGGCCAGCTGTCTGATCATCACCCTCACACCTCTCCCACGACATGCAGTACACTTCTGCACAGCACCGGCCTTGCCGCCCTGCCTAAAACACACACACACACACACACACACACACACACACACACACACAAAACCATGTAAATGTTGGAATCACTTCTTTGTACACCTGGTGCATCTACAATGGGGAGAATAACAAAAGCAGACACCAGAAGAGTAAAGATGTAAATGTAACAACAAGGTGTGCAACAGAAGAAAAACACTAACGTTTCAATGTTTCATCAGAGTCCATGAAACAATGTATGCACTGTCTTCGGTTATTCAGCATATATTTCAGAGGAAAAATGTGCAAATTTATTTATCTAATACAGACTAATTCCATCAGTGATGTAAAGATGTAAACAACAATTTCAAGACAACCAACATCTACTTGGTAAAATTTGTAAAATGTTGTAATAGACTTTATGCAGGTTACATCCTTAAATAATGTCAATGTCTGGGAAAGGAAATCTCTAACTACAGTAACAGTACAGTGACATTAGCTAGCATGTTCAATATGTGTAGTTTGTTGACAATCCAGGAGTAAGATGGTCACATTGCTAGCGAGCAACCAAAGCAACCAAAATGAACTACTAAGAAAATGGAATACCCATACTCATGGTATAATATGCTAATTAATGTTTATTAATAAAATATAGACATAAATAAAGGGAGCGCTGTGTAGAATAGTCTATAGAGAATTGATTAATTAAAGTAACTGAAGGCTAAAAGTGGAGCGCTCTAAAGGCCAACTCAGACTGAAGGTCTGCGACGAGTTGAGACGGTTTAAGAGAGGAATTGCAGCGGTGTGAATCAATCGCTGCATGCCGTTGAAAGCAGTTGCAATCCGTCACAAAAGATTCAACATGCCAAATCGCAATTTCGAAGTTTTAGAACATCGCTGCTTTTTAGAAAGTCGCAGCACGTCTCGTCACGGATCTTTTCTGTAGAGCCACTTCATGGCCAAAAACACACCAGGCCATAGGAAGCACGCGCGCGCGCACACACACACACACACACACACACACACACACACACACACACACACACACACACACACACACACTGCAGACCTCAAAGAACTGAGCACAATGCCAACTGTCAGCTGCAGCTGCTGCTGCAGGCCCAATTTGACATGTTGTATCGGCCGCAGCCCAGCCCAGTCAGTAGAGGTCTGCCACTATGAGCCGAGCTGCACGTACTGTGCTGCTCAAATTTGGGCCAAAAGCACAGACCACTGGGCCTGACTCTATCAGAGTCCTGACACTCCTGACAGGTTTAACAGTCCAAACACATATAAACCTGAGCAGGACCAGAGGTCTCATCAGGCAAGGTGAAAGTGGAGCAAATGTTCATTATGTTCCATGTTCTATTTTCGGAAGGGGGAGGGGCAGGCCAGAGTCAAGCTCTCTGCTGATATGAAAAAAAAACGTTGAAAAGTTTATAGTACATTATATACATGTAATGCATTTTCATAAAGCTGAATTATTCACGCTTGCTCCGTTTGTAACGCATTTTGCTCTACCTTGGTCAGTATTCAATTTTATCCATAAGAACTTAAAAAGAAAACCTAACACACCCAGTAATGTGTGTAAGAAAGACCTAACACACACACACACACAAACACACACACACACACACACACACACAAGTAATGACGCGCCAAGCTAAAAGAACATCAGCACACTGACAAGAGAGAAAATCGAGGAACCCAGTGAGAACTGTGAGATTGGCAGAACGGAGAACCCCCATGAGATCTGTGAGTGTGGCAGAACGGAGAGAGCTTAAGGGGGCAGAGGCTTAGAAAGCAACAGAGCTGTCTCACACAAAGCTGTCTCTTTAGCTTCAAAAGAAACCAAGGGCAAAAACCAAGACTAAAACACAAGACCAAAAATCAATGGCAGAGTCTTTCATCTACTTAGCTAATTACTGAGGGCAGCTAACTGAATCTATTAAGACTAATTGGCAAACTGGGTCCAATAAAGAAGGGGGGGGATTCATATTCATGTGTTCGTCTTTTCCATCAGGGACCATGTTGGAAACAAGTGTTTACGCTTTTACATGTCATCCCTTGGATAACCATTGTCTTTGCTATATCCATAAATAAATAAACATGCTGTTAATGTGGCTGTGCAATGAGCCAAGATCACCACTGACCGATTCACATTATACTTTTTTTTTTTCTTTTTTTTTCAGAAGCCAACATATGGACAAACACACACAAATAAACATCGAGAAGGGACTCCACTTACCCGCCACAGGCGGAGCAAAGAACATTCTTGCTCAGTTGGAGTTTTGTCGTCTTTCCGTTATACAGATCCTCTAAAGACACCCTGTAAAAGCACACAGGAATCAATTACTACCATGCACTTTATGTCCCTCTGAGGCTCCCATACCCTGACCCTTCCACTAGGCCTCTTCAGTGACACGGCTGCTGTCTTTCCTTTCTAGACAGGTAAGGGCAGCAGGACTGTTTTAGAACTCGCTCTGCCATTGGACGATGGTCTTCCTACACCACTCACTAGCCTATGGCCTGAAAAAGCATTCTGAACAGTAGTCGCCTGCCTGTTGGCCCTCCTGAACTACAGGAGCTCCTCAATTAGCTTCTCTTCTTGTTGATCTGAGACCAAATTCAGTGCGCACACACACACACACACACACACACACACACACACACACACACACATAGAGAGAAAGCCCAGTTTTTTTGTGTCAAACACTGTCAATATAATTATCATATTATTTATTATACTGTATGTTATGTTATGTTATGTTATGTTATGTTATGTTATAATAATGTAAAAGGTAAAAATGTTTGTCCAATCAGTGGGCAATTTGAAATGATCACAACTATCTGTAAGCAGATATTTTATTATGTTGTTATCCGAACTTTATGACACAAGTCAAGGATAGGCCTACATTCTGATGTGAAAAATCTCTTTAAGCTCCACTAAAAACACACTGGCCTGGTTCTGTCTATTCTTCTAAGTAATATGCCTTAAAATGAATGACCACCAGCCCACAATGATTACTCTTAAGTCTCTCTTTCTCTCTTTCTTTCTTTCTTTCCCTCCCATCTCTCACTGTCATCCTCCTCCTCTCTCCTTCCTGTACTCTGTCAATCTCTTTTCTCCCCGTCTCAACTGTGCCTTACCTGAGTGGATGCACCATATCCTCTCCCCTCCTCTTGCCCCCGTTTCGGCTGCCCCTAGGCCCACCCTGGCCCCCCATGAAGCCGAAAAGACCTCCACCGAAGATGTGGGAGAAGATATCCTCCATGCCGGCTCCCCCACCCCCGCCCTCACGCAGACCCTGCTCGCCATAGCGATCGTAGAGCTCCTTCTTCTCTGGGTCTGTTAGCACCTCATAGGCAAAGCTGATTTCCTTAAACTACACACACACAAACACAGGAAAGCACATACAAGTGAATATAACAATACAAAAATAATAAATTGATAAATTATTAAAATATACCATGTCTACCATAGGAAGGCTAGAAATTACTCTTAGTCCAATGCATTGACATATAAAAACATCCTCTCTCACGCAAATAAACACACTTCCTGATGGACGTGTTGACGTCACGAGATCGCCGCTTACCTTATCTCCTGCGTTGGGATTCTTGTCTGGATGATACTCCTTCGCTAGTTTTCGATATGCCTTGGGAACATTAACAAAGCAACGATTATTTAAATGAAATCAAATAGTCCCCCTTCTTGTCAATATGTTACACACACACACGTTCGTGCGGGAAAAAGATAAGCAACATCCCAACATCATCTTGAAGGAAATGGTTCCACAGCATCAATAACATCCTGGCACCAACGTTACCAAAGATTATAGACTTCTGACATTGTTGTTACCTAACATTAGATACTTTATATAAAATGTTGTGCAATCATTGGGGTCTGAAGAACGCATACCCATAGAAAACATGAACCAACTCCCCAATGACACAGTTTTCAGGCAATCGCTAAGACCTTTCTGTATGCCAAAAGCGGATTAATAGCTATGGCTAAATTTTGAGGGGAAACCTAACGTTACGCGTTAGCAAAAACGATTCACGTTCAGACTGATGTCTAACGTTAGCTTGAAGTGGTTGTTGAGCCAGATAATTCATCTGATACCTAACATTATTATGTTCTCGGGCAAACGCTAAACGTGAGGTGAGGCGCTGACACAAAGCCTGTCGTACAAAGGCGCCCAGATTTTGGTGTCAGGCCCGAAAACGCAATTTCACGTAAACTAGGCCACATGAATAACGGGCTAGTCGGCTAGCTAGCCCCATTTTAGCTAGCATAACAAAGCCGGGTAGAGTCAAAACTAGCAACAATAGCAGCTACCCTGCTATTTGGTTAGCTAGCAAAGGTCTGCTCAGCTAACGTTGTCCAGGTGCGACGAGTGGGATGGACAGTGCCAGTGACCTGTCGTGCGTAATAAGTAGCTTCAGCTAATTCACCTTTTTCAGTTCGTTCTCGGATGCTGATGGAGAGACCCCGAGAATGTCGTACAGTTTGGTGTCCACTACGTTCGCCATACTGGTCCACTGTGAGGATAGACCCCTTTAGCTAAGGCAGAGCATAGGCGCAGGACGGGAGAGAAAAGCCGGCTGATAACGTCATACGCAATGCGTCAAATTTATCCCCGGTCCCAGACGGAGGAAAGGCTATCAGCTGGCTGCGAAGGGTTTCAGGGGAGTGTTCTGCCTGACATCTCACACATCGAAAATCTTTTTATTCATATTGTCAAATATCTCCCATACATCCCTTAATAACAGTATTGGCCCTTCTCAGCCAAACCGTTTCAAAAACTATTCTTCTTTTGACTCCACTTATCAAAAGTTCTCATAGCCTATTGGCTCTGAGTATGTTTCTGTGGCATCCTACATAAAAAGCCTATTAGGCATATTGCCTGATCACTACATTTCAACAGTTTAAAATATCAGTCAGGATGTTGTGGTCCATTTCTGTTGCGAATTTATGTAGGCTAAATGTATAAATAACCTTTAAACTGTGCGATGAATAAGTGATGAATGTTGCAAAGCTGAAGTGCAAGTTTGAGCTTATGTCTAAACTTACAATATCTTTAGGCCCATTTGGAGCCTCTCTCTCTCTCTCTCTCTCTCTCTCTCTCTCTGTGTGTGTGTGTGTGTGTGTGCACAGGAGACTAGGCCTACTATTAAGTCACTGCAGTGATTAAACGGTTCCTCAGTCTATTTACAAACATACTGTAGGCTTCCAATTCTGCTTCTTCAAATGGGCTTGTTTGGTGTTTGGCTAATTGTCACCATGATGAGACCATGATGACTACTTCTCAGAGTGAGCTTTCAGATGAAATGACCAAATTCTTAACATCAGAACCTGAAACAGGCCTCCAAAGATGATCAACAGCTCAAGGCAGCTCAGGTATTTCTGCAGGACGTTTTTGTTTTTATTATCACGAAGAACTACAGTTAACCATGAACACAAGCTATGCCTACACATGGCAGTAGGCCTCCAATATAGGCCTACTGTATACAGCTCATAAGAAAAGAAAAGATACTTCCGTAGGACTTTAAACAACGTTTTAGACACACAGAGTTCAGCTAGTCTTCCTTCACATACTAATTTTTATCATTAGCTTGGCTAAATTAAATACATCCTGTGTAGACTAATTGGTTTCTCTTCTTTACAGAAAAGTACTGAACTCTGGGCATGACTATCATGTTGGGATATTCATGTTCACAAGTTAATCCCATTGGTGAAAAGGAGAGGTGTCCTTTTTCACACTTTCTTTCCTCTTTCTTTCTTTCTTTCTTCTGTCTATTACTTAGCTAAAACCACTTACTCTATGATGATGAAATGTGATAGTTGATGTTTTTTTTCTTCGGAATTTACAGTTTCCCTTTTTCCCCGAGGCTCTGGATTTATGGACTTATTCTCATTCAGGCCTAATAGTTGTGAGTTATGAGCTAGACCTTATGGCAATTTGTGTGTGTGTGTGTGTGTGTGTGTGTGTGTGTGTGTGTGTGTGTGTGTGTGTGTGTGTGTGTGTGTGTGTGTGTGTGTGTGTGTGTGTGTGTGTGTGTGTGTGTGTGTGTGTGTGTGTTAGTGTGTGTGTGTGTGTGTGTGTGTGTGTGTGTGTGTGTGTGTGTGTGTGTGTGTGTGTGTTAGTGTGTGTGTTTTGTGTGTGTGTGTGTGTGTGTGTGTGTGTGTGTGTGTTTGCCCTGCCTGTTTGTATTAAGCATGTTTTCATGTGTCTCTCCCTCCCTCTTTATCTCCCATTGTGTTTATTATGTGCTCATCTCTCTCTCTCTCTCTCTCTCTCTCTCTCTCTCTCTCTCTCTCTCTCTCTCTCTCTCTCTCTCTCTCTCTCATCTGTGTGTGTGTGTGTGTGTGTAAATATTTTCTCTGCAGTGTGGTGAAACCTGCCTGTCAACTCTGCTGCTGTTGGAGGCGGAGACAGCCTTGGGTGGGACACACACACACACACAGACATACACACCCTTACACATTCACACACTAACTAGCCGGCACTCAGAGTGCACGAAGGACATTTCAGTTGCAGTTTTTAGCCCTGGACTCACAGCTGAACTCTGTTCACCGTCTGGATTATTGGAACTGCTGAGTGTGTATGTGTGTTTTGTTTGTGTGTGTATGAGTTTAGTTTGTTAGTCTGTTTGGTTTCCAGTGTATTTGTGAAAATATCAGTGTGATTGTGAGTGTCTTGGCGTGGCTTCCTCCTTTTTGTGGATGAACCGGTGTGTGTTTTGGGAGTGTGTCTATATGTTATTGAGGGCGTAGAGAGCAAACTTGCCTCTGTGTTTGAGGCTGGTCTGTCTGGGAGAGCATGTCGGCTACATAATAGTGTGTGTCTGTCTGTAAACATATGTGTGTGTGCTCCTCTTATGGGCCTGGCAGAGTGGCCGTCCTGTCGTGTGGGTGAGTGTGTGTGGTGTGTGTGTGAGTTTGGGAAATGGGGGGTTGCCAGAGTTACTCTGGTGCGGCGGAGAATGACGGACCACACACTTTTGCACATGGCAACGCTCATTCCTTCAACCTCAAAGACGTCAGCGTCCAAAATCTGTGAGTACGAAAGCCACCTGTTGTCTCTCCTTTTCTTTCTTTCTTTCTTTCTTTCTTGCTTTCTTGCTTTCTTTCTGTCTTTCTTTCACTCTCCCTCTCTCTCTCTCTCTCTCTCTCTCTCTCTCTCTCTCTCTCACACACACACAC
>JAODXP020000017.1:15398323-15400823 GCA_027497455.2 Sardinella longiceps
TGACTATGAAAATGTTTCTGTGTACGTGTGTGTCTGTCATGTGTGCCTGTGTGTCTGTGTGTGTGTGTGTGTGTGTGTGTGTGTGTGTGTGTGTGTGTGTGTGTGTGTGTGTGTGTGTGTGTGTGTGTGTGTGTGTGTGTGTGTGTGTGTACACCAGGAAGAATAACAACTGGCAGTCTCCTGTGTGTGGTGAGAAGAAACCGTACCTGCGTCCGGAGTGTGTGACTGAGGGAATCACCCAGAGCAACACTGACCTCCTCACTCTCAGCGCTCTACCACATGGCCTAGACCTCAATGAGTGGTTAGCTACTAACAGTAAGTACACACACACACACACCCTCAGTCCACAGACACACAGAAACACCCTCCAGGGGAGATGTAGGGGAGAGCATAGTGTACCGTGTGTATATTGGGAGAGGACTGCTGGTGATGGTAGAGGAGTTAAGGCAGTCTGTGTGTGTGTGTGTGTGTGTGTGTGTGTGTGTGCGTGTGTGTGTGTGTGTGTGTGTGTGTGTGTTGAGGGAGGGTGTTACTGGAGATGACAGGGTGAGTATGTTGGGGAGAGACAGATCCACTAATGGTCTCTTTCTTGACCCATGCTACACCTGACAGCCTCAGGTGGTTTCCCCATCCTTACACTCTCTGCTAGATTCATTTTATTTTTAGATAAGACATAAGCTAGTATAGTTTATTCATCCTTTAGAAATTCAAGAACTTATTTGTATTTTTCTAGTGTGGTGAGTCATGTGTGGATTTCCTAAAGTTAGCATTTTTTCTTGGAAACATCTGTGAAAAGGCTGTGAAAACATCAGAAACTCCCCGTTTCCCAGTAGACAGACACAAAGCCTTCTGAGAGGCACTGAGGCTAGACTGAGGATATGAAGGGCAAATACACACAGTTATGAAGAGCAAATACACACATACTTATGACTTGTAATATCTCAATCATATGTCAAACTGAATGGTCATTTTTATGTAGTTGCCATCCATAATGACATGATCTCTACAGCGGCCAACAACACAGACATTAGTTAGGAAAAGACATTTCTTCTCAATGTTTTCCAACTTAAGTATACTTTCCTTAGCACTGCAGCCAGATTTGAGCACATTCCTAACATGTCCAGTCCCAGACATGCCACCACTGAGGGTGCTCTTCTGCTGCTAAGTTGTAAGAGGATCCAGAGCTCTTTGTGAAGCCCTTCGGCTGAGCCGGGAGAAGATCCGGGATGTGCCCAGCCTCTCTCTCTCTCTCTCTCTCTCTCTCTCTCTCTCTCTCTCTCTCTCTCTCTCATGCTGCACCTGTTGTTTAGGAACAGTTGTGTGCTGGGCTGTTGCTCTGAGGCTTTGTGTGTCATCATAGGCAACACACATGCATACACACACACACACACACACACACAGGCACAAATACACACACATACAGTAAATAAATACACACACACACACAAACACACACACACACACAAATGCAAACACACGCCCACACATACACACAGATAGACATACACATACTCACATAAACACACTCACACACACTCTCACACACACACACACACACACACACACACACACACACACAGAGTCACACACTTCATATTGTGTGTTATGGTGTAAAGTTAGAGCGCAGTCCCCAGGCTAGCGTGGCTGTCTATTGTGTGCCAGTAATGGGATACGAGTGAGCACAGATAGAGAGTAAATCTAAAGCTCTCCCTCCATCTCCCTCTCTCTCTCTCTCTCTCTTTTGTTTCTCTTCCTACTGTCTCTCAATGTCTCTCGTCCCTCCTCCATCCTCCCTGCTGTTCTCTTCTTTCTCCTGTCTCAAACTTGAACTCTTTCACCTCCCTCCCTGCTTTTCTCTGCATGTCACTCCACTCTTTCCTCTCCTTTTTTCTTTCCCTTTCTTTTCACTTCTCTGTCTTCCCCTCTCTCTGTCACTTCTCTCTTCTTCTCTCTCTTTGTCATTGTGTTTGTATGCAGTGGTAATAATTAAATTCTCTCTCTCTCTCTCCCTCTCTCTCTCTCTCTCTCTCTCTCTCTCTCTCTCTCTCTCAGCTATCTCATTCTTCCAGCTGGTGACTCTCATCTCCAGTGCTCTGTCTGAGCTCTGCACCTCTACAACCTGCCCAACAGCCAGCGGACCTGGAGACAAGTGAGACACACACACACACACACACACACACACACACACACACATGCAAACACATGCACTGAAATACACACACACATAGCCTACACAAATGTTGGCTTGTACAAAGATGTCCATCCACTAATCCCCGCTGTGGTGTGTGTGTGTGTGTGTGTGTGTGTGTGTGTGTGTGTGTGTGTGTGTAGGGTGTACTTTTGGAAAGATGAATCAGGAAGGAAACTAAAGTGTTCAGCTCCTCTCTACACGGACTACGCCCTGTCCTACATCCAGGAACTACTGGCAGATGAGGACGTGTTTCCCATCAGGGCAGGTAAAACTGATGCACACATTACAGTCTTGTGGTTGGCTATATGG
>JAODXP020000017.1:15405823-15493323 GCA_027497455.2 Sardinella longiceps
ATCCCCTAGGCTAGGCCTAATTGCAGGGTCATCAAGCTACTTTTCTGGGAGTATGGGTGTTTTGCAATAATTAGTCCTCCAGAAGCCCTCAGGAAGATATCATATAAATGATTCTTATTATCATTTCAAAGCAACATTGACAAAAGTAAATACCACACAGTGCTGTTGCATTCTACTGTACCCTATAGCTTAGGTGTAGCCCAGACCTGGGCAAACTAAGCATGCGGCCCGTAGAGCTACTTAATCTGGCCCGTGGAGCCAAGGTGATTTATGAAATTTGTGAAACACAAATCCCCCACAACAAAAATAAAAAGCCAATGTGACCCTTTGGCCAAAATAATTGCCCACCCCTGTGTATCCTACTGTAACCAATTTATGATTTACAATTTGCCACCATATCTTTGCTGTCACAGAAGTAAACAAATTTAGGCTAAACATGATTACCTATTATTTCATTGCTTCTGTTTACTACTCTCGTATTTGAACATGTGAATAAGGCTTTGATTTTAATGGATTTATGATCCCTCATGAGAGACTATAAAAGACAAACCTATATTCTCTTGCACTCATGCAGTGTAACCAGGCAACTAAATGTTAGTAGCACACTATCCACTCAAAAGGGCTATGTAGGAACAAATAGAAAGGTGTAGCCAGTGGCGGTCCGCACCGCACAAGGGTCTCGAACTCGCCACCCTGGATGCTTCATACTCCCGGCATGGGAGTGATACGCTCTAACCAACTGAGCTAAATGCCCAAGCTTCTAACTCAGTGTGTTAGAAGCGCCCATGGAATTGGGTGATGAGGATTACCACACTACCGCCGAGCTAGCCGCGCTAGCTGGCCTCCGTTATAAAGCGAAGCAATGGTTATTCCATTTTTTATTATTGTCTTTTTTTATTACCACACAACTGAAGATTAAGATTATTTATTACAGTTTAGTAAAAAAAAAATATATATATAATTTATAAAAGTTCATAAGAAAACCAGATCCTAAGCACATCCAATGTACAGTAGCTATGTTTCCCTCTTTCCCTCTGTTTTTCGATCTGATCTGAATGATTTTATGACAACGATTACTACAATAACAACTTTATTAGTGAATTAATTCTGTAATGACATGTTTTGTTTTATGATTCTGCTCTTTAAAACAGCAAAATTAAAGCATCACTGACTAGGTGTACAACAGTAATCCCAAGTCCCATCTGTGGTGTAACACCAGAGGTAGGATTCCTTGTAGTAGTTACATGGATGATCAGACTTACAGGTCCTGCCATTCAGAGCAGAGTGAGGGTCATTAGCAATACTGCAGCAACGGTTCCAGTTATTACTATTATCAATGTAACACCAGGTGTAACTAGAACCATACCAGCCACAGTTGTGATCAAAACGGCAGTTATGCCCCTCTCCTTTCTTATTCCCAACTCCTTTGCCCAATGGTAAAGGGGGGCTACAGTAATCCCAATCCCAAACTAAATGTCCTGTATAGCACCAATAGTAGGGGTACCCATGTGTGCCACAGGTGTGGTCACTCCTACATGTGGTTCCACCGACAGTTATTATGGAATATGTAGGAGAACATGACCTCTCTGTATTACCATGGTAGCAGTAATAACCTCTAGCCTTCTCATTGTACAGGCAAGAAGTAGTGCAGTCTGATGGCTTCTCCGGAATTACCTGACATACAACCTCATTAGAATCATCATCTGCCCTCAAGTCTCCACTTCCGCCTCCGGTCATGATGGCGCTAAACAGTACACAAGTTGACCCAGAGAAATACTTCATGTACTCTGTGTTTTTAAACCAAGTATTCACACTTTCAAATGACTCATGTATGTCCACGTCTGTTACCTTTGATCTCTTTAAGGGATACGGACCTACAAACTGGCTGACAGCAGCATGGAATGTATTTCAAATATCATCAGACATGGCCAGTCTGTCACTACTGGCCAACTGGATTTTTTTGAAAAGAATCTTGACAATTTCCTGACTTTTACGGTCATCAGAAAAACAGTTGTCTTTAAAAATCTCAATATTAGGTGTGCCATAAAGACCAGCCAGTTGATCATTAAGCTCTGGCATAGTTTTAATATTTATTCTGCTGTCAGGATGATTTATTCCTATGTAGCCAAAGGAAAATGATTTTTTCTCATCAATATCGTGCTTATAACACACAGCTGTCCAGACATAAGCTGGAACAGTGACCCTATCAAATGCTCTTTCTTGTGGTTCATCAAATCCCCCTTGTCTTGGAATTTTATAATTTTGTGATGTATCGACTACAGTTCCTGTTACCAGGTAGGCGGTTCCTTCACCAGAAGGTTCATCCTTTAAAATGGCCTTGACACCATCTTCCCACCGTTTCCAATGAACACGATTGAAACAAGCATCCATGGGTGCAGCGTTGGTCAAGGTAAACGTAGCTTTACGTCCATCCTCACACTGGAAACTGTTGGGGTTGAGGTGCCCTCTGTCATAGCCGGTGTTGCTGTAATCAACATTTATGGCTTGCGTGGACATTATTTTGTCTGTCTGGTAATCCTTCTTAGGCATCATTTTAGGATTTGAGTAACCAGAAAGCTGTATGAAGCAATGAGAAATAAATGTGCTTTACTATTTCTATAATGTTTATAAAGTGCCTTGAGAAAGTATTAGTACTTTTTTGCATTGCAGCCATTGAATGATTTCACTTAATTTTTTTTCTCCTCAATCTACACTCATAATCCATCATGACAGCAAAATACAGAATTGTAGAAGGTTTTTTTTTTTTTCAAAATAATAAAAAAATAAAAAACTGAATCATCCACTCAGCATAAGTATTCATAGCCTGTGTAATAAAACTAGTGACAAAATTCTGGTGGCCTCCACTTCAAAAGCATCTTTGAGATAAGTCTAAACATTTATTGCTATAATACAGAGTATGAACAGTTAGCCTGGCGAATGCCAAACTAAAATCACAAGTGATATTTAGTCTGGGGACCTACCTATTGCATTTCTCGTATAGCGGAAGCATCGTTTACAATTGTCCATAGCCGTTTATTGACGCTACGAATGTCTATCTTAGCGTCTGTACATACCTCGGAGCCAATACCAGAGCCACCACGTGACGTAAAATGCAATCGAGGGCCGTACAAATCCCTTTTTGTTCTGCGATTGGATACCGAAACCAGGCAAGAAAAACGCCCATGGTCACCATGCTGCTCTGCAGAGTGAAATGAAATAAGCGTGCAAAGGAGCATGGAAACTCCCAGGCTAATGAACCGTTATGTTCACTGGATAATTCAGGTTTTTTATTTTTTATTATTTTGAAAAAACTTCTACAATTCTTTTCAATTCAATTGTGCTGCCACGGTGGAGTATTGAGTGTAGATTGAGGTGAAAAAAATAAGTTACATAACGGCAATGCAAAAAAGAGTAAAAAATGAAATGAGAATAGAGAATAAAGTAGTTCTTCATGCCATATAGGATGTAACAAGTTCACAACTGATCCCATTCTCAAGAAAAAGGACATCTCACCATTGGCTCAATGAACCAGTCACTTTCCTTCCGGTCTGGTTTATTCTTGCACCATGGATTAAATGTGTAGGCGCTATACACAGGAATCCTGTGAACCGTTGAGTAAAGTGAAGCATAGAAAAGCTCACCATCCTCATTCCACTCTTCACCATACACCTGGCAAATTTTCTTTGCATTTTGATCCAGTCCCTGTGGTTCAGTCTCCTTATAAAAGAACTGACGACATTCATAAAAATCATCAACAACTTTTGCCCATATCGGCACTTGTGCCAGGACAGAGAAGATGAACAGAGTTAGAATGATCATGATGCTGCTGCAATGGAGACAGCCAAGCTCTTTGTCAATGCTTCTTTATAACTACAGACAAGGTCAAAGGTAACGTATCCAGTAATACGTATGTATTTGGTGTTCACTGTGTGACAATGTTGGACAAGGAAACAGGAAACATTGTAGAATTCCCCCAGGCTAGCACTATCAGTTGAGATCGGTACTTTCAAAGGAAAATTCAGCTGGTATGTCAGTAAAAAGTTGCTAATGTGTAACCATCTCCTCCTTGGAGTTACTGTTGAGGGGTCTTAAAGCAAAGGCGGGGTGGGCGGGGGGTGTGGGGTGGTGGTGATGTCAGTGATGGTGTGTATGTGTGATGGGGTGGGGGACAGTGTTCTGTGCTGAATGTGTGTGGGGGATGGGGGGTGGGCACAGAAGGAAGGGCAATCAGGTCTGAGCTATATAGATTAGAACAACAATGTGCAAGGTGCAGTGGGTTAGTAGGAAGTGCTAAAGGTGAGCGTGTTTTTTTTTGTGTGTGTGTGTGTGTGTGTGTGTGTGTGTGTGTGTGTGTGTGTGTGTGTGTGTGTGTGGTGCAGTGTGTTAGGATGTGTTCATAAGTGCTGAGGACTGAATGAGTGCAAATTAAATTAGTATAAGGTAAAGGGCGGTTCACATCGGGAACGATAACTATAAGACAAATAAATATTGCTCTAATTCAGGGGTGGCCAACCCGCGGCTCTTACGTTCATGTCCAAGTTTGTGTTTGTATGCCATATCAGAATGCATTTCAAGGCTTCAAATCTTCAGCATCACTACAGCTGACTCCATGCTATTGTTAATGGTTAATGGTTAATTTATTTCAAACATGTAATGACACGTACATGCAACAAATAGCATGCATAATGCATGATGCACACAAAACAAAGTATAATACAAAAGCAACAATCGCAACATGCATTAGTGCAATAACAGGAACCACCTTAGTGACTCCTGCACTCAGATATATATATATATATATATATATATATATATATATATATATATATATATATATATATATATACATACATATATACATATATATACAGTACAGACCAAAAGTTTGGACACACTTTCCCATTAAATTATTTACTTTATTTTCATGACTGTTGCCTTCAGTGACAATCTACAAAATGAACAAACTTATGAATGAACACGTGGCATTATGTACTTAATAAAACAAAGTGTGAGATAACTGAAAACATGTTTTATATTCTTCTTTCATCGAAGTATACTTTTTCTGTTTTGATAACTGCTTTGTTCTCTTTTTATTTTTTGATGAGCTTCAAGAGGTAGTCACCTGAAATGGTTTTCCAGCTGTCTTGATGAGCTATTCATTCCCAGAGATGCTAAGAACTTTTCGGCACTTTTGCCTTGACTCTGTGGTCCAGCTCACCCCAAACCATCTTGATCGGGTTCAGGTCCAAAAGTTTGTCATAATCTCACACTTTTTTTGTTAAGCACATAATTTCATATGTGTTCATTCATAATTTTGATGCCTTTAGTGAGAATCTACAATATAAATAGTCCAGGAAATAAATTAATTGCATTGAATGAGGGGTGTGTCCAAACTTTTGGTCTGTACTGTACATATATACCTTTCCTTTTTTTTTTTTTTTTAAATCTCACTACATATTTGAAACGGGATGGAAAGAAGTAAAAACTTGTTCAATCCCACCCCTTTTCACTAATCAGTATTTACAGGTCAAAATCATAATCAAAACGCAAAACTCAAAACTACCTGCTTCCTCAAAATCATGGCACAAAAGACCTTTCGAGCTTGTTTTCACATTTAACATATATCTACCTATTTATATGCAAACACAACCACACCAATACATTTATACCCGTACACAATTTTTCCTAATACTACCACTAGCCCTCCCATTCATCCAACACTCACAGACACTTCCACATTGTAGCCATACATAGTCTGTCTATCCATCTGTTTGTCAGTTCACCTGTATCAATTAGGCTAATGTAAAGTCAAAACTCATCTTCATGACTGTAACTCTGGAAAACAATCTGTTTATATCTTCTCTTAAAATGATTCAAACTTGAACATTGCTTGATCTCCTCATTCAGACTGTTCCACAGTTTAACCCCACAAATTGAAATACAGAAACCTTTTCTGGTTGTTCTATTACTGAGCCTATCAAAATTCAGTTTGCCCCTCAAATTATAACAAAGCTGTCTTGCATTAAATAATTTTTGAATATTATTTGCATGGGAGTTTATTGTTTTTTGCTTTGTACATTACCTGAGCTGATTGTAGGGGTACATATCTGTTATCATATTGGTATGTGACATTTATAATTCATCTGTCTGGCAGAGGTGTGTGTGTGTGTGTGTGTGTGTGTGTGTGTGTGTGTGTGTGTGTGTGTGTGTGTGTGTGTGTGTGTGTGTGTGTGTGTGTGTGTGTGTGAGAAGGATGAGTAATGTAGTAGTAGTAACAGGTTCATGTGCCCATGTGCCGATGTGGCTCTTTGCTGTAAAATAGTCAGATATGTGGCTCTTGGTCTCCGACTGGTTGGCCACCCCTGCTCTAATTAATATTAATGACAGTGTTCACACCACAACTATAATGACAACGCCATGTGCAATGATATCATTGGGGATATCGATTTTTATCGATTTGTAGAACTATGAAAGGCTGATCAGTCAATGGGAAACCATGGTATTCAAGGGATTAATTTATTTGCATGAAGGCAGACCTACATTATTGTTCGTCAGTGTGGACGGTTATCGTTATCTTAAGTCCAGAGGTAGAATGTGTCAAGGATAGTGAGGGGTGAATGCGTGTGAAGTCAATATAGTGTGAGTCTATAGTAGCATGTGGACATGAGTGCTGTAATGAGTGTAAATTCAGTTATTTTCTGGAATTCTTCAGAACATGTTGGGTGTTAACAGTCCATATTAAGTCTTCAGTAATGTGGACACCAAAGTCTGTAAAACTCTCTCTACAGGTTGCCCACTCATCTTTAGTGGGGTGTATTTGCAGCTCTGCTGCCTCCTATAGTCCACTACCATTTCCTTGGTTTTACTTCCATTCAGTGTCAAGCTGTTAGACTGACATCACTGTGCCACCTCATCAACCTGATCCAAGTAGGCCTGTCCGTTGTTGTTATCAGTCCCATGACCACAGAGTCATCTGCAAACCTGATGATGGAAGTGTGACTACTGTACCCGTGTGTGTAGATGCTATACAGCAGTGGGCTCAAAACGCAGCCTTGGGTGGCACCAGTACTGATGATTAATGTGTCAGATGTCAGACCCTCTGAGTCATGAGCAGGTAATGTTTTTCACCAATCTCTCAAAGCAATGTAGATGTCATCACTGTACAGATCAGGGTCCGGTTCCCCGATAACGCACACTCTTAGCGCACTAAGAAAAATCGAAAGATATATCTTACCAAAGTTGTTTACTTTTCTGAGTGTGTTCCCCAAACTATCTCTTAGAGTCTTCTTTACTACGTTGTTCTTAGCTATCACTTGTCAAATCCATGTATCTGGCATTGATTGTTGTCATTTGCGCTTCCTTTTAGCATGTGTGAAAATGTCTTTTCGGGGATTAAGGTGCAGCTATTAATAAGAAATATGCAAGTAAAAATATAGTTAATGTGTAAATATGACGTCCGTGTGTGGCATGTTCGCATTTTAGAACCAGATTAAACATTCACAAAAAAGCACACTGGTGCATTTTATTGATTTTTGTGCCTATTTATCCTGAACATTTCACAGCAAACTTGTAAGTTTCAGCACAAGAAATTCACAAGATCCTTTCACCTAATATTTTACTAATCTGTAATTGTATGTATACTTCCTATAATATAATTCATATTCTGACAAAACTAAATATATAAAAGATAAAATTGCACAGAATACACCAAGAGAGCAAAAGTCAGGTGACACCCAGTTCTTACCTTACTACTAGGTACCAACAGTGGTCACAAGTGGTCTTGTTTCATCAGGAAACAATACATGTGAAGAATCATAAAGAGTAACACAGAACCCATTAAAACAATTTGTGCATAACACAAACTCTGTTGTTAAAGGACTCTCAGTGGTAGGCAACAGGCTGTGGGTCCAGTAAAGCACCGTTCAACACAAGGTAAAGCATAATGTTCATTGTTTACATGTTAAGATGATTAAAGCTCCCTTAGCTAAATTTGTATTTTACTAGGCCTATAGGCTAATGCACAGGATTGTTTGTTTCCATAATAATAATCAGGATTGACATGTCCCCACACTGAATAGCATCACAACACACACACACACACACACACACACACACACACACACACACACACACACACACACACACACACACACACACACACACACACACACAAACTCACACCCAAGAGAGAGAGAGCTCATAGTGGCAAGGCTTTTTTTGTGAATGGATGGACAGGGTATTTCTCAGGGGGGGCAGGGTTTGCCCCTGGGAGTGTGCCCCCAGCACCCCTGTAGACACGCCCTGTTGGCAACAAAGTTTTGTAATCCAATCTAATTGTCCCCTAATCCCCTAGGCCTAAATGTAGGGGGCAATCAAACTACTTTTCTGGGAGCATGGGTGTTTTGCAATAATTAGTCCTCTATATAATTTAAATGATTCTTATTATCATTTCAAAGCAACATTGACGAAGGTTAATACCAGCACAGTGCTGTTGCATTCTACTATAGTCTACTGTCGGTGTAGCCTATTCTATTTTTGATTTATAATTTGCCACAATTTCTTTGCTGTCACAGAAGTGAACATATTAAACATGATAAACTGTTATTTTACTGGATTTATGATCCCTCATGAGAAGCTATAAAAGAAAAACCTAAATCCTCTTGCACTCATGCAGCGTAACCAGGCAACTAAATGTTAGTAAATGTTTTTTAATTACCACATGACTGAAGATTAAGATTGTTTATTACATTACAATTTTATTAAGAATACATAAGAATAGGAGACAGGAAGAAGCCACAGCAAGTTGGGTCATTTCCATAACCAAATCCCAAGCACATCCAATGTACAGTAAAATATAGTATATTTCCCTCTTTCCCTCTGTTATTCAATCTGAACTGAATGATTTTATGACAATGATAATTACAATAACAACATCATTAGTGAATTCATTCTGTAAATGTCATGTTTTGTTTTATGATTCTGCTCTTTAAAACAGCAAAATTAAAGCATCACTGACTAGGTGTACAGCAGTAATCCCAAGTCCCATCTGTGGTGTAACACCAGAGGTAGGATTCCTTGTAGTAGTTACATGGATGATCAGGCTTACAGGTCCTGCCATTCAGAGCAGAGTGAGGGTCATTAGCAATACTGCAGCAACGGTTCCAGTTATTACTATTATCAATGTAACACCAGGTGTAACTAGAACCATACCAGCCACAGTTGTGATCAAAACGGCAGTTATGCCCCTGTCCTTTGTACTTCCCAACTCCTTTGCCCAATGGTAATGGGGGGCTACAGTAGTCCCATGATCCATCTGTATAGCACCAATAGTAGGGGTACCCATGTGTGCCACAGGTGTGGTCACTCCTACATGTGGTTCCACCGACAGTTATTATGGAATATGTAGGAGAACATGACCTCTCTGTATTACCATGGTAGCAGTAATAACCTCTAGCCTTCTCATTGTACAGGCAAGAAGTAGTGCAGTCTGATGGCTTCTCCGGAATTACCTGACATACAACCTCATTAGAATCATCATCTGCCCTCAAGTCTCCACTTCCGCCTCCGGTCCTGATGGCGCTAAACAGTACACAAGTTGACCCAGAGAAATACTTCATGTACTCTGTGTTTTTAAACCAAGTATTCACACTTTCAAATGACTCATGTATGTCCACGTCTGTTACCTTTGATCTCTTTAAGGGATACGGACCTACAAACTGGCTGACAGCAGCATGGAATGTATTTCGAATATCATCAGACATGGCCAGTCTGTCACTACTGGCCAACTGGATTTTTTTGAAAAGAATCTTGACAATTTCCTGACTTTTACGCTCATCAGAAAAACAGTTGTCTTTAAAAATCTCAATATTAGGTGTGCCATAAAGACCAGCCAGTTGATCATTAAGCTCTGGCATAGTTTTAATGTTTATTCTGCTGTCAGGATGATTTATTCCTATGTAGCCAAAGGAAAATGATTTTTTGTCATCAACATCGTGCTTATAACACACAGCTGTCCAGACATAAGCTGGAACAGTAACCCTATCAAATGCTCTTTCTTGTGGTTCATCAAATCCCCCTTGTCTTGGAATTCTATAATTTTGTGATGTATCGACTACAGTTCCTGTTACCAGGTAGGCGGTTCCTTCACCAGAAGGTTCATCCTTTAAAATGGCCTTGACACCATCTTCCCACCGTTTCCAATGAACACGATTGAAACAAGCATCCATGGGTGCAGCGTTGGTCAAGGTAAACGTAGCTATACGTCCATCCTCACACTGGAAACTGTTGGGGTTGAGGTGCCCTCTGTCATAGCCAGTGTTGCTGTAATCAACATTTATGGCTTGCGTGGACATTATTTTGTCTGTCAGGAAATCCTTCTTAGGCATCATTTTAGTATTTGGGTAACCAGAAAGCTGTATGAAGCAATGAGAAATAAATGTGCTTTACTATTTCTATAATGTTTATAAAGTGCCTTGAGAAAGTACAGTATTAGTACTTTTTTGCATTGCAGCCATTGAATCATTTCACTTTTTTTTCTCCTCAATCTACACTCATAATCCATCATGACAGCAAAATACAGAATTGTAGAAGTTTTTTTTTTGTTTTTTTTTCAAAACAATAAAAAACTGAATCACCCACTCAGCATAAGTATTCATAGCCTGTGTTATAAAACTACTGACAAAATTCTGGTGGCCTCCACTTCTTCTAAAGCATCTTTGAGATAAGTCTAAACATTTATTGCTATATAACACAGCGTATGAACAGTTACAGTATGTTCACTGGATAATTCAGGTTTTTTATTTTTTATTATTTTGAAAAAACTTCTACAATTCTTTTCAATTCAATTGTGCTGCCACAGTGGAGTATTGGGTGTAGATTGAGGTGAAAAAAATAAGTTACATAACCGCAATGCAAAAAAGAGTAAAAAATGAAATAAGAATAGAGAATAAAGTACTTCTTCATGCCATATAGGCTGTAACAAGTTCACTACTGATCCCTTTCTCAAGAAAAAGGACATCTCACCATTGGCTCAATGAACCAGTCACCTTCCTTCCGTCCTCGTTTATTCTCGCACCATGGATTAAATGTGTAGGCGCTATACACAGGAATCCTGTGGAACGTTGAGTAAAGTGAAGCATAGAAAAGCTCACCATCCTCATTCCACTCTTCACCATACATCTGGCAAATTTTCTTTGCATTTTGATCCAGCCCCTGTGGTTCAGTCTCCTTATAAAAGAACTGACGACATTCATAAAAATCATCAACAACTTTTGCCCAGACCGGCACTTGTGCCAGGACAGAGAAGATGAACAGAGTTAGAATGATCATGACGCTTCTGCAATGGAGACAGCCAAGCTCTTTGTCAATGCTTCTTTTATAACTACAGACAAGGTCAAAGGTAACGTATCCAGTAAAAAATCTGTATTTGGTTTTCACTGTGTGACAATGTTGGACAAGGAAACAGGAAACATTGCAGAATTCCCCCAGGCTAGCAATATCAGTTGAGATCAATACTTCCAATGGAAAATTCAGCTGGTATGTCAATAAAAAGTTGCTAATGTGTAACCATCTCCTCCTTGGAGTTACTGTTGAGGGGTCTTAAAGCAAAGGCGGGGTGGGCGGGGGGTGTGGGGTGGTGGTGATGTCAGTGATGGTGTGTATGTGTGATGGGGTGGGGGACAGTGTTCTGTGCTGAATGTGTGTGGGGGATGGGGGGTGGGCACAGAAGGAAGGGCAATCAGGTCTGAGCTATATAGATTAGAACAACAATGTGCAAGGTGCAGTGGGTTAGTAGGAAGTGCTAAAGGTGAGTGTGTTTTTGTGTGTGTGTGTGTGTGTGTGTGTGGTGCAGTGTGTTAGGATGTGTTCATAAGTGCTGAGGATTGAATGAGTGCAAATTAAATTAGTATAAGGTAAAGGGCCGTTCACATCTGGAACGATAACTATAAGACAAATAAATATTGCTCTAATTCAGGGGTGGCCAACCCGCGGCTCGGGAGTCATGTGGCTCTTACGTTCATGTCCAAGTTTGTGTTTGTATGCCATTCTGCCTTATATCAGAATGCATTTCAAGGCTTCAAATCTTCAGCATCACTACAGCTGACTCCATGCTATTGTAGGGGTACATATCTGTTATCATATTGGTATGTGACATTTATAATTCATCTGTCTGGCAGAGGTGTGTGTGTGTGTGTGTGTGTATGTGTGTGAGAAGGATGAGTAATGTAGTAGTAGTAACAGGTTCATGTGCCCATGTGCCCATGTGGCTCTTTGCTGTAAAATAGTCAGATATGTGGCTCTTGGTCTCCGACTGGTTGGCCACCCCTGCTCTAATTAATATTAATGACAGTGTTCACACCACAACTATAATGACAACGCCATGTGCAATGATATCATTGGGGATATCGATTTTTAGCGATTTGTAGAATTATGAAAGGCTGATCAGTCAATGGGAAACCATGGTATTCAAGGGATTAATTCATTTGCATGAAGGCAGACCTACATGATTGTTCGTCAGTGTGGACGGAAATATCATTATTTACAGTTATCGTTATCTTAAGTCCAGAGGTAGAATGTGTCAAGGATAGTGAGGGGTGAATGCGTGTGAAGTCAATATAGTGTGAGTCTATAGTAGCATGTGGACATGAGTGCTGTAATGAGTGTAAATTCAGTTATTTTCTGGAATTCTTCAGAACATGTTGGGTGTTAACAGTCCATATTAAGTCTTCAGTAATGTGGACACCAAAGTCTGTAAAACTCTCTCTACAGGTTGCCCACTCATCTTTAGTGGGGTGTATTTGCAGCTCTGCTGCCTCCTATAGTCCACTACCATTTCCTTGGTTTTACTTCCATTCAGTGTCAAGCTGTTAGACTGACATCACTGTGCCACCTCATCAACCTGATCCAAGTAGGCCTGTCCGTTGTTGTTATCGGTCCCATGACCACAGAGTCATCTGCAAACCTGATGATGGAAGTGTGACTACTGTACTCGTGTGTGTAGATGCTATACAACAGTGGGCTCAAAACGCAGCCTTGGGTGGCACCAGTACTGATGATTAATGTGTCAGATGTCAGACCCTCTGAGTCATGAGCAGGTAATGTTTTTCACCAATCTCTCAAAGCAATGTAGACGTCATCACTGTACAGATCAGGGTCCGGTTCCCCAATAACGCACACTCTTAGCGCACTAAGAAAAATCGAAAGATATATCTTACCAAAGTTGTTTACTTTTCTGAGTGTGTTCCCCAAACTATCTCTTAGAGTCTTCTTTACTACGTTGTTCTTAGCTATCACTTGTCAAATCCATGTATCTGGCATTGATTGTTGTCATTTGCGCTTTCTTTTTAGCATGTGTGAAAATGTCTTTTCGGGGATTAAGGTGCAGCTATTAATAAGAAATATGCAAGTAAAAATATAGTTAATGTGTAAATATGACGTCCGTGTGTGGCATGTTCGCATTTTAGAACCAGATTAAACATTCACAAAAAAGCACACTGGTGCATCTTATTGATTTTTGTGCCTATTTATCCTGAACATTTCACAGCAAACTTGTAAGTTTCAGCACAAGAAATTCACAAGATCCTTTCACCTAATATTTTACTAATCTGTAATTGTATGTATACTTCCTATAATATAATTCATATTCTGACAAAACTAAATATATAAAAGATAAAATTGCACAGAATACACCAAGAGAGCAAAAGTCAGGTGACACCCAGTTCTTACCTTACTACTAGGTACCAACAGTGGTCACAAGTGGTCTTGTTTCATCAGGAAACAATACATGTGAAGAATCATAAAGAGTAACACAGAACCCATTAAAACAATTTGTGCATAACACAAACTCTGTTGTTAAAGGACTCTCAGTGGTAGGCAACAGGCTGTGGGTCCAGTAAAGCACCGTTCAACACAAGGTAAAGCATAATGTTCATTGTTTACATGTTAAGATGATTAAAGCTCCCTTAGCTAAATTTGTATTTTACTAGGCCTATAGGCTAATGCACAGGATTGTTTGTTTCCATAATAATAATCAGGATTGACATGTCCCCACACTGAATAGCATCACAACACACACACACACACACACACACACACACACACACACACACACACACACACACACACACACACACACACACACACACACACACACACACACAAACTCACACCCAAGAGAGAGAGAGCTCATAGTGGCAAGGCTTTTTTTGTGAATGGATGGACAGGGTATTTCTCAGGGGGGGCAGGGTTTGCCCCTGGGAGTGTGCCCCCAGCACCCCTGTAGACACGCCCTGTTGGCAACAAAGTTTTGTAATCCAATCTAATTGTCCCCTAATCCCCTAGGCCTAAATGTAGGGGGCAATCAAACTACTTTTCTGGGAGCATGGGTGTTTTGCAATAATTAGTCCTCTATATAATTTAAATGATTCTTATTATCATTTCAAAGCAACATTGACGAAGGTTAATACCAGCACAGTGCTGTTGCATTCTACTATAGTCTACTGTAGGTGTAGCCTATTCTATTTTTGATTTATAATTTGCCACAATTTCTTTGCTGTCACAGAAGTGAACATATTAAACATGATAAACTGTTATTTTACTGGATTTATGATCCCTCATGAGAAGCTATAAAAGAAAAACCTAAATCCTCTTGCACTCATGCAGCGTAACCAGGCAACTAAATGTTAGTAAATGTTTTTTAATTACCACATGACTGAAGATTAAGATTGTTTATTACAGTTTTATTTAAATCAAATCAATTTTATTAAGAATACATAAGAATAGGAGACAGGAAGAAGCCACAGCAAGTTGGGTCATTTCCATAACCAAATCCCAAGCACATCCAATGTACAGTAAAATATAGTATATTTCCCTCTTTCCCTCTGTTATTCAATCTGAACTGAATGATTTATGACAATGATAATTACAATAACAACATCATTAGTGAATTCATTCTGTAAATGTCATGTTTTGTTTTATGATTCTGCTCTTTAAAACAGTAAAATCAAAGCATCACTGACTAGGTGTACAACAGTAATCCCAAGTCCCATCTGTGGTGTAACACCAGAGGTAGGATTCCTTGTAGTAGTTACATGGATGATCAGATTTACAGGTCCTGCCATTCAGAGCAGAGTGAGGGTCATTAGCAATACTGCAGCAACGGTTCCAGTTATTACTATTATCAATGTAACACCAGGTGTAACTAGAACCATACCAGCCACAGTTGTGATCAAAACGGCAGTTATGCCCCTCTCCTTTCTTACTTCCCAACTCCTTTGCCCAATGGTAAAGGGGGGCTACAGTAATCCCAATCCCAAACTAAATGTCCTGTATAGCACCAATAGTAGGGGTACCCATGTGTGCCACAGGTGTGGTCACTCCTACATGTGGTTCCACCGACAGTTATTATGGAATATGTAGGAGAACATGACCTCTCTGTATTACCATGGTAGCAGTAATAACCCCTAGCCTTCTCATTGTACAGGCAAGAAGTAGTGCAGTCTGATGGCTTCTCGGGAATTACCTGACATACCACCTCATTAGAATCATCATCTGCCATCAATTCATCCTTTCCACCTCTAGTCATGACAGCGCGTAGCAGTACACAAGTTGACCCAGAGAAATACTTCATGTACTCTGTGTTTTTAAACCAAGTATTCACACTTTCAAAAGACTCATGTATGTCCACTTCTGTTACCTTTGGTTTCTTTAAGGGATGCTGAACAACAAACTGGCTCTCAGCAGCATGAAATATATTCCGAATATCAACAGACATGGCCAGTCTGTCAGTACTAGGGAACTGGATATTCTCAAAAAGTTTCTTGCCAATTACCTCACTTCTACGATTGTCAGAGAAACAGTTATCTTTAAAAATCTTGATATTTTTGCCATAAAGATCAGACAGCTCGTCATTTAGCTTTGGCACGGTTTTAATGTTTATTGTGCTGTCAGGATGATTTATTCCTATGTAGCCAAAGGAAAATGATTTTTCCTTATCAGTAGTATGCTCATAACAGACAGCTGTCCAATAATAAACTGGAACAGTTACCCTTGCTTGTAGTTTATCAAATTTCTCTTGTCTTGGTATTGTATAATCTTTTGATTCATTAACTACAGTTCCAGTTACCAGGTAGGCAATTCCTCCATTTTCGGCCTCTAAAATGGACTTGACACCATCCTCCCACTGTTTCCAATGATAACTGAAGCAAGCATCCATGGGTGCAGCGTTGGTCAAGGTAAACGTAGCATTACGTCCATCCTGACACTGGAAACTGGTGGGGTTGAGGTGCCCTCTGTCATAGCCAGTGTTGCTGTAATCAACATTTATGGCCTGTGTGGGCATTATTTTGTCAGTCTGGTCATTCTTCTGAGGCATCATTTGAGGTTTTGGGAAACCAGAAAGCTGAATGAAGAAATGAGAAATAAATACCCTTTACTGTTTCTAAAATGCTTGTATACATGCATAGCCCTAGTGGTACATACATACACAAACAAGCAAAAAAACAAACAAGACTCCATTGCATTTTCACTCATTTCAGAAGCCTCATATTCACATTAATATTTATGGAACTGGTAGTGCATGATGACATTCATTACATTCTTGAAATCCCTATGAGATGAATAATGTGGAGATAAGATAAAGATAGTTCTTTATTGATCCTGAAGGATTAGAGAAACTTCTTCAAGAAATAAGAATAAAGTACTTGTTCATACCATATAGCCTGTAACAGAAAGCTCACAACTGCTCTCTTTCTCAAGAAAAAGGACATCTCACCATTGGCTCAATGAACCAGTCACCATCCTTCTGTTCTCCTTCATTCCGGCAGCTGGTATTAAATGTGTAGGCGCTATACACAGGAATCCTGTGGAATGTTGAGTAAAGTGAAGCATAGAAAAGCTCACCATCCTCACTCCCCTCTTCACCACCATACACCTGGCAAATTTTCTTTGCATTTTGATCCAGCCCCTGTGGTTCAGTCTCCATATAAAAAAACTGACGACACTCAGTAAAATTATTAACAACTTTTGCCCATATCGGCACTTGTGCCAGGACAGAGAAGATGAAATGAGTTAGAATGATCATGATGCTGCTGCAATGAAGACAGCCAAGTTCTGTGATTTCTTTGTTAAGGCTGCTTTTATATCCACAGAGGTTACCTTATCTAGTCTTAATATTTGCTTGGGTTACGCTGGGTGACAATGTTGGACAAGGAAACAGGAAACTTTTCAGAATTCCCCCTCATTACTCAAATAATACCTTTCAATGGACAATTCAATTCAATTGAAATCCAAAGCTTTAATTTATAAATCTTTTAGAAGGAATAGGCGGATACAGAACCTGTAGATCAAGGGTGAAAAGTGCCCTGCTTTTATTACAAATATACGGTACACCCCTCTCCTACACACACACACACACACACACACACACACACACACACACACACACAGAAGAAGAGGGAGACACAGGAGGAGCACAAGATTTTTTAGACGCAGATATGCAGACACAGAATCAGTAGGAAGAAAAGACCTTTATTTACCCTGTGATATATGTTAGAGAATTTTATTTTATTTATTATATGTTAATGTGTAACCAGCTTTGCAGATATACAATATTACAATGTTTTGTATTAACTTGTGAATTCTTTGTAACCAAATATTAGCAGAAGGGCACTTTTATATAATTGCATTAAGCCGTATTGGGTCTTCGTTTAAAAAAAAAAAAAAAAAATGGGATCTGGCCTGGTAGTGGACCTATTGCATTTTGGACCTTTTAATTTAACATAAACTTTTTCTTGTTAAAATACTCTGCAGATGTTTACTTCATCTCAATTGCAAGTAAAATAAACAAAACGTATAAAATGTATTCTCTTTACCTTTGTTAAATCACATTTAGGCTATATATAGAAATTCCGTAATCGTTTTAGAGTATGTTTTCAAGAAAATCTAACAAAATAAGGAAATGCATCTTAAAACGAATTGCCAACTAATTGCTGTTGCAGAGCTATGCGGAAACAATACCACTTTGGTACACATGTACAGTAAATAAATACGGTCAGTTAGAGACCAATACATGGACATATTGCACAGCATAATAAATAGATTGAAGTGTAAAAGCATAGAATAAAAAAAAAAATACAATGTAATTGAGCTCAGCTCTTATCATATCCGCCTATACTTTCTTAAGGTGCTACCTACCTAAAATACAATTACATTGTATTTTTTTTTTTTTTATTCTATGCTTTTACACATCAATCTATTTATTATGCTGTGCAATATGTCCATGTATTGGTCTCTAACTGACCGTATTTATTTACTGTACTACTGCACATAGCACTTTAAACTCTGCCAAGCTTGCCACTTTGGTCATTTCTTTTAAATTCAGTACTGTCTAGTCCATGTTTGCACTTGCCACTTTTCTTACATCTGGTCAAACATTCAGGACAGGAGGGTCAGGTTTTCCTTTTCTTCTTTTCCTCATTTTATTTACCTTTTATTTTTATACATGGTATGCATGACCCTATGTGGGCACTGAATGGAATGTTCTATGTTTGTGTTTGTGTTCTATGTATATGTTTTTTTTTTTTTTACAGTTTGTCCCCTGAGCTCACTGAAACAAATCCCTCGCAACTTGCACTAGTTGCATGGCAATAAAGTATTGAATCTTGATGCTTAGTTCAGTCAAAAGTCTTAATGCTAATTCAGTCTGCAATGTTTTGTAACTTTTGCCAAAACTACATGTACATGTAGTAAGAACTGTGTACAGTGCAATAAGCTATCAAAATAAATTGTGCCAACTTAGAATCTACAGTCCATAGCCTCTCTCAAAAGAATTCAGCATTTTGGCAAAGACAATTATAACAACAATTTATATTATATAACAATGGCATGTAGGCAGGCAAAAATACATAAGTACAATAGTACGTGAAATTACATATTGTGACGCAGGTTGTACCACTGTACCAAATCAGCTAGAATAGATACACTGCACAGTGTACATTGACAAACTGTAATATGCGCCGTGTGTGTGTGTGCGTGTGTGTGTGTGTGTGTGTGTGTGTGTGTGTGTGTGTGCAAAACTAGGGGAAAGAGTCTATGGACTGGACACCAACAGATGCAACACACGCACACACACACACAGTTATATAGTCACAACATTAAGGTGTGAAACCAAATCTGTTACGTAGTTTCCTTTTTATATCAAGTCAAAATTATTCAATGTTCATTGGGTACAGAAATACAAAAAATAAACTACAGAGAGGAATGCAATATGCACCATCTGGCTTTACTGGGCTTTTAGATCTGCCAAGCAGGACTGAGGGTGACTACTTGAGTCGGGTGCCAGCTGGCTGATCGGAGTAGTTGATCCCCACTTTATCAGAGATCGTTTATTATGGAGATAAATCATGAGGACCCACTTCCTGGAGTCATGAGAGACATGCCAAATATGGTAGCTCTGGGCGGCGCTAGCCTTTATGCAGTGGAGAAGCTCATTCAGTAACATTGAAGTCTATGACAGAATCAAAGAATTCCACCGAAATTTTAAAAGGCTTGTAATGGATGTATATTTTGGACATGGTATGTTGATCTCCAAAGCCCCTTGCCCATTTCATATTATTGTCAAGACTATGTGACTCTCCATTCCGTAGAAAATACACTTGTAGGCCTAATCAGGTGTGCGCCAAGTCTGTTAATGTGCTGTTAAAGTTTTTTTTTTCTTTTTAGATCATGTCAAAGTCATACAATACATATATCAATGTCCATAGTGTACAAAAATAGTAATGTATTGAAGGTAATCGCGCTATTTCAAATGTGGCTCGCAACGAGACCTCGGGCGCAGATGCATAAACGTGGAGCTGGTTAGCGACCAGACCCAATTGAGGTGCGCAGATGCAGAAGTATAATTTGCCCTTAAGGGTGGCAGCTTACTGGGAAGCCGTGGCCAGGCTAGTAGCAGCTAGCTCGGATGAACTCCACTTTGTTCCCATAGACATAAACTACCACTAAATACTGTATCTGGCTTCTAAAGAATCTGTGACTTTGTCCTACAGACATGAACTATCATGAACCATCTTGTGTTGCCAATCCACCATCTTAACAGTGCACCCTCCACCTTTAAACTGACAAGCCAGACTATCACATAAATGTATAGTCTGGTCACGAGTGATAGACCCTAGGGTAAGACGGCTAAAACCGCAGCCCACAAGTCGATTCAAACAACGCTAAGCCCACCCAATGACACCCTGTCCAGATAAAATGTTGTGACAGGCTAAACACCACTATGTCTGAATACAACCTAAAGCGCTGTGTTTGGATTTAAACAGCTCAGACACCACCGATGTCTGAGTACAACCTATTTATGATGGCTAGATGTACTCGCTGAGTAAATTCAATTTCCACTTTAGGGACTTCATAAAAGTACTGCATGGCCATTGGGTGGCAGTAGAGACTAGAATGGAATGGGCAACAAGTTTCAAGAGCTTGCAAACACCATCAACAGCATGGATGGTCTGGGAGTTGAGCTGGCTCTTTTAGCAACACAGTGCATGAAGTTGTGTCTTTTTCTCATTTTTCTGTCATAAATCTGGACAGAATAGCCATATCAACATAAGACAACTTAGCAAAAAATTTTCATACCCTAATTTTGATCCCAAATTATTTTTCCTCAAGGGGCGTGCCAGGGGTCAAAGCCTCCAAGATTAAAATAGCCTCTTCACATAAAAGTACAATGGTGCCATTTGTCATTTATCATGAACAAAACTTCACTGCAAACTTCACAAGCACAACAAATTCACAAGCCCTGCTCACCATGAAATATTTTTCTCATTTTTAATTGTATGCATTTCCTATAGTATAATTCATATTATGAATGAATTAAATGCATAGTATATGATAAAGATGCAAGGAATAGAAGAGAGCAAAAGTTGAGTGACACCCAGCCTGTACTTTACTATTCACCCTATAGGTGGCAACAGTGGTCAATTACCACTTTCATTTCCTGAGCTGAAAATAGGAAAGTATTTATGGCTGCAAAACTAGCTGCTCTATTTCTAATAGGGTCAGGAAACAATAACTTTCACGTAGAGAAGAATCCCAAAGAGTACAGAAGTACTTTAGAAAACAATTAGTGCATAATATTAACTCTGTGTTGTTAATGGAATGACTCTGGGCTGTGGGTTCAATAAAGTAGCCTACAGTTCAGAACAATGGAAATCACAACGTTCATTGTTTTCATAAAAGAGATGACTAAAGCTCCCTTAGCTAACTATACAGTATATGTATATCTTATACAGTAATGCACAGGTTTCTGTTTGTTTCCATGTGTGTAAAATAACACACACACACACATAAGAGAGAGAGCGAGAGAGAGAGAGAGATTTCAGTTTCATACCATATATCAGATAAGGCTGCCAATGACTGAGCCATTCAGGAGGAATTAGGATAGTTAAGTTTCTCCCTGTCGTCCTCTGTGTGTGTGTGTGTGTGTGTGTGTGTGTGTGTGTGTGTGTGTGTGTGTGTGTGTGTGTGTGTGTGTGTGTGTGTGTGTGTGTGATGTAGACAGTGAGTCAGACAAAACTAGATAAGAAAGAAACTCCATAGACATATGGACTGGACACCAACACACACACGCGCACACACACACACACACACACACACACACACACACACACACACACACACACACACACAACTTCTTGGTGTAATGAGTGAATCAGATATTTCTAATGGATGACTCCTGACTGATTTCTCTCTCTCTCTCTCTCTCTCTCTCTCTCTCTCTCTCTCTCTCTCTCACACACACACACACACACACACACACACACACACACGAGCAGGCTATGCCACACCCCTTACTGTTAGAAGTTTTTATGGATGACACCTGAGCATCCAGACTACACTTATTCAAATAGCATCATTCAGTGAGTATCTGTTAGCATCATTCAGTGAGTATCACCGAATCATTCAGTCCCGCCCATGAGGTGTAAACAGAACGGGGCGTGCGTGCGGCGCGGACTCAAGTTTACTCAAGAGAATCCGATCCCAAATCCAGCGGGAGTTCAGACGCGACCTATTCAGTCAGCAACTCTTCACTCAGAAACGAAACTTCATTAAATTGAAAACAGTCCGTTTCCGCGCATGGAAGACAAGCTTGTCACGAGACTCCCTCCTGTCCTTTATGTCCAAAAGTTCGCAACTGAAACAGAGTGGATCTTTACCGGGAGTTTTCCCAGCTGTGTCCCGTGATGCTCGCGATTTTACCGGTGTACCTGTGTTGTTGCCTGGTGTTTCATGCTGTCACCCCACCGGTCACCGCTGCCGTACCCAACAGGTAAGGATGATCTTTGTTTGTTGTTGTCATTTTACGGCCAGCAACTTTCAACAGGCTGCGTCGCAATTGCAGATAACTAGGTCTACTATTACTAACGTTACTTTGATTCTCACTCTAACTGTCACTCGTACTCACTCACAGTCATTCATATTCACATGCGCGCACGTTGCGCGCCCACACACACACACACACACACGCATGCACAAACGCACACACAATCACCAAAACTCGGCACCTCACAATGTTGTAAAATGGGGCAGTTGAGGAGGATTGCAGATATTGGGTAACAGTCCAGAGGGAATTTGAGGATAAAGGTGGGACCTCTGGACTACTGTGTGTGTGTGTGTGTGTGTGTGTGTGTGTGTGTGTGTGTGTGTGAGAGAGAGAGAGAGAGAGAGAGGGGGGGGGATTTAAATTAGTAAATAAAAAGTTTGTACATCTGCCATCGACTGAGTGCAGCAAAGTGGTAACTTTTTTTTCATGGCTGTGCTGCCATGTCTGATATAACCAGTTCCATTGTTTGTGGAAGCTAATTGTAACAGCACAAAAGATTTGACCTAATGCATCCAGTGTAGCCTCCCTGTAGGCAGGGCCAGGTCTAGGCATAGACAAACTAGGCGATCGCTAGGGCAGTGAATGAGCTAGAAATGGCCCTGTAAGAGAGAGAGAGAGAGACAGAGAGACAGAGAGAGACAGAGAGAAGCAAAGGCAGGGGGCAGGCACACTTAGATAGCAAACATATTGGGGATAGTAGCACACTCCTGACTATGACATGCTTCTGCTTGTGCATCAGCCAGACCAGACATAGCACCTCTTCTCCCTCGACAGAGATGCATGGATGCTATGCTATGCTGGCCCATCTCCCTGTTTCACTCTCTCTCTACTGAAACTGTGCCACTGTGCAGCGGCAGGTGTTGAGGTTGTTCTTAAACAGCCTGCCTCCCTCCCTCCCTCCAGTCACGAGTTGCATAACTGCCTCTCTCTCTCTCTCTCTCTCTCTCTCTCTCTCTCTCTCTCTCTCTCTCTCTCTCTATCCCCCCAGCAGACCACTCGGCTCTGGGGAAGCATTTGCCTCGACCCGTCCCTGACATACGGGCGTTCCTCTTCAGGCGCGAGTGTAGTCACAGTGTCGGATTACATTTAGTAACATCACGGGTTTACTTCACACACACACACACACACACACACACACACACACACACATATCACACTTACACACACCCAGAGATACACAATTGCAGTACTCAAACACACACACACACTCACACACACAGTGATGGTGACATTGAGAGGAGAGAGGGGACTGTATAAGTGATGCATAGATATATAAAAAAAACTTGACTCTTTTGTGTTCCTGCTGATAAGAGTTTAAAGGTGAGCCCACTAGATGTGTGACTAATCTCATATTTACAGATGAATTTGCATAGTGCAGTCTTAGCACTGAGGACAAGCTGCTTATGTAATGCAGTCGCACAGAGCCGAGGGTCGCCTCATTTAGCCCCTCTGCAAACTCACACTGGACTGGACTACTGGAGAGTGCTCCGCTGCTCACTACAAGTCAAAAGGACAGACCACCATGTGACCAGAGTTCTCTAGAGAAACATCTTCACAAGTGTGTGTGTGTGTGTGTGTGTGTGTGTGTGTGTGTGTGTGTGTGTGTGTGTGTGTGTGTGTGTGTGTGTGTGTGTGTGTGTGTGAGGTGGGGGGACACCATGCTGGGCTGTAACCTGGGAACTGCTCTTTTAAAAACTTAATTTGCACTCCTTGAAGGCACAGACTGTCACACACTCATTTACACGTGTGTATGCGTGCACTGCACACACACACACACACACACCCTGCCCTGTGTGAAGTCCCTATAGGCTATACATGTTAGTGTTGTAAACAGAGGAGAATCTTGCCATGTTGTGAGAAAATAAAAGAAAAATGTAATGTCACTATTGTGCCAGAAAACTGGAGTAACATAAACCTATGCTGCTGGTCAGATGGCCTGGGATGGTCTCATTTCGAAGTGAACCTACGGCTATTTCCTAAATTTGATAGTTTTTTTAGATGTTTTTTCTATTGGACTGTTTGACAGTTCACAGTTTATTGAAATAGGTTAATGGATTTCTGTCTTTGGGCAATGCTGATGTTGGACCCTAAAAACATTTTGACGTGGGTCGGTCACTGAAAACAAAGCCTGCGAGAGTGTGTGCCTGTCATAACAAGAGTAGGTCTTTATAAGGAAGTGTCTGAGGTGCCTATTTATTCTACAGGAGTTCCAGTAATTCTGTAACCATGACAGCAGAATGATGCTGTGATATTAGCACAAAGCCGCTGTTGCGCAAGCAGGATCATGAGCAAAACAAAGTGACAGTGAGGCAATGTCCAGGCCACTCATTAGCTTTCTCACTTTATTGCTGTCACAGTCACAATGGATTACCACTACTGTAATTACCATCCCCAAGACTGCCAGGAAATCATGTTGCCTTGAACAGGAGTTTTGGTCCATCAACTTATCTCCAATGTACTCAAGAACTACAGTACTTACTGAAGAGACTAATCATTCTGCTTTACATAAAGTTCACAGCTCAACTGTAAAAGTCTATTTGGTTTAATAGATTTTCCAAGTTGAGATGGATCACAAAACACAAAAATACAGTAGGCCTGCAGTGAGTTTCCATCAGTTCAGATAGTGTGGTAGGAAAAAGCAGAGTCGCCTTAAAACTGCCATGGATTTTTCTCATGCCAGTCATGGCTGTGTCTGCCCTTTGGAAACTTCAGGAAAATTACTGGCATTCTTTATGAATACACTTATAATAGAAACAATGGCTGTCATCATTCACACAAGAGCATGTTCATTTGAATAGGCATTGTGCTTGTGGTATTTGAGGTGTCAAACAAGCCGCATACAGTCTCTCTCTCTCTCTCTCTCACACACACACACACACACACACACACACACACACACACATACAGTACATACACACACAAACACTGAAATGTGCGCATTCAAATCAAGCCCAGCCATTTGCCAGACAAATACTAAAATTCACATCAGGATATTTGGTGGTGAAGTAATGCAAACACCAACCCAGCCTGCGGGTCCTGTGGCAAATATTTGCCCACTTATCCCTGAATTCAAAACACTGAATAGAAACGTGTCAGGATGATTTAAATCTCTGCACAGAATGGAGAGCGATGGGAACAGACTGTGGTCTCTCTGTGTTCCACATCAGAGTTGTTTAATAGTTTTGGGATTTTGCCTTGAAATGCATTAGGATTTAACTGGCAGGACCAAGGGGAGTCGGAACGATAAAGAGAGATCGGTTTTATGATGACCGAGCGAAAATCTCAGCTGAAAGGCTGAAGTTACAGTGAGTGAGGGTGGACATCTATGTTAGATCAACTGGAGCTTCACCTTCTTCACCTCGACTGAGTGGAATATTCCGGAGAACAGAGGCACCACTGACAAAGCAAGGCACTCCCCCCTCAGCGGTCCTCTAGTCTTACATCTTTAATTCTCCATGCCAACTAATTTCATTGGGTTTCATTCAACAACCAACTTAAAGTCCCACTTAAAGTAACACTAGGTAGTTTTTGCTGCAAAACTAGTGAACTAGCTACCTGAAAGGCACACAAAACCCTCCAAACATTACCAGTAGTCTTATTGGCACTGCTTCAACATACTAAATGCTATACGATGAAAATGCAGTTTGTAATGTCATGCTGTAACTTGGTTTTCTTTTAATTGTGGTGGTTTTCTACCCTCCACTGAGAACTACACTTCCTGGAATATATTTCCTGGAATAACACTTGCATTCATGACTATATTTGGAGATGGTACCAAAACAAATTATTTGATAAAAAGGCCACTCACATAAGGGTGAAAAGTTAAATAGAGGGCCTTTTAAAAAACTCTTCTTGAAAAAATCTTAAAAGGGATTAAGGAACTAATTTCTTCATAAGAATGTTTGGAGAATGGGGGCCCATTCTTTTAGCCTGATATGATCATCCACTTTCCCACCGTTTCAATTCATGCAAAGCATCTGAAACATCTCCATTGGCAATCATTTCCTCTCTAGAGGGCACTATGTGATATGCAATGTTTTGAAACATTTTGCTACAGTTAGTTTAAAACGCATATAAAAAAAATGTTTTGTTATCTTAACTCGAGGTTGTGATGTACGGGCACAATATCGTGGCTTCAGTTTCTCACACTGTTGGCTGAATTTGGCCGCACGGATCTGTGTCGGTGAAAACGAAAGTCAATCATACTCTCCCTGATAGACTGGAGTAACGAAATGAAATGAGCGGAGCCAGCAGTCGGCGTTCACCTGGCTACCATTCTTCCCACTAAAGCTAAAATGACAGACGCTTTAGACTAACAGACAGCACCTTCTAGTCTTTCAATTCTCCATTCCAGTCACTAGTAACTTAGTTCTGCTCTTGATGGGGAAGAAGGGTAGTTTTCTTCCTTAAAAGTTCTCTGGGAATGGGCACATAAGGAGTAAGGCCTTTGCAGGTTTCTTCTCCCAACTGAATTCATTCATTCAATTCATTCTCCCTTCCTCTCTACCTCTCTTTAACACACACACACACACACATACACTGAGTCACAAAGATGAACTCAAATGAATTCTTGAGTCAGGAGGTTGGATTGAGCCTTTTAACTGGTTTAGTTCTTGGAGGATGTTTGATCTTAGGACTCTATTACATTAACATAAGTTTGGACTCCGCTCAGCTAGGGAAACAGACACACACACTCAATTACACACACACACACACACACACACACACACACACACACACACACACACGTGCCTGCATACACAGTATACACACACACTCAGGGACAGTCTTTCTCTCGGTGGCCTACATTTGATTGTTTTCAAAGGATAGAAGGCAGTTGCCTTTTACTGACTTTGTGTTCTTCAAGTGTGCGTGTGTGTGTGTGAATGTGTGTGTGTGTGTGTGTGTGTGTGTGTGAATGAGCGTGTGTTTGGTTTATGTGTTGGCTTTCTTCTCTGTTCTACCGTGATCGCCTGGTGGTTCAAGCAAAGCACTGACAGCAGGCTTTTGTTACACGGCCAAATCCATCCACACACAGAAACGACACACACACACACTCACACACAAACCCATGTTCACACAGACCATCATGGTGCCAGGTGTTGACATATACCATCATGTGGCGTTAAAATGTTTAAAGAGGCTGATCGAAACACATGAACACACTTTACACACCACTGTCTGCCAGTAAAAAGGCTGCGTGACCTTTGGAGTGGCGCTGGTGCGTAAGACTGGCAAAGAGGAGGACGCCTGCTCTGGCCACAGATGGAGAAAAACAGCCCACCATCTCTTCAAATTAATGAACTTCCACCTCCGTCTTCCCAGTACTGGGCTGCTTTTGCCAGGACTAGAGTGGCCTGGCAATCAGATACACAGCCGCAGTAGCAGCAGCAGCAGCACACAGCTACACATTAGTCAGCATTAGAGTCAGAGCTTAGCCAAGGTTTACTCTTCAGACTAAAACAGATCCATCATTTCATACAGCAGTATGTTGAGGTAGTTTTTATGTGACCAGTGTTGTAGGGTTAAAACACAAGTAAGAGGTAGGGAAACTAGGCGTTTGTTTGTGATCACTGTAAAGTGGACTGCAATATGCAGAGTCAGGTTCGTAATAAGATATGACCATGAACATGTTTGATTATGGAAGACTATTGCTGTGCATTCAATTTAAAATTTTTGGCAATATTGAAAGTTGTACTTCGTGCATAAACTTGTAGTTGACAAAACAAAGAATGCAAAGCACAGACAGCAGCGTCTACATCCACATCCATTTTTATCCTTGAGCATATAATTGAGCCTTCAGGGTTTCCACTGGACAGAGATGAATCAGTTATGGTCAATTCAGCTAAATGTCAATTTATGTTTGTTGCTGGACACACAGTGGAAGTGGACTTGCTCATAAACATTCAAGCAGTTGGTGACAACATGTGTAGTGGAGGTCAGTTTGACCGCTCACGGGTCTCAGACCTGCCACCCCATCTACTGCAACACACCCACAGCATAGGAGACAAACCCAGGCCTCCAACTCAGCAGTCAGAATAGTTCTTAAAGGGTAGGGTTGGGTGGATTTACTTCCACCATGCTAGTAGTTGGCATCTGTTACACAGGACAAGTACCACTAGAAACACAGTAGCCTATGGCAAATTAGCGGGATGAGTTAGAACATTTCCGAATTCCTCAATGTTTATGTCACACCATTATGGAAGGAAAACAGAAAACAGACTGCCTGTGGCAACACCTAATCAAACCAATTTGAAACTGTCAATTCAAAGTCATCTGCAGTCTGTTTCCTAAAAGCATAGTTGCTAAATGATGCAATTTCCCATTGACAACCAACTAAGTGGCTAACTGGTTAGCAACTATGCTTGTAGGAAACAGAGACGCCGAAGTGACACATGGTAGGAGGAGCAGGGACATTTCTCAAACACCATTAAATCATTGTTTTCAGTAAACAATGGCTGCAAATACAGTCTTTCTACTGGCAGCCTACCATTGGTTCTGCAAAGAGAAGTCAGACAGAAGAGGAGTAAATATGGAGACGTTATGATTTTATTCAGCACCCGTTCATTTGTATTTAAGGCCTTTCATTTGGGAGGACATTGCTTTCATTTCACTTTAATGTGCTACTGTGTGGAGGCCAAACCTTTAGTTAGTGCAGGATTGCTGCATTGGTCTCTTGAAAAAGCCCTTAGAAATGCAGGGTTTGTCTTTGGTAATGAGCAGTCATCTGCAGGGTTGCCTCCATGAACTCCCTTCATCAACTTTTTTTTTTTTTTTTTTTTTTGCTGAATTGCTGGATTCCTACAGATGAAAACAGATTAGGTCATTTTTTTGCATGTGGCAAGGAAGGAACTATCTTAACTTTTTGGAATGTGTTTCTGAACCTTGTGTGTGTGCATGCGTTCCTAAGTAGGCCTAACAATTTGTCACTGTTTGAGGCATCCTTTTATCAGGTTATTAAAAAGGGGTGTTAGGCATCCTCCTCATATCAATTTTGGCAGTTTATAGACACACGAAGGAAGAAAATGGACACGTGTTATCCTCCCCAGCCTTCCAGGATAGGCACCATTCTGTGCACCAGGGGAAAAAAAACACACCACAAAAATGAAAGAAAATCTTTCACAGCACACTACTGATTTTATTATCCCCCAGTGCCATTTATCATGTTTTAGTAGGCTCTGGGAGGGGTTTAGAAGGTTGTGCATGCCTTCATCATGCTGTAGCTCATTGGTTCAACACCCAAGACTCCTTAGTGTTGCTTGAAAAAGAGTGTTATGTCTGAGTTTAGACTTTGATTTGGCTACCTTATTAACCCCAGACTGTTATTTCCAAGCCCTGCGTGGGCTGTATCGCTACATGCGTGTGTGCATGCGCGTGTGCATGTGTGTGTGTGTGTGTGTGTGTGTGTGTGTGTGTGTGTGTTGAAGGGTTTCAGGTTAAGTGGAGCAGCTTCTTATCCTTTCCATTCCGGAGGATTATAAAGTAAACTCCTTACTGTGCCCTATATCCTCAAGTTTTTACACACACACACACACACACACACACACACACACACACACACACACACACAAACATTAAGTCTCTGAAAAGATGTCATTTGTTTATTCTTAAGGGTCAGATTCCAAAATGGCCACTTTCATCATGAATCTAATGGTCATCTGAAACTCTACATTCAAGTTGGCTGATCACCTGAATTCTTTTATTCTGATTGGCCAGCTGAGGCTGTTCTCAATGTCAAGAATGCTTCCTTGATAGAATGCATCCTTGGAAGTCGGTTGCTACAGAGGCAAGACTGAGAACCTTTTTTAGCATTTGAGATAAATGTGTACTGCTGCTGTTTTAAAAGCTGCCAGTTTGTGCAGACACAAAGGATTGTGGGTATTTCTTTAATGTTGAGGAAACATTGATGCATCCGCGGAAATTGTAAGAAAGGAGACATGGACCCCTCTGGCGTGCAACGCTTTTAAGGGGAATTTTGCAAGGTCTTGCACACCACAGATTTTGTAATTGGTGCATAACAGCCCCAACATGCTCCTCAACCGGGCCATTCACAACGATAACCAAATTCAGCAACTACAAGGAGATGCTTGAGAGCTTATTTCACCCTCTTTTGCCATGAAGAATTCATCTAACAATTAAAGGAGAAACATGCAACTATTTTTATTTTAGCGTAAAAGATTACGAGTGTGATTCTATAACACTTTATGGGGCAGTTTCTTCTGTGACTAGCACATCTGGGTGGACTTAGGGAAGTATCATGGTCCAGAGCTGTTAGGGCAGCTCTGTAGAAAAAGCAAGCACAAACCAGCCAGGAATAGCCAAACCTGCATAGATAGGGAGCTCTGTAGAGAAACATCATGTGAGCACAAACCTGGCACAAACCAAGAAAAGAGCAAAGGCATAGGTAGCCTTTAATCAATCAATGAAGAAGCAACACATCATAGATATAGAAACTTTGTGAAACCGAACTGATCTCGCAGCTCAGTCTGGCTATGCTCCATTGACAAAAATTTGGAGCAGGTTGCTAAACAAACGTACCAATCAGCGTTGGCTTTGAGGCGGGTTGAGGTGCAGCGCAACGAGAGGCGGGTCTAAAGATCATGTACGTATGTTAGTACGTTATATGCTTCGTTGGTCTGATTGGTTGATTTGGCCCGTCTATCACCAACATAGGTCGTGATAGACAGATGCCTTATCCAATCAGCCAAAACTAAACTAACGAAAACGAAACTAACAAACCAAAACTTAATTCTTCAACTGATCGTTCCCAGATGGACATGCGGGAGCAAGTCCATCTGGCAGCGTCAGGATAATAGAAACTAGGTAGGACTAAATAAACATAGAAAAGAGGTGGGGCACTAATCAGCTGGTGAGTTTATACTGTATGTATAACCCAGGTGGGAATAGTGTGTAGTTCTTCATGCTTCACACCACCCTCTCTGCCCGCCATGGCCGCTGACTACTGCTGGGGAGGTGGGGTAACACCAGTGCCAGGCCCCAAGCCTGGCACCCTCAGGGACATTTGGCATGATCTTACCTTAAGCGCTCCGTGCCCTTTGCCCATTTCAACACCTTTGAATGTGAAGGGTTTGGCATTACCGAACCAGAGATCCATGTTAAAGAGGTATTTCTCATCCATACAGCAGTTGAGAAGGAAATGAAATCGCACATGCAATGCAATATCATAATTGATAAACCTCTAGCAACCCACCAAAAAAGGTTTTGGAAAAGGTTTGTTTTTTGCATTCTAAATGAATGAATGGACTGTGGGCTATTGTTCATCGCATTGAATCTGTCTGCACTGTAGAACTGGAGAGTAACCTCTTATTCCATGACCACCTCAGGCCACACTGACCCATGGCACCATGATGATGGATGACACTATGGTCAAAAAAGGTTAAAAGTTTGGGATGTGACTTAGTTACACATGACAACTGAAGCATCCTAAATAACGTGACTGAATAGTAATCTATAATACATAATGGTATTGGTATCATATATTAATGTGATACGTGTCATTTCTCTGTGTATGCGGAGCAATCATATTGAATGTAAGTGGATGTGGTATTGTTAGCTTGATAGCTAGGTGTGTGAGTGGCAGTGCAGTGTGTGTGTGTGTGTGTGTGTGTGTGTGTGTGTGAGTACCAGTCTGGTGGTATAATACCAAAGACAAACACTCTAGTAGATTAGCCTTATGTGTCTCAAACAACACCAATCCCTTTCAGACACTTACAGCTAATGCCCCTTAATGCAACGCCAGCCACTCAACACACACACACACACACACGCTTGCACAACATCATAGCACCCACAACCAAGTCTACTTACACAATATATGACCATTATTTACTGGCATACTGCCGCCTCACATGCGCATGTGCTCCAGAAATGTCAATGGCCATTTGGTTTGTGTGGACAATTTGGCTCTACCTCGCACAGGCACCAAAAACTGTACACACACACACTCACTCACACACACACACACAACCAGGCACGTTGCATTGTAAAAAGCCACTAAAAATGTGTATTTGTTTACGACAACTACAATGAATTTGTTTACGACCATATAGTAACTGTTAGCCAGAGTGTGTGATGGAAGAGATGAAAAGCAGAGCTGTTTCTGACTCTGTCTTTCTCTCTCTCTCTCTCTCTCTCTCTCTCTCTCTCTCTCTCTCTGTGTGTGTGTGTGTGTGTGTGTGTGTGTGTGTGTGTGTGTGTGTGTGTGTGTGTGTGTGTGTGTGTGTGTGTGTAATTGGCAAGTAGACCGGTAGAGAAGAAAGGGAGGCTAGCTGAGTGAGACAGAATACCAGTTCCCTCATCCTGTACTTCCATCCTCTCCCATTGTGTGTGTGTGTGTGTGTGTGTGTGTGTGTGTGTGTGTGTGTGTGTGTGTGTGTGTGTGTGTGTGTGTGTGTGTGTGTGTGTGTGCGTGTGTGTAGGTTAGAGCGGGCTGCTGAAGGATGTTGAAGTACACAGTGTTCTCATGCGTCTGCTGCTAAAGTTTAGTTTAATCTGTTTCATTAATCAGAATTACCACAGTTGCACTAATCTATCAGCAAGTGTGTGTGTGTGTGTGTGTTGTTGGGTGTTAAATCAGGAGTCTGTTAGTTTAAGGCCTTAGTGAAATGGCCTAAATATCTATCACACTAATTACATTCAACCTCTACACTCAATCTACACTCAATGGGGTATACACACTATGTGCTCTGTCTCTCTCTCTCTCTCTCTCTGTGTGTGTGTGTGTGTGTGTGTGTGTGTGTGTGAGAGAGAGAGAGAGAGAGAGGTATTACATATGATTCTGTGCTTGCCATTTACTGTATGTCTGTATGGGTTATACATGACATGGGTGTTAAGCATGTGTTTATGTAAGATGATGTGAGATGAATGGATGTTTGTGTGTGAAATCTATAGGTGTTTTATGTGTTAACATGACTTGTTTGTGTGTGTGTGTGTGTGTGTGTGTGTGTGTGTGTGTGTGTGTGTGTGTGTGTGTGTGTGTGTGTGTGTAAAGGCCCTCACCTTCATGGTCTTTCTTATTCTCAGGTTGAATATTCCCACAAAGTTAAGGAAGTCAGATGAGGAGGGGGGTGCCATCACCTTGGGAACGGTGGTCGGGCCTACTGTTGCCCTCGGCAACAGCTTGAGAGAGCGACACAGCGTCTGGAGGGTCCTCTTGAAGAAAGGACCCCCACTGAGTGAGTCCAGAGAAGTGCCTGTCCAAAACAGTGCCCCTACAGATGGAGAAGAGGACCAGATGCAAAACCACAAAGGGTCACGGGCACGACGCCATGCCATTTTGAGGTCACGGGCTCATCGGCATGGCAACCTGATGCGCGTTGGGTGTGTCCTGGGCACGTGCCAGGTGCACAACCTCAGCCATCGTTTCTACCAGCTGATTGGTCAGACGGGGAGGGAAGAAACCTCCCCCATCAACCCACGGAGTCCCCATAGTTACGGATGAGATGCCATAGCAACAAGCCCTATCACAAATCATAAACTGTGTTAGCACATCTGTCTGCAGTAGAGGAAGTTCACATTATATGTCGTGTGTGAGTCTATGTGAGTGTGTGTGTGTGTGTGTGTGTGTGTGTGTGTGTGTGTGTGTGTGTGTGTGTGTGTGTGTGTGTGTTTGCTCATGTATGTGTAAGACTGCACTTAAATGGCCACTAATGCCTGATTCCTGTTGTTACTTTCTGGCTCTCTACAGCTTTATGTATTTATGACAGAGAATAACCATAACACACACACACACACACACACACACACACACACACACACACACACATTACCTAAACACAGATCAATAGGTCTTATACCTCTCTCTCTCTCTCTCTCTCTCTCTCTCTCTCTCTCTCTCTCTCATGCACACATACACACACTTATTCAAACATGTCTGATGTGGTCTTATACGTTTGGGTCATAAATTTATCTCTCTCACTCTCTCTTTCTCACACACACACACTCACACGCACACAACACACATACACACACTTACTTCAAACAAACCTGTACACCTGCACACATGCTGGTATGCAAAGCTTTTGAGAGATCAGATCATTTCAAAACATTTCAAAGCACTTTAAACAAAATGTACTTGTTTAATCTAAAAACTGAGTCGACGTCATGTTATTTAAATGTAAATGAAATATATGTACATACTCTGGACCTGTAATCATTATATAGAACACATAAGAGTAAATTAGTTGTGATATTTAAATAAACTATAAAAAGCATATTCTCAATCTCTCTCCCTCTCTTTGTGTGTGTGTGTGAGAGAGAGAGAGAGAGCATACTTCACAGTTTAGTACTTGTAGTGTAAGTGTGGGAAAATAACTGTATCAGTTAATAAATGTCCAGTCAGCCAATAACTTTCCCTTTCGCTGTTTCACTCAGCCACACACACACACACACACACATTGAGGAGAGTACAGCGTGACATAGGACACTCTGCCCTCATTAGTGGTGTGAAGGGCATCGTGATCAAGGTATTATAGCCACTCTGTGTGTGTGTGTGTGTGTGTCAAATTCCTCCCTTCCTGAGTCACTGTCACACAGGGTAGGGGTGTTTGGTGTTTGGAAGATGTTTCACACAGACAGTGGATTTATGGGTTAAGACCAATGTGGGTTCTTCATCAGCCTTTTGCTGGCGGGGCTGGTTAGAGAGCATTGAAAGATATCATAGCTTCTTTATCAGAGACGACCACAAACCTCCCATTATCAATAAATAAACACCAACACCCCAATGCCACCGAAATGTGGGGAATTCAGGGGTGGTTTTTCTTTCGCTTGCATAAGTAAATACAGTTACCATAACCCATCAACCTGACCCACTTATTAAGTAACACATCTCAGCGGCAAAGTTGAGCTAGTCACTGGCGGTGTTACCCAATCACTAATATATATACTACACTCTCAAGCCATGACACAAGTAGGCTACTGGGCACGTGGCAACAGCACAACACCTGGGCTGTGGACATAATTAATTAATTATTTCATCTTCAAAATGGATACAATAACATTTATTTGTCATATGCATGTAGTTACTGATGCAGTGAAATGATGGTGTCAGCCTAGTTGTGCATTCCAGTAGTACTTTAGGAAGTATTATATACATACACATATTTTTTTTTTTTGTTATATTTCCAAATCATCGCAGTGCAATTTAGTGATACAACAACAAGTGTTGAAAGTAGCAATAGCTATAAACTCACAATGCGGGATATGTGGGGAAACAGCCAAGAGTGTCCATAAGGCTATGACAAAAATGAGTACTAAGTTAGATATGCAGGGAATTACCAAAAATGTTTCTGAGGCTATAGCAAAGATCAGTAAGTCTGGGCAACACATATTTTTCATGTTCAGAATTGGAACTATGCTGTATGGAACTCTCTCTTTCAAATAAAGTCAAATTAAAGTAATAAGAAAAAAACAATCATGAAACACCCAGGCTATCTTTACCTGTGCCTCAACTGAGACACACTTAAAAGTGAGTTTTTAGTATTGCAGGTTTTTACAGCGCCCCTCTCTCTTATATATGTGGTTACATAAATCAGAGTTAAACGTGTCATTCCGCCAGCTAGCAAGGACATTCAGGGTCAGGTTTTACCACATGGTTTCCCCAAATATATTGCTCAAATACATTAGCTGGCAAGGTCAATTTCTACCAATGCCAGCTTATGGTTTTTGTTGGTCCTGGGTGAGACCTTAGAAGGATGTTATAACTCACATTTTTAGAAATGGAAACTTTGTCCCTCGACTGGGCAACAGGCGGGCTCTGGTCTCCGGGAAATAGGGGTTCTTTGTCCTCAAAAGAGAACACTTTTACCAAGAATCCTCCAATTAGAAGTGTTAGTGGAACCATCTGTTTCGGGGGACACCCCACGGATTCCATTGCCCAGAAGAATGTGTCTGAGCCAGAGACAGTCAAATTCAAGGTAGAGTTTCAGACACTGTTTCCCCCTTGTGTTATTGTAATCAGGAGAGAAACACCAAACTCAGTTTCATTGAGACACACGGAAGATTCTGGAATTAGTAAAGATTGTGATTCTCTGTAAAGTAAAGCAGCAGCAGGAGGACATTGGCTAAGGCGGTGGAGTTGAAGTAAGTCTTTCCTTTCCCTTGTTTAGTCATTAGAGGCAGTAAACACTCATCTCTTCCTGATAACAATCAAGAAGGAATCCACCAGCAGATACACTAAACTGTGCCCAGGTGGAGACATGGAAATTTACCGGGACTAATAAATTATACATTCATACAATTGTGCTCAAACACACACACACACACACACACACACACACACACGCACACACGCACAAACACACAAACACACAGAAGTATGCACACACACACACACACACACACAGGGCAGGAGCCTTGTACAGATGAACAAGTTGATAGGCCATCATTACTGGCTCCAACAATGGAAACACACCATCGCACTATCAGCCCAATCCTGTTACCCCTTGACTAGACATATAGACAATGGAACATCTAAGTATGCATGAGTGCAGTGTAAGTAAGTACAGTCCACTAAACAAATGTTTTGCTGTATGTATTCAAGTGTGGAGGGCAGCACTCAGCTCTGCAAACAAGGTCCTGTGCAGCAGATAGATTCAGCACGGGTTTACAAATCATATTACAGTTAGTGACACACACACACACACACACACACACACACACACACACACACACACACACACAAACTTAAAATAGCAACTCTATAGGCAGTCAAAACACAGACAACACCAAATCCTTTGTTCCTTTGATATAACTTAATAATCAAAAGCAGATTCTTTGAAACTACACCGTGATAGAATTGATGTCGCATCCTTCTGTGTGTGTGTGTGTGTGTGTGTGTGTGTGTGTGTGTGTGTGTGTGTGTGTGTGTGTGTGTGTGTGTGTGTGTGCTGCTTCCTTGTGTCAGCTGGTAAGGCTAGAAAACTGTGAAAGCACACAGGCACAACCTCAATCATATGCTTTGGAAAAATAAATCAGCATATTAACACTTGTCAACATGCAAGATCTGATATCACCAAGTAATTAAGAGTCCAGGATCAATGTTAAACATGTTTGTTCTGGATGAATGTACTCTAACCCTAACCCCAACCTTAACCCTAACCTAAACCTAACCTGTTGATCCAGGGCAACAAGTTTGACATTGATCCTTGACTCTTAATTACTTGGTGATATCAGATCTTCCTACATGCAGGCCAAAATATAAAACAAATAAATAAATAAACACTGTCCCACACCAATACATCAATACAATTTCTTTGTCCACATCTTTTAAAACTGTGGCTGAATTTATAGAGAGACTTTGGGAGTAAATCAGAGAAAACTTTGAGCAGACAACTCAACCACTACCCATATGAACCACTAGAGGGCATTGCTTTCCTTGCTGAGTTGTCCACATCTGTGTTTAAAATGTATAAAACAGAACTCCTACAAAGGCCCAGGCAAAGAGAGACAGACACGGCCTAGAGGAGGTAGATGGTGAGCCTTAGAAGAGAGGACAAAGTCAAATCTGGACTAAAAAAAAAAAAAAAACTTTTAAACTAGAAAAACGCTCAGAGAGCGCAGACCTCTGCCAAGGCAATGTGGTCACAGACACAATATAAATTCCAGATCGGGTTCTGGATCACCAATCGCCTGCAAAATCGAATCAATTTTTATTTGTCCCTATGTTCCAATGTTGTCAAAAAATTTCATCCAAAACTGTGCAGTACTTTTCGAGTTATATTGTACACAGACAGACACACACACAGACACACGCCGGCGAAAACACAACCTCCTTTGTGGGGGTCAAAACACTTTTAAATTTGCGCAGTCTGGCAAAATGACAACCAAAACACTCACAAATAGCAACCACAGCTTTTATAACAGGATTTATAAGCCCACAAAACTGTATTGAAGTAATTTAACTATAGTTTACTCTTACTTTTGTTAAACAGTCATAATGAGTTTAAAGATTTATGACACAGGAAGGATTTATGACATCCCTCATTATCCTGGATACGTTTAAAATCAAACCAATCACTGTTCACAGACACATAGGTTTAGTGAATTTTGAATTAAAGTGTATGATTGTGATGATAAATGCGAGCTGAATAGGATCAGAAAAGAGTAGTGCTTTTCAAATAGACACACACACACACACACACGCACGTGCATGCGCGCGCACACACACACACACACACACACATCTAAGAGAGACAGTGGAACAAAACAAATAATGCCCTGCTACCCTGTAGTGACCTCCTCCACTGAACAACTAACCAGCGATGGGCAAATGGGTCAATATTTATTTATGTCTGTGAACGCAGACCTACTTACGTCAGGGTGTGTGTGTGTGTGTGTGTGTGTGTGTGTGTGTGTGTGTCAGTGCCGGTGAATGAAAACAGCACTGATGTGATTGATGGGGTTCAGGTATTCTTGTATTTGATGGTGAAAATGAATTTTAAATTCACTGCATGGTAACAATTTGTGATCATCATAACAACCATAGACATTAAGTGTCACCAAACAGAATACTACGTATGTATCAGTGTAAATCTATGACAATCTGTTACCGAACGTTTCTGCCGGTAATTGTGTAGAATTGTGTAGTCAATGGAGGAATCCGCATGAATATATATCAAAGGTTGAATGGACTGAGAAAGTACGAATCACGTTACAGTATATTGATAGATTAAGCTCCATAAGTCAGCTGCCTGCAAATCAAAACAAACAGGGAGCGTGACGCAAATTTTGCAAATGCGGCATCTACGGCTTGGAAGCAGGGACGAGCTCACAAATGCGCATTTATTACGGAACTCTGTCTATCTCTGTCGCTGTCTATCAATCCCAATGATTTTCAGGTGATTAAAACGAGTGGGAAACGTTGAAATTGTAGTTACTGTAAATCTTGCAAGCGGGGACTTTAAAGGTGATAATCTCCTGTTCTCTCTAAATTCTGCTTGGTTGTGCAGGGACACTTGTGACACTGGGAAATGCATCCCAGACAAAGAATTTGTGATTGGCCTGAGAACTGACTGACTGCATTACTGCATTGCCTGAAAGCTGCTCTGATTGGCTAGTTATATACTGACTGAGAATCTCTTTCTACCTGAGGGTGTAATTGGCCTGATTGTGCTGTGCTGTGTGTGTGTGTGTGTGTGTGTGTGTGTGTGTGTGTGTGTGTGTGTGTGTGTGTGTGTGTGTGTGTGTGTGAGTGCATGTGCTGAATCACGGTGGGTGGAGAAGATCTGGTTTGGGACAGGTTTTGGGAAAAATGTGCATTGCTCTATTGGTGTGTGTGTGTGTGTGTGTGTGTGTGTGTGTGTGTGTGTGTGTGTGTGTGTGTGTGTGTGTGTGTGTGTGTGTGTGTGAGAGAGTGCAGGTTAAAAACTTACTGACCAAGACTGATGAACACAGCAAACTCTGATCCTGGAGTACAGCCATACAGACCCCATGTGCACACACACACACACACACACACACACACACACACACACACACACACACACACACACACACACACACACACATAGTTGTGGGGGGTGTGTAGACATGTGACCACACAAGGTTGAGATAAATAGTGATGACCAGAAAGAAGAGCAACTGGTAGAGGTGAGGAAAGGCCAGTGTGTGATCAGGAGAGACAGCAAGTTCCACCCTCCCAATTTTCAACATGCGCATCATCAATATGGTATAGTAACTTTGTATCTCTGTGTGCTTCTTCAAAATATGGTGGATAAAATGTAGATGTAATTGCATGATTTCAACAAGTTGCCTGTTGTTTATACACTTAGTGGTCAAAGGTGTCATGAAACTAAAAAGGATTCATTTATGCTTGTGTTTAGCAAATCAAGCACAGAACTATTGATGCAGTGTAAGAAAAGAAACAATTTAGCCAATCTTGACATGTTCTGTTTAGAGAAGATTGGAGTTTGGCCTATTTGATTTCACTCAAAAATGCAACAGAGAATGCTTTGATTGCAGTCAAATAGCATTAGGCTTAACACATGTGCTGTGAATTCTCTTTAACTCGCATCTTAACTGATGTTTTTGATGTTTGTCCTCTATGTATGTTAATGTGTATAGATTGGTTTATTTCAGAGAGATTTATATAAAGCCCATCTCTTCTTCAGGGCCCCGATCCCTCCCTGGCCTACCGGCCGGATATACAGCCAACCAATACCAAAGACCAGACAGAGTTCCGGAACTTTGAGGTACAAGAGTATTACCCAAATTTTTCATCACATAGACAAAACAGGAGTTTGTTCCTAAAATTCCCCAGAATTATTTATTTTCTAAATCATGGTGCTGGTCAATCAGAGAAACACAAGTTATTAGTAAATTCTTAGACAAAAATTCCTAGTCAATAAATGGTCATAATCAGTTTCAGCAATGAAGTGGGTTCCCCCCACAAGTAATGTTTACAATGAGTGCTTATATGACTGTGTGTGAATTTTCAGAGTGGCGAGCTATATGACCGGGTGTTTAAAACATACAAACTTATGCACACCAACCAGACTTTGGATTTTGTCAAACAGAAGGTCAGTGTAACTTTTGGTCTAATATTCATCACACACACACACACACACACACACACACACACACACACACACACACACACACACACACACACACACACACACACACACACACCTTTCAGGGGCCCCTTACTTAAGAGGACAAAGGTTGATGTTTTGCTGTGCTTGGGAATTCTGTTAAGGTCTTTGTAAGCACGCCTTATTAAAGTGTAATTACATTGCAGTGAGACTCAGTTACTGAACAATTACTGCTATCTAACATGACTGCTCCATGTTACACAAATCAAACAAACAATGATATCCATATCGCTCATAACTGAATTGAGTATATATACATATAATATATATATATATATATATATATATATGTATATATATATATATATATATATATGGGCAATTCCAGCATTATGGACGTGACATTTTCATGCATTGTTGATTAACAAAATGCCACATAACCTCCGCAAACCTAGCAGTATTTCACAATTTTGTTCATATTCTTATGCAAACTCCATGGCTGAATATAGGCAAACACAAAAAATTCATATCATGATTTACATTATAAGAATATGAGCCTTTCAATTTGCGTTATGGACGTGACGAAAAACGGACAAACTTTTGAGAGAGAGTAGTTTTTGCTGTGAAGTGTGTGAAATTTCTAGAGAAATGTAAATATTGTTACATTTATACCAAACAGGACACCTCAGTAATGACAGAGAAAGACTTAATTTCAAATGTAAATGTAAAAAAGTTGGTTTTCGTTGGGAGAAATGGCGTTATGGATGTGACGTTATGGACGTGACGTCTGGAAAAACCTTCCAAAACGATACAAAACAATTGTGAATGGTGGATTTTAACCATATAACAATAAAAAATAACTGATAGCATTGCAGCTGTGTGTGTTATCACCCACTTATGCCCATTATAAGCACCTCCATAGATTTACATTATAGCTGAATAGGGTAAAATTTTTAACAAACAGATATCCTTTCGAAACTAGCTCAGTTAGACATTTTCATAGAGATGATACTTTTTTTTTCCTGAAAGAATTTGTATGTCCATGTAGATGAGACTTGAAGTTTTAAGGTGAGGTTTACTTTTTCGTGGAATTGCCCATATATACAGTATACAACACAGATGCATCTTACGCTCAAGCCAAACGTTTTCTGTCTCATGAAGACTAATGTCTTAAAAGACCATGTCTGGTGTGATAAGGACTGAAGTATATATTGCAACATCATAAAAAGCTTGAACATTTGTCGGGGAGCAGATTTTTTTTTATGTTCGTCCAGGCTGGAGAAGAAAAAGCAAGATTTAGTATATTTGAATGAGCGGCTAAATGAAATTCTCATTCTCCAGGGCAATATACTGTAGATGATTTCCAGGACATTTCACATGAGGAACAACTGTCAAATGGAAGGTCCAAATGAATAGTTTTCTACTCCTCCTCTCTTTCTCTCTCTCTCCACCTTACTCTCTTTTTTCTTCCTTTCTCTCTCTCTCCTCCTTTCTTTCTCTCTACCTCCTTCCTGGCAGCATGTTGAGTGGAGTGGTTGTACCCACGCCAAGATGACTATGATGCAGGCCATTGACTCCCTGGACCAGCTAGTGGATGAGTCCGACCCGGACGTGGATTTCCCCAACTCCTTCCACGCCTTCCAGACAGCAGAGGGCATCCGTGCTCAGCACCCCGACAAAGGTCAGCCCTGTAGGGGTTAAAGGTTAATGGGAGGGGACAGATGGTAGGGGGGTCACCTTGACCAGGTGTCAGATACATGTACTGTACGTGACTGTGGGATGGCTATGACATTAATAGACCGAGCAGTGAAAAGGACAGCTAACACTAAGTGAATGGGGCATAACAACTTACTTTCAGTTTCATTCTATTATGCCCCATTCAGTCAGCACTAGTAATCGGTTTGTTATTCGGTCTATGTAACATCAAATTTTCTCATTCTTTTTCTTAAAGACAGCATTCAGGTACCTGGAACAACAGGGCTATTGACTGATTCACACTGGATTTCTCCTTTAAGGAGATGCTCAGTAACTGTTTAATTTTTAAGACATAACCTGAGTTTCAACAACAGCCAGACTAATAAGTAAAGAGTCACCTGTGACTCACAGCAACTGTTGATATTTTGACTGCTTTTGATTAAATATTAAAATGGCTTACCAAATTTTTGGCACATCCTTTTCTTTCTCTGTCATGCAGACTGGTTCCAGCTGGTTGGTCTAATCCATGATGTTGGCAAAATGATGGCCCTGTGGGGGGAACCTCAGGTGAGTGATGGGTAGCTGCCCCAACATAAAATGTTTCTTCATGGACAAGAGGGAGATTATTATTCTAAATAAATATGTTAAAAAGTATTTGTCTAAAATGTATAATATAACATAAACATAAAATATCATTGAAATATACAAATTACTAACTGCCTGAGCAGTGGGTACAAGTGCAAAAGTTTTTTCAAATAAAAAAAAAAAAATCAATTTGTTACCCCTCTCTCTCTCTCTCTCTCTCTCTCTCTCTCTCTCTCGTGTGTGTGTGTGTGTGTGTGTGTGTGTGTGTGTGTGTGTGTGTGTGTGTGTGTGTGTGTGTGTATAGTGGGCTGTAGTTGGAGACACTTTCCCAGTTGGCTGCAAGTTTCAGGACTCTATTGTGTTCAGAGACACCACCTTTAAAGAAAACCCAGACAGCAATAACCCTATGCTCAGGTACACACACACACACACACACACACACACACACACACACACACACACACACACACACACACACACACACACAATAGAATATTAGTCTGCATTATAGAAAGTGGTTTCTTTTTAAAATCTGTAACTGTGGCCATGTCTTCCCTATCTGTATGTGTGTGTGTGTGTGTGTGTGTGTGTGTGTGTGTGTGTGTAGTACGGAATGTGGCATCTACAAGCCCAATTGTGGGCTGGAGAACGTGCTAATGTCCTGGGGACACGACGGTAAGCTGTTGTTTCCATAAGCTGTTTGTGGAGCGTGTTCAATGTGCACGTGCTGACTTGTGTTCTATTGCAGAATACCTCTACCAGGTGATGAAGTTTAACAAGTGCCCCATCCCTGAAGAGGTGAGGAACACACACACACACACACACAACACACACATAAACACGTACGCACTCACAAAACACACAGCTGCTCGCCTGCATGCACACACGTACACACACACACACACAAACAAACACACACACGCCATACATACACACCCTAAGCAGACCAGGAATGGTGCCAAAAGGTGTTTCATTCACGTTCTGTGGTTGGCTTAGCGTAGCACAGAGTGCATTGACCGCTAATGCAATGTAATGGGAACAAATCAAAAGTTTCTGTTTGGAGAGAGTTTGTGTAAACGTTTGTGCGCACACTTAATTTTGTACCTTTTTTGAGTGTGGATGTTTGTGTTTAGCTTTGTAAATGTACTCAGGCTGACCTCCTCTCTGGGTCTCTAGGGTCTGTACATGCTCCGCTTTCACTCCTTCTACCCCTGGCACTGCGGAGGCAGCTACATGCATCTGTGTAACCACAAGGACAAGGAAATGCTGCCCTGGGTCAAAGAGTTCAAGTAAGGAGCACACACACACACACACACACACACACACACACACACACACAAAGAACACAAAATCAATGACAGAATGGTCCAGGTTTTCTGTTTGTTTTAGCACACAAGTAAACTGGTATTTGGCAGCGGCAAAACTTTTAGCCAGTCACACAGACTTCCACCAAAAGTACATTCAGAACTCAAAGCCAGTGACATTACTGTTGCTCCATCACACCTACTGTGTAAGTAAGAGATTAGTAGACTGAATGCGTTTTGCCATTCTAAGTGTGTGTGATTTTTACTCCACTATATTTGTGTTTGTGTGTGTGTGTTTGTGTTTGACTCCACAGTAAGTCTGATGTTTTTTTTCCTCCACAGTAAATTTGATCTCTACACTAAGAGCGAGGATCTGCCAGATGTGGAAGCAGTGAGGCCTTACTACCAGTCTCTCATTGACAAGTACTGCCCTGGGGTCTTACAGTGGTGATACACACACACACACACACACCCTCACGCACAGACACACACATGCATACAGGCTGGAACTGGTGCTCCACAAACGGACACACACACAAACACACATGCATTCACAGAACTGATCAGACTGAGTAGTGTCCTCATCACAGCAACAATTCAATCAATGCACTGACATTCCAAGTCTCTGTCCATAAAACACTCACTGACATTGATTTTGTACTTTCCCACCCCTACCTCTTACCATGTCTATAACTTTAATTGATAGTAATCACAATTATTATTAATTATGAATATTATGTGATCTGTGCAGTTAAAGAAAGAGAAAAAGAATGTCTCAACCAGATGATTGTGTTTTATTATAAACCTTGAAAAAAGTCACAAAAGTTTCTCCTGGGTTTTTTTTTGGTAGCTCAGGAAACACACCCTCAAACACACCCTCAAAAGAGTGAGGGAACAACAGCAAAAAACATGAGCAAACAAACAAGTGCAAAGGGCAAATTCAAGGTTGTATCAAAGCATAGGATTAAAGGCTTAACTGGGACAAACCACACACACACACACACATGCTCACATGCACACACACATACTTTTCTTTCTCTTTCACTCCTACTCACACACACAAACATAAATAAAAAAGTAACAGTGAATGGTCAAACATCATGATTGTCAGCAAACAGAACCACCCCTGGACTTGCAAGGCAAGGAAGCAAGAGAGTAAGTGTGTGTACTGTACTTGTGCTGTACTGCAAAGCTAAGCTAAGTGCAAAGCTAAGCCAATACCCAATTCTCCCAGAAATGTGCATTCTTCACACTCACACACACACACACACACACACACACACACACACACACACACACACACACACACACACACGTAGGTGTGAGTTTGTTTCATGACAGGTGATAAGTGCTCAGCAGGAATCCAAACAGAAGTGAGTGGCATCTGAGGTGTGATTGGGTCCCTCTGACCAAACTACTTCCTCCTTCTCAGTGATTCGTCTTTGGGTGCCGTCTCTTCCTCTTTCTCCTCATCACCCTCAGGTCCTTCTCTCTCTCCTCCAGCCACCTCCTCATCCTCCTCTTCCTCATTCTCCTCCGCATCACTCCCATCTTCCTCTCCTTTCTCTTCTTCACTCCCTTCTTCCTGTTCTGCGTCCTTAGTCATGTCTTCATTGCCATCCCCAGCCGCTTTCATGTCCCGCTCGTCCTCCTCCTCCTCCTCCTCCTCTTTCTTCTCTTCTTCCTTGCTGTCTAGTGTGTGTTCTGCTGGTGGCGGGAAGCTGTTCTCTGATCCAGCATTGTCTCTGGGCTTGTGTGTGTGTTTGCGGGACAGCAGCATTTTCAGCACGCTCGCTCCAACAGTGGCGAGGAAGAGTGACAAGATGACCACGGTAGCTGGCAGCGCACTCACAGCCTCACGCACGCTGCCCAGCACCCGGGGGAGTGTCCCCTTGGAGCTGCGCCGAGATGAACCCTTGTCCTATGAGGGGTGCACACACACACACACACACACACACACACACACACACACATATAATTACTCACAAAACTTAAAAGAGTTTATATCTAACAGAATTGAAGTGAATGCGCACACACACACACACAATTACAGACTTTTTGCTCTTGTAAAAGTTTGTACCTTACATAGAACTGATTGAGATGAATGACACATAAATAAATAAAAAACAAGGGTTTTCAATAAAATGAATGCTTATGCATTACATAAAAATGAGTGAATGAACACGCACACACACACACACACACACACACACACACACTGCTGTTACCTTTAGTCCATGCTGACTCAGCATGCTCTCAAGGAAAGGATCGCCCAGTTGCACTGTGGGATAGAACTCCTCCACATATACCCTCCGCCACCACCGAGAGGGGTACGTTCTGAAACATTGCACACACACAATTACATAAACTTAACAGCAGACTTGCACGCAGTCAACCAGTTTCCGGTACGCAGCTTAAGCCTACTTCTAGACTAAAGCTTTCCGAGGAGATTTCCTTTTTTTCAGTGGAGATTTGACTTTGTATCTACCATAAGTCTAAGCTTAATCTATAAACAGGAAATTGGCTCTGTCTGCTTGCGTTAAAAAGGCTGACAGTGAATGAAATCAACACAAAACACAGGGAGGGTTAATGTTTGTTCAGGGCCCAGTGTGACTGGCATGTAATGAAGTACCCTTGTGCGTTAGATCAGCCAGGCCACGCCTCAGGCAGCTGATGTCATATAATGGTTGACTGCTCAACTGAACTGCCTGCGGCCCTTAGTTTTCTACACATTGGGACTTATTTGAAGCTACATCATCAGATTGAGAACTGTCACCATTGTGTCGTTGAGCACACGTTGCTCTAAGGAAGACTGTCCCTAAAGTAAATAGCTGATAAACGCACAGGAAGTCACTATAGATAAAAGCACCCCCTAGATGTTTGTTTGTCTGTATGTATGAGAGATTAAAGGCAGAAAAAGCTCAGCTCACCCGTCCTCCTTGGGCTCAGTAAACCAGTACTTGTACTTGTGTGCCCTGATGAAGGTAGGGGGCCGATCTTTGAACGGGTAACTGGAGTCGTCTGTCTGAATGAGCTGGATCACTGCAACACACATCATCATAATTATTAGTTCAACTCCACCCCCAGTCAACCAAGAATAGGAAGTCAGTCAGTGCAGATAGATACATGCAAACACATGAAGTAGAAGTAGTCTGACCTGAAGTAGTCTGACACACACACACACACACACACACACACACACACACACACACACATTTTCTCTCCCTCTCACTCTCTCACTCACTCACACACACACACACACACACACACACACACACACACACACACACTCTCTCTCTCTCACCGTCCTTCTTGCCCTGCAGTAGTCTGTGGAGGAGGCTGGTGAACCAGGGGCTGTGCTGCTGGGGCCCCAGGGCAGCGAACCACATCTGCCAGTCCAGCCTGGGCTGGTGAGGACTCACAAACGGAGGAGACGCACTCATGTTCCCAGGCTTATACATGAACTCAATCTCCTAGAGAGAGAGAGAGAGAGCACACACACACACACACACACACACACACACACACACACACACACACACACACACAATGTTCATAATATCAAAAAAGTTTTATTCAACAGTACTTACTACAAAAGTTTAAAAGCCAAGTCAAAACTTTTGTGCTTTTCACTGCAGCTCTTGTTCACTGAATAGAAGGATAAAGTGTCACATGACCACAGGTGTTTCTAATTTATTAGACCCAGAAGGGCCTTGGGCAATGTACAGTATGTAAGATTAATTTGGATCTCTCCTTGTTTACTTTTGTGTACAGTACACACAACTGGACATGCTTTGACAATGCAATGTGTATTTTTGTCATACTAATAAAGCTCTATTGAATGGAATTTGATTCAATTGAATTGAATTGAGAAAGGGAAACAAAGAAAGAGAGAGACAGAGAGAGAGAGAGAGACAGAGAGAGAAAGAGAGAGAAAAATGAGATGAGACATCATGAGATGTCATATTTTCTGTGTTATGAATCTGATCTCATTTGTATAAACAGAGAGAACAAAGCAAGAGAGAGACAAAATAAAAAGAAGGGTTAGGTGTGTGTGCGTGCGCCTCTGTATGTACGCATGTGTGTGCAAGCCACTAACCGTCCAGGTGTTGCGATCCCAGCTGCCCTCAATAACAACCTCTGGGCGCCCGCCAACCCCGGTCATCCTGCGGAAGAGGCCGTAGGAGTTAGCCAGCTGGTAGCGGTCAGTCACCTCAAACGCCCGCTTCACGCCTGGCCACAGAGCATTGTTCGCATCGTAGTCCAAAAAGGTAAAGGGCACCTGAGGCAGCACACGCACACGCACACGCACACGCACACACACACACACACACACACATACAGAATTAAAACTGATAAAAAAGAACAGCACTCTTTTCAGTTATCGGTTATATGGTAAAGGCCTTAAAAAGTACACACACACCACACATATACATAACACACCACAACACACCCGCCCACACACACACACAAATTCAGGTTCTACTGCTGATTTGCTACTAACCAGGCTTATGGCAAACATGCTCGCTGCAGCTGCTACCATCACACCCCACTGTAGTGTACTCCAGAACCGCAATAACACACCCCTCATACACGCACACCTACAGGAAAGAGACAGATATTGTTACACACACACACACACACATACGCACACCTGCTTGAAAGAGCCAGATATTGTTTCATACACACACTTGCACAGACACACCAAAGGAGCACTTTAACACACACCCCTTAAGCACGCACGCACGCACGCACGCACGCACACACGCACACACGCACACACACACACACACACACACACTTCTGATGTGCCCAAAAAAATCAACTCACTTGACCATTGCCCTCACTACTTCCCAGGTGAGGGACAAAACTCCAACCCAGATGGAGGGAGCCATCACATCCTTCAGCGATGCCATAAACTGGTGATAGGTGAAGGCTGGAGACACACACACACACACACACACACACACACACACACACACACACACACACACACACACACACACAAATAGTACATATGCATGAATACACAAACACACACATTGTGGTTCACGTAAAAGCTATGCTCTGAAAAGTGCTTACAGACATATTCCTGTATTCTGATACCATATGGAGCTTAGGAAGTAGAGGTGTCTTCCACTTATTTGGCCACCGTAACTACAGGTCAGTTTACACCCTTGCCATTGAGAATACATTGAAAACAGTGGTTTGTTATTAGCACAGCAAATTAACATCGGAAAATGGGGATGTTGTTACAAGGCCTTTCCCCTCTACACTACTGACAGCAAGAAATGAAGTCTGTGGACAGTTAAGCTAGCATACTAGCTAAAATCTCGTCAGGTTCCTAAATTCTATAGATAAAATGCAATTGATATGACCTGAATGAGTAAGCCTAACCAGAATAGAACGAATAAAAGAGAGCATTGTGTAAAAGTACTGCACCAGGTGTATACTACATGTAAATGTATTTGCTTTGCTCAGAGCCATGATGAATGGTGTTCCCTATGAAACTGATACCCACCAGTCTTTGAAGAGACCTCTTTCTTGTCCCAGTCCATCTGCAGGCTGAAGTGAAGAATGGTCCAATACACAAGCAGGATATACACACTCAACTCCACACACACACACAACCATGACCATGCTTTCTGGAGCACACCTGCTGGTACAAAGCACACACACACACACACACACACACACACACACACACACACACACATTAACCTCTGAATACGTTCATATATTTACATATCCTCACTCTAATGCCTGTCTTACTACAGCTGACTCGCTGATGACTATTACTATAACAACAATAAATATCATTCTAATTAATATGAATGACGACATTCACTCCACAACTATAACACAACATGTGCAACCATATCTTTGGGGATCACTTTTGGAGTGATTTTCAGAATGATTTTCAGTGTGTACGGAAATATCGCTATAGTTACAGTTATCTTTAGAATTGTTGTTCCAGGTGTGAGCAGACCTTTACTGCTGAAATACAGTACTACTGTAAATCAATGCATGCAATTGCACGGCTGATCAGACCATACATCTTCTCCTCTCTTTGCAATAAAGTGCCTAGTGTGTGTGTGTGAGCGTGTGTGTGTGTGTGTGTGTGAGAGCTTGGATTAGCATCACAGTCACTTGTATTTCAACGTGTCCCCTCTTCATGCACTAAAAAAAGAGATGTCTGTGTGAAAGAATGTGTGTGTGTGTGTGTGTGTGTGTGTGTGTGTGTGTGTGTGTGGTGGTGTGTGTGTGGGTGCATGTGTGTCATACTCTTTTGTGGTTTGTGCGTGTCTGTGGCGGGTCTGCAGAGCAGGAAGTTGATGTGTTGGTCATCCAGCAGGGAGAAACACAGAGCCAGTGTCAGCAGGTTAAAGAAGTTATAATTCCCAGAGAGGATGATCAGCACCTGCAACAACACCTGTACAACACAGAGAGAGAGAGAGAGAGAGAGAGAGAGAGAGAGAGAGAGAGAGAGAGGGCGGAAGTATACTCAAGCTCTGTTCTCCAACATAAAATACAACAACATACAACCACAAGGTCACAAAAACAACAAAACTGAAATTGCAGTACCTGACAAGTCCAGCAGAGGGAACTTCTATCTAATGTACTACTGTATACACAGGTATGGTAAGGATAAGGTCTTGTTTTTGGATGTTCCTTGTAAATATTGTGTTCAATTTTGCTTAACAACGACTACACCAGTGAGAAACATCTTCGGAACCAAAACAGACACACACACACACACATAGACGCACCTGCAAGTAGAAAGCAGTGAGTCGGTGTCGTCGTATGGGGCTGAAGAAGAGGAAGGGCACGGGGATCTCGATGACAAAGGTGCCCACCACGCTCAGCTTCTGCCACCACACTGGCAGCTGGTGGGCAAACCAGGCCAGAGGGGTGGGGATACACTGGGTCTCATAGTGGTATGTTAATGCTACAGGGACACGCACACACACATACACATTGTGGGTTCATGTACAGTAAAAGCTATGCTCTGAAAAGTGCTTACTGGCATATTAATATTCTGATGCCATACAGATCAAATGCAATTGATTTTAGTAATAACCAGAATAGAACCAATAAAAGAGAGCACTGTGTACTACCGAGTACTGTCTTTGAAGAGACCCTTTTCTTGTCAGAATCTTAGAATATTCTTAGAATCTCTTTCTTATCAGTATACTGTACGTGCATGCACAAACAAATGTCTCCGGATGTCCATATAACATTCACATAATATGACAGACAAACTCACATGCAGATGTGCTTAATTAGTACATCCTGCAGATGTGCATTACTTTCTGTCTCAAAATGAAAAATAGCAGGCTTATATCTGAATGTGCGAATCTATAAATAAGATGTCCTGTGAATTCCTGTCTACTGTAGCTAAACCGTTCAGTTGCTCAGAACACATCATGCAACAATGAATGCAAGTGTATTGATTTTTAAACATAACATCTCTATGCCCAGATCTCTGTCTCAACCCCCATACTAGAACTTCTTCTAAGATAAGATGCATGTTAAAGGAGATTTTCTACTGTCAGAAATTACAACATTATTTCACCTCACAATATTTTCATTTAATTTAATATGTTCAAAAGTTATTGTTGACAAATCTAATCTGCTTTTCAAAAGCTTGAAATGCTAAAAATGTTGTTTTATGAAGCGGTCTAGCATTGTTTATCCTCAATGAAAATATTTGAAAAGACGTGCATTTGAAGAATAACAAGCACTGACAGATCCTTACTCTTGACCCCTACTGAATTGCTTGAATCCCATAACCTCTATGGCAAGTTCAAAGCATCACATAGTATGGGGGTATGCTGAAAGACCTGAGAAATGCACATCATCCACACTGTATGTAGATCACATGCACAGCAGTATACCACAAATGTTGTTGTGAATGCACAACGCACACATAAAACATGCATACTAATGCACACACACACACAAACACACACACACCTGTGAGACCCCACCACGTGGGGCAGCGACTGGTGAGCTTGACCACTCCGGAGGCAAACATGAGTCGGAATAGTAGCCAACGCACCAGCCACAGTGTCACATTGTCATGGAAACAGCCTCGAGACCGCCCCCATGGCAGATACAGGGGAGCAACCAGGATACACAGAAATCCTGTCTCCAGCAAGAGATTATCCCTGAGAAGAGAGAAGAAGGTTGAGTCGGGGAGAGAGAGAGAGAGAGAGAGAGAGAGAGAGAGAGAGAGAGAGAGAGAGAGAGAGAGAGAGAGAGAGAGAGAGAGAGAGTACAATTACTTCAATGTATTGTAGCACTTAGTGCAGTGTAGTGTAGTCAGAGACAGTTGATGGAAGTATAAAGTATCTTTGGTGTAGTGTAATCACTGTGGCGCTTATCCAGAGCCAGTCACAGAAAAGTAATTATGGGAACAACACACAGGAGCAACTCAGGGTGCCTTACAGAAAATTTGATACTATACAGTCCAGTCACACACACACACACACACACACACACACACACACACACACACACACACACACATTTTATGTTACCACTATATGAGGATATTTGATAAAATAAACAAATTATGCATTCTGAGAAATTGTCAAACGACATACAATCAGAATAATACTCACCACTGGAAGTAGAGAAACACCTGGCCAACCTGTTTTGAGTAAAAGTGGGAAAAGGAGTTCAGAGAAAGATAGAGGTGGTAATGTTTGAGCATGTGCGTTGCTGTGTGTTTCAGGCAGTGTAAAAGTGTTTGAGTGTGTGCATGTTTACGACAGTGTCTACACAGTAGCATGAAACTTGGGACGACAGACACCCACAGCATGAAAATTCCTCACTTCTTCCCCAATGACATGCCATACATGCACACACACACACACACACACACACACACAGCAAGCAAGGTGTGCACTTCAGAACTTCAGAGACTGTGTTGTCCTGAGTTTGACTACATGTGGGATATGAACTATTCAAGTCTGTGTGTGTGTGTGTCTAAGTCGTGTGTGTGTGTGTGTGTGTGTGTGTGTGTGTGTGTGTTACCTGATATAGTGACAGGTACAGCACCCAGAGGCACAGGTAGAGTCGACAGTCTCGTAGCCTGTGCGTCAGTGTTGAAAGAAGGCTGAGAAATGCCCCTATTAAAGTGATAAGCTCCATGCCCTGCTGTGTGTCCAGCCCAAGTTTGGGACCCAGCCATAGCAGAGTTGGAGAATCTCTCAGTTGTTCCCAGAATCCTTTGCCTGTGTAGCGCAGCATCCAACGCGCAGGCAGCACACCCTCGTTGCCATAGAGACCTATGGCGGAAGAGAGGTGTGTTCTTCAAAAACTCGCATACAAGTTCAGACAGGCTTTTCCAGTTGAAGACCGTTATCGGCTTTATAAAACATTTTGTCGTAAATCAAAATAACAAAGCGGTACATGGAGTGTGTGTCGTCTCATATAAGCTGTGTCAAAATTCTATGAACGGTTTAATTTTAACTAGATAGACTGACATCACGTTAGCATATGTTAACTTAGCAGCAGTTGTAGGAACAAATGTGTTGGTTGAGTCAGCTTCCATAGGCAAAAGTCGAGAAATCAAACCAGGAAACAAGATGCCATTTCACGATACTAATTAACGTTACGCCGAGGGTAACGTTAGATCTGCGGAAGACCAACCTGAGACTAACTATTTGTTATAATTTAAGTTAGGCTAACTTTAACGTCACTGCATGCAGATGTTGACATTAAGTGCTCACAGTTAACGTTAACGTTACTCTACAGCAATGAGCGCAAATGCAGTCATATTTACGTTAGTGTAATGTAACGTTAACATGCCACACTACTGATTTCTTTAAACCTCAACAAGTGGAAAAAATGCAATGCACTAAGTGCAATTAAACATGCTGTTAGCATAGAGGTACGCTAGCTGTTGTAACGTTAGGCTAACAGGAATTTGACAACATCCCGGGCTGAACTAAGGGGAAACGACTGAATCACCTGGTATCTGTAGGTATAGGGAGGCAAAAGCAAACATGTAGATGGCAGACATGCTCCAAAGGAACGCTTGCACTGGCAGACGTATTTCTCCCATCTTGCCACGCCAGATTCCCGAGCCAGTCCTAGGAATGGTGGTGGAGAAAGTCGGGAATTCGAGACGGGACGGATACAAGCGCGCGCACGCACGTGAGGGCGGACACGTAGCAAGAGGAAGGAAAGATAAGCCTGCTGTGCAACATGTCGCATCAGTTCCTTAAAAGTGGCACAAGTCTACTACGGCTGGTGAAGTCAGCTTAGCCTACTTGATGCAAATGAGTGAGCGTCTTTAAAAGATTTCATGCTGAACAACTGACATACTGCTGTCTTCTACAAAACATTAAGAATAAGAAAGTTGTAAAATCGTTGAAAACCCTAAAGGACTCCCACTGACCTTTTTTTTTTCTTTTTTTTTTGTATGTGTGTCCTATGTAGCCTACTATGCTTTTTCAAATTGTGGCAGATTGTTCCTAATAAAAGGAGAAGAAAAGAAAGAAAAGAATGACTGAGCGTCATTTTCTTCTCCTCTATTTTCACAGCGTAGTGTGCTGTAAACAGTCAGAATGCTCGTTATAAATATGGCCTCATGTAAATTCAATTTATTATGTAATTTAAAAGACTTATGAACAATTTAGGGCATAATCACTCACTAAAAGTAATTTTAAAAGAATGGCTTGACATTTCATGGAGGGCACAATTAACAATCAGACAGTTTACCAGAGCAGAAGGCATGCAATGTACACCAAGTGTTGTTAAACTCTTACAAAGACTGAATGCACCTGGCATATAGCCTTGGCTTTGTAATTGAATGTTTTGAAAAAATTATCACTAAGTGTAGCAGTGTCTCTCAAACTTTTTCAGGCAGAGGACCGGACCACTTTGCCCAAAAAATGTCCTCTTGCTTCTGTCCTCTTGCCCCCTCTCCACGTCACATGTTGCTACCTTTTACCCATAACCTAATCAGCAGGCTTGCATAGACATTAAATATGCATAAATAGGCACTTCAAATTCATATAACCTGAAGTTTTTACTTGTAGGCCTAGTATAAATACAGGCCTGCCTCATATTTAGTGAACAACTCACATTTAGCCTTCAAATAATGTTAGTGAGAAAATCAGACTAAATTCAAGTTTTTTTTAAAACTCTCTCACGGACCATTTGAGCTTGCTCGCAGACACCCTGTGGTCCCAGGCCCATACTTTGAGAACTGCTCTATTGTGTAGTGAATGGCAGAATGGGCATTGGCTGAAGATTCTTTAAGAGCACCTGACACATCTTCAAGGTCCATGACGCAGTCCCCACATGTTCACTGGCATTGCCACATTGACACTAATTATCATATCTATTAATACCTTTCCCTTGAGTGATTGGATTTGACACAGGGAAGGTGAAGTAACACACTTTTGATGTTAGGAGGAACAAGCTTATGAGAGATCACAGATTATCAGAGCTGTTGAAGTAAATAAAAAAGGCAGATCTATTGAAGTTTCCCAATGGGGTGAGCAGAGCTGATACAATGGCTGTGTTGTTATCGCTGCTCAAATGTGGTCAGGGCAGGTGCTAACCATTTGAGTAGCCTAAGCAAAACAAAGTTTGTGTGAACAGTAGAGGTAAGATTTGATTTTACGTCCCAAAGGAGTACGGCTTTCGGACTGAACATATATGGAGCCGTTCAGTATATATGTGAAGAGCATTTGAGGGGGTCAGCCCGATGTTCCCACAGCTCTATGTTCCCATGGTTCCACATTACTAAGAATTCTTTTGAAAATTAGACCCTGTTTTCCCACAACAATATTTTCCTATATTGGCATGTTCACACGGTCCAGGTAATTTTAATCCATTTAGCCATTCCGTCCACATTGGAGGATTCTGAAACTGAAAACAGTCTTGATCCCAGAATGATCCCAGACCCTTGTATGATGTGAAACACACCTAGGGGAGGGATCATGACTAGGCTACCTTAAAGATGAAACAAATTTTTTTGCCCTCCACCCGTCTCGCATCCCACTCCAATGTGGAATCAGCTATTAAATTTCCAAAGGGGGTCTATCAGGCAGTGGTAGTTGGACAATAGGGCCAGATTTTGGGGGAAGTAATGTGGGAACATAGGGCTGTGGGAATATGGAGTTGTGGGAACATACAGCTGTGGGAACATAGAGTTATGGGAACATACAGGGAACATAGACACGCTCCCCATTTGAGTTTACTTCCTCCTGCATTCAAAATGGACATGAGAATGGCAATTCCTACTGCACTCACATCTCCAGGAGACCAGAGCTCTGGCTGTAACATAATTATTATATAGTCATTAGGGAAGAATCCGCTTTTTTTAAGCCAGGTTTCTTTTTAACTCTGTGACCCTTGTAAACGTATACCTGAATCTGCAGGACAAGTCAGTGGGCCACCAGAGGGCGCCATTGCCAATACCCAAAGATATTTTCTGCTCCATGGAAAAAAGACTTGAATCAAAAAGATTTTACAAGAAGACTATTTCATGTCTATACAACTCCCTCCAGAGTATGGAAACTTGTGATAAATTATAGAAACTAAAGTGGGGGACAGAGCTTCAGATAGATATTTCTTTAGACACATGGGCTGATATTTGTACAGAGGCACACAGGGTGACATATTCTAACAGTTGGAGGGAATTCAGATGGAAAATGGTAGCAGGGAAGTATGGATCTTCTAGCCTGACATAGCCCGACCATAATACTGCTGTTCATCCGTATTCATGGTCTGGAGGTTCTTTAAAGGAATAGTCCACCTCTTTATGAAAAGTGGTTATTCACTCCCTTACCTGGAGTTACATATGTGGGTAAGAGCATTTTGGTCTCAGTGCATGCGTTGTCCTAGTCGGGCAATCCCAATTTTACGTTTAGCTTAGCATAGACACTGGAAAGTAAAGTTGCCAAACAGCGATCTGGCAACTTTGCATTCTAGCACCTATGCTAAGCTAAAGCTAAAAAATGGGGAAAATTGGTAATGTCATACTAGGAAAACACAAGCAATGAGATCAAAATGCTTTTACCCACATATGTAACCCAGAGTAAGGAGGTGAATAACCAATTTTCATAAAGAGGTGGACTATTCCTTTAACCCAGGGGTCTCAAACTCCCGGCCCGGGCTCGGCCCAGATCCGGCCCACGAGTTGGTGCCAAAATTATAATGCAAACCGGCCCTGGAGAGAGGCGCAAACATCAGTCCCAACGGGCGCACCCATTCTTCTCGCATATCGCATATCAAAATAAACAGGAGATCCTACAGATTACAATGGTGCATAGTCTTTGTGATTAGCGGTTCCCGAGTAATCCGATCTTGAAATCATATAAAATCACTGTCTTCAACAGTGTCATCCCAAAATTGATGAATTCTTTTCCAAAGTGAAAGTTGTTTGTAATTCCCTGTTTGTCAGGACAGGTTCTACAAAATAATTAATAAAATTATTTAACAAAATATTATTAATTAACAAAATATTGGTAAGTATGTTATATTACCAAATCCAGACAATCTCCTATTTAAAAGTGAAAAGATATTTGTTCTAGTTGGTTATGCATTCAATAATGAGATATAGGCCTAACATTGAATGTCACATCTTTAGATAAAAAAAAAAAAAAAAACAGGCTAAATAATTGCAAAGGAAATGTCCAGGTCACTGTTAAATAAAGTACATGTATAAATAAATAAATAAATAAAAAAAATAATAATAAATGTGTTGTACCCTAATTACAATTGACCCCTGATGCGGCCCTCCAGTCAGATAATTTTGACCGTAGTGGCCCCCAGCTCATTTGAGTTTGAGACCCCTGGTCTACAGTATAATGGGCTGACAGATGCTCAATGGTCTCGATTGTCAAATGATCCCAATTGATGTATGCATACTCTACAAAAAAGGTCTCTGTCCAGCTGCAAGCAGCCCACTCTGACAGCTGCAGGGCCTTTTGACTAGGCCCCCATTCCCATGGACATAGAGTTAAACCATTCAAATCATGCCAGACCTTTATTTACAGTACTCTAAAATGTGCTCTTTTGTCCTCTCGCAGGAAATGATATAAGCACATTGGATTGTGACCACCAGGCATATTACAGAGCTATCTATGAAAGCCCAGCCAGGCGTGAGTTTCTCAAAAGCATAGACCTGTGTTGGTTGATGCAATTTCAAGGGTGTCAAACTCATTTTTATTAATGCTTTTCCTTAGAGGGCCACTATACGCCGTCTACATATGTGGTCACAAACTGTCAGGTGAAAAAATGCATGTGTTTCTGACCATCACAGTCTACAGTCCCTAATTTGCCTGTACTGTATCTGACTTCCTCACTACTAAATTTTGTCTCTTTCCTGTCGGTAATCACTGATGTACTTGTTGAGGACAATCCTTCCTGACATGAAATGCATGCAGAGCTGCCAGTAGGCTATTGTGTTGATAACAAGATAATTATTTTCTGCATCTTTACAATTATTTTCAAGCAGACTATATAGGTACTGTAGTTCTTTTCCAGCTTTTTAAATTGGGAGGCATATGGCCTCCCCGGGCTGATGACTTCAAGCCTGCATAACCAGTCCCTTGGTCCATGCTTCTCTTAGTATGAGGGTCTGCACTCTCGGCTATTGACAATTGCTTGCTGGAGATGTTCAAATTCAAAACGATTGATTATGACAAGGCTAGGTATGAAATAGAAGCAAAAAATTAAATTCTTCAATGTACTGGAATAATATGCCTCTGACCTCAATTGCAGAACAGACAGCACAGTAATGCATGCATGGTTTACCTCATTCATAAACGCTGTGATAATGCAGGCTACATTTATATATCTTGTAACTGAAAATGTGTACACGACCTTTTAGTCATTGAGAGAATTTACAGAGAATCAGACTGGTGAGTAGGATCAATAGCATCAACACTGATAAATGTCTCCATCACTATTACTAGCGTATTATACTATAATGTTTCAGGAAGCTGGAGATTAATGTGTTTATTCTCACACAGCAGAAATAACAGACCTTGACCACATTTAATAACATCTTGGTCGGATCGTTTAATACACCACTTCAAGCTCGTTACAAATAAAATGGCTCATTTCCGCAGATGCCACCACAAGGAAGTGATGAACATAAATGGTCTTAGAGCTCCATGCAGGCACCCTTTCATCGCTATCGTCCATCATCAGCTGAGCTGTTTCCTGTTTGTCTGGAGATCCATTTAGATATGCATGATTGTTGTTGCATGGGCACAATCCCTTAACTTGCCTCTTATTCTGGCTTTTCTTCTCCCTTAGTCTAGAACAGTATGTCTCTTCGCATTAGCAGGCAAAACAAAACAAATAAAACAATTCTCTCATTTTTCTCATTCCCAAGAGATTAGCAGAGGTATAAGCTCCACACTATTCATTTATGATTCCGTGCCACAGAAGAGGGAACTTTCATTTCCCATATTCCCCGACACGTGAGGAAGGAAGAGGAAGGTTGTGCAACCCCTCTCTACATATATGAACACCACCATATGATGATGCAGATGTTTTTTCTTTTGTTGAAAATAGTTGACCTAAAAAGTCACTTAATTTCCTCAATGTTAATGCTTAGTTGCTATTTCAAAGGCTGCTGAAATACTAGCACAAATCTCCACAAAGGCACTTCAACTGGCCTAGTGCATGCACATATTATTGCAAGTTAAAATCTTCCCTCTCTGCTAAAGACATGGAAACTGTAATTCATTCATTCATCACTTCAAGATTAGACTATTGTAATGCACTTCATTTTGGCCTTCCCAACTCTTCTATTGCTAGATTACAAATGGTTCAAAATGGTGCTGCTAGATTGCTTACTGGAACTAAGAAGCGTGATCACATCACTCCTGTGCTCTGTGAACTGCACTGGTTGGCAGTGAAATATAGAGTTTATTATATTGAGTTTAAATTGTTACTATTTGTTTTTAAAGCCTTACATGAATTAGCACCACAATACATCTGCAACTTACTAAGTCCCTACTGTACTTCTAGGCCACTCAGATCTTCCTCTAAACTTCTCTCTGTTCCTTCCTTTCACCTTAGAACCAGAGGTGACAGAACCTTTTCTGTTTCTGCTCCGGAATAGTCTCCCCTCCCACATTAGGTCCATTCATACCATTGATCTTTTTAAGTCACATCTTTTTTCCCTAGCCTTTAATTCTCCCTAAACCCTTTTCCTCTTTTATTTTGTTATTATTTATGCTTATTTATTTTATTTGGTCATTTGCATATTATTATTATTTGCTTATTATTATTTGTTTATTGTTTATTATTACCTCCGCCAAGGAAGTTATGTTTTGCTCGGCGTGTGTGTCTGTGAGCAACATAACTCGAAAAGTACTGCATGGATTTGGATGAAATTTTCCGACAATGTGTGTATTGGGACAAATAAGAACTGATTCAATTTTGGTGGCGATCATCACATTGTTTTGGCGGAGGTCTGCGCTCTCTGAGCGCTTTTCTAGTTGTTTATTATTACCTCTGCCAAGGAGGTTATGTTTTGCTTGGCGTGTGTGTGTCTGTGTGTGAGTGTGTCTGTGTGTGTGTCTGTGTACAAGATAACTCGAAAACTACTGCACGGATTTGGATGAAATTTTTGGACAACGTTTGTATTGGGACAAGTAAAAACTGATTAGCTTTTGGTGGCGATCGGTGATCCTGAACACCATCAGTGACCACATTGTCTTGGCGGAGGTCTGCGCTCTCTGAGCGCTTTTCTAGTTGTTAGTATCATTATTATTATTATTTTAAAGCACTTTGGATCAACTATGTTATATAAAATGTGCTATATAAATAAAAGTGACTTGACTTGACCTATATTCTGTGACATTGTAAAACCTGCAGAAGCCTGTTCGACCTGGCTCAGACACACAGTAGTAGGGTGCACGCACACACACTGGAACATGGCAGCTACTGGACCTCAAAAGAATCCCTGGCTAGTCAGACAAGTTGACCTAGTAAGACTGACATTGCTATCAGCTGCATCTTAACATATTTATATAAAAAAGAAAGAAACAAGCAAAATGCTAACAATGCATTCTTCTTACAATTAAAACCGCTTTAATAAATAGGTCAGTTCATTTTTGAGCTTAAAAAACAATGCCAACATGTTTCGGCCACAATCTAGGCCTTCCTCATGGCATAAGTGATAGACAATGTCACAGAACATGGCTGAAAAGCACATCAATTCATCAGCTGATTCACTCCAGGTGAAATGGCACTGTAAACCCATGCAGTTCTAACAAGCCTCAATTAAGCAGAAATTTTTAATTATAAGAAGAGTGCCTTGGCATTTAGCTTTTTTTTTTTTTTTTTGCCAAAGCCACATACCCCAATCCACCTTGCCACCTACCCCCTTTTTTCACTAGTTGAATGCCATAGCCCTCCAGCCTCTTCCCCTATTTTAAAAACACTCAAAATGCCTCCTTTTCACTTGAGATTGTTAGCTGCCATTGCATTTAAATCTTTCTGGGTAAAGTGACATCATCTGGTTGCAATGGTGTCTACTTGTACTGTACATGTATGAGCAGAAACAGCTTGATTGCTGCACCTTGATTGGACCTCGATGAGATGCAGCCAGGTGATGTCCCTTTTACATACTGTGTATGGCAGCAGTGGAGGAGTGAACAGAATAGGAAAACAAAATGCATTTTCTGTGTTTGTAATTTTGCATTTTGCATCAAAATGGATTTTCTGTACTCACATGGCTGACGCCAAGGTCATTCTTAGGGCAAACATGTCTTGCTTACCAGGGATCCCTTTTAAAGCACCAACATACAAACCCTGGTGGTAGCCTATAATAATAATGCTGGACATGACGGAATGCCCCACAGGAAGGAAACACTCACAAGAAGCCAGGGAGTTGGGCAGCACTGTGGGAGGCATCTACTCAGAATACTGGCTAAGACAGAATAAACATGGGAAGGAAGGAAGGAAGAAACACTCATGCATGTCATGTGTGCACTGTATGCAAGCAGGTTTTTTTTCCCCCTTTTTTTCTGGGAATCAATGATGTCAGCAAGTCAATTCCCATCTGCTTCCCCATTTCAAGAGATGCTCACAGTGAGGGGGGTTTAGGGGGATGCAAAGCCAATACAGCTGTTCGTCACATGAGGAGAATACATCATGATAGCTCATGATTTGTGAGCTGTCTTTTCTATGAGGCTGCTGAAAAAAAAAACTCTCTGGAAGGTTCTCTGGTTTCTGGAGTTTAGCTGCACTCAAAATATAAGTTCCAGTGTTAAACCTCTTTCACGCTGCAATCTGCACACTGAGGTTTAGAATGCACGTCAACAGTTTTGACCAAGCACACTGCAGACAAGGTTGATGGTCAAAGCTCCCACTATTCACTTGAAAAACGATATAAATAGAATACAAGAACTTCTGTTTTTTCACATGGTCTTCACAGTTGTGCAGCCTCTACATGCAGATGACTTTTTCTGGTGTGAAAGGACAACAGAAAGTAATTGTAATAGTGAAATGTAGCTTTGTCTTCTTTCAACTGTTTTTTTCCCCCTCACTTCTCCAATTCTAGCTGACATCCACGTCTTCTCTGATTTAGTCTTAGGCTGGCCCGTGCCACATTGGCAAGGGCATTTTAACACATTGGCAAGAGCACTTTCATTTTTTCCAGCATCAGTTGGGCACTTCTTCTCATCTCCCAACACTCTTGGGGTATCAATAAAATTCCATTGTCAGGGCTGTTATATAAATTAATCACATTATAATTGTTTAGGTACCAGACTACACTGGAGTAGCACTGCTAGCGTCCCGCGCTAAACGCATCTCCCCAGTTGTAGGCGTATTAGCACTGCTAGCGTCCCGCGCTACACACATCTCCCCAGTTGCAGGTGTATTAGCACTGCTAGCGTCCCACGCTAAACGTATCTCCCCAGTTGCAGGCATATTACCACTGCTAGCATCCTGTGCTAAACACAGCGCCACAGTTGCAAACAGGGCCATTGCAACAGGACCCGCAAACAACACCTCAAGTCCCTTGAAATGGCCCCCTTTGCAGGCGTATTAGCACTGCTAGCATCATGCGCTAAGCGCAGCTCCCCAGTTGCAGGCGTATGACTCCACTCTTATGCAGCTGCCACAACTGCAGAAACTCCTGTGGCATCGCATGATAACTGTTGGGAGGTTCATTGTCATAGTAATGATGGGAGAGTGGCTTGCCGTCAAGTCCGTGAGGAAAAGGCCAGAATCCGTAGACGTCCACGTGGTCACAGAGGGAGACGGCGAGCGTCAGCATAAAGAGGCCAGTCGAGAGACGCCGGGCACCGACGCCCCGGGCAGCCCAGAAGGCACTGACGGAGCGCAGGAAATCTGGATGGGCGAATAGGAGCGTTTGATTGGCTGAGGCATCAGCGAGGGTGTGGGCAGCTCTGAAAGAGGGCTCTGTGCCGATGCTTGAAGAGAAGGCCGGCATGTAGATGTAGCTCCGGTCATATACGCGCACGCTGTCCAGGAAGGGTCGCCGGGACCATTCCAGACCTCCGAATCTTTAAACAAACACACACACCAATAGACATATTGCATCTTCAGAAGAGTGTAAAAGAAACACAAATATGAAACAGATAAGAGAATCTAGACTGTTGCCTAGATATGTAGGCCTATACATGACACTGCACATCACAATCACAAAACAATTTCCTTTTCTTGCCTAAACCCTCAGTATCAGCAACTAAAAGCAACTGTTTCCAAGCCATCTGACCAGCAATAATTATGTGTATTTTGGAGCAAAAATGGCCCATCGAATATGTGTGTGTCTCTGAACGTGTTCATACCTCCGTTCTATGATGCTCGGATTTGCTGTCACTAAGTGAGTCCTCTTTCCGATATGCTCAGCAAAAGCTCTGGTCAAAGGAGGGAGGTTGCATCTGCACATGTAATCAATTAAAAACAAACAAACAAACAAACGGTTTACAGTTTATTACAATTTATCTGATCATACCATACATGTGTCCATAGATAGATACACAGATAGATAGATATTGGACATCATGATTAACTAAGATCTCAGATCTTAAGTTAGATCTCAGTTGACATTCATGTATTGTAATTATGTCTGTGTTCTTGTTCTGGAATTGCATTTAATATGAATTATGTGCAGAATTTTGAATCTTGATTTGGTTTTTGAATATCCTATGCATTCATATGATCACATGATGGGCACTTCCGTTCTGGAGCTGATGGAATGACTCGTGTTCAAGAATGTGCTGAAGGTATAATTGGCAATTATTTTGAATGCTTTCTTTAGGTGTAACTTCCAGTGCTTCACTGAAACACAAAACCCTAAAACTGCTGTTAGGGATGGCTTAAGGGGTCCGCACGTCAGCGATGACAAAGTGCTCCATGCCCCGTTTCCAACATTCTATTCCATTGTTTTCAATTGCACAATTGTAAACAATGTAAAATAGTAACTTTGTAGCACCATGGAAACATATTCTTACACAAGCATCTCATCATGACTACAGAAAAATGATAAATGCTGTCCCTTTACCACTTCTGCCTGCTGACTCACTGAGAATTTGAAATTAGTTTTGACTTCCTCACTATTTTGACTACTATCTCTCAATTGTACAATTGTCTCTGTCATTGATATTGAAGTCAGGGCCGGTTCTAGGCATAGACAAAGGAGGCAGATGCCTAGGGCACCAAATATCAGGGGGGCATCACAATGCATTTATTACCTTTTTTCTTCAGTTTTTCTCTTATATTTTTAGAAAAGGGGGGGCAAAACTCAAATCTGGCCTAGGGCACTAGCCTAGTAAACCAGCACCACACGCTGGATGCCAAAATCTTTTGTCTGCGAGTGGGTCTAGCCTCGCATCATTCTCCAATCCTGCCACAATGCCAGCGGGCGGGGTTTAAAACCAATCATAACGTAGAGATGTGTTTTGAGTCAAAGCGGTCAGGGTTTTGAGGGAGTGACGACAGAACGTTGGCCTATGGGCACAGACATGGTTTGAAAGACAACTACCCTGATTGAAGTATATTCTTTAAAAAAAAAAAATTGTTCACATAAAATCATAAAAAAACATTAGTACAGTATGCCTCTACACAGCTGGATGTGTTTGCTTGGTAGTTTGGCCAAGACAAAACCCCTAAGGGCCAAAAAATCCTACTCGACATTCTATGATCATTTAAATGATAAGAAATGAATCGTATGATTACAGTATGTGCTGTATGTGGAACAAGCTTTCCTCTTTATTCACTATTCAAATTAAAGCATCAGCTAGAACAAGTTTGCACTTGTTTATCCATCAACAAGAAAAACAGAAAAAGTCATATTTGCATATGCGTGTGTAGACCCAAAGCCGCAACCAAATACACTACATGTCTTTCAACCGCAGCTCTCGATAGAGCGGGGGGAAATGGCGGTGAATCGATTGTTGCACTAAACTGCCTGCTGCACTTAGGACCCAACAAAATACTTTTCTGTTATGTTTGACAGTTGTAAAATGTTGAAATATAGTGAGATTTTGCTGATTTGTAAACAGTATTTATGGCGTAACCTAGCGACATTGGCTCTGTCATGTCCAAAACTGTTGGGTGAGTTCAGATTTTTTGACACATCCGGAGTCCTGTCGGATTCACACCACTCTCTGTGAGCCGGCTAGCTAGCTAATAACTTCTTCAGCAAAAAAAAACAAACAAACCCAACAACAAATGGTTTTGGGGTGCATAATATGTGTGTGTGTGTGTGTGTGTGTGTGTGTGTGTGTGTGTGTGTGTGTGTGTGTGTGTGTGTGGGTGTGAGAGTGTGTGAGCGCATGTGAGTTTGTATGTACTGTACATACACTTCACAAATGTGAGTCTTGTATACCTGATAACGAATTGGGCGCGGTCGATGTCATTACCACAGCCACTGTTCTTTAGAATGCCCCCATTTCCAACTACTGCACAGGAGCTCAGGCGATGAGGAAGTGGTGTCTCCTACTCACACACACACACACACACACACACACACACACACACACACACACAACAACACACACACACACACACACAAAACAAAGTATCAGTAAAGATGCTGACTACTGATATTTTACACTTTTATCCTCCAAACCAGCAAAGTTATCTGGTGTGTGTGTGTATGTGTGTGTGTGTGTGTGTGTGTGTGTGGGAGGGTTACCTTCAAACAGTGAAAATGTGTGTGGTGTGTACAGCAGGCCTGTCAGCAAAGATGCTAACTACTGATATTTATGTGGTACTAGTGCATTGTCCTTGTGTGGCCCCCTCCCACAGCCAGCTAAGTGCTACAAAGGGGAAGTGGCAGTACAGTTAGAGTGGCAGAAGGCAACAGCTTAATTTACAGATACTGTATCTTTAGTATTTTTAATCCAAACATTACCAAATTGGTCACTGCACTCACTCGTGCCAATAGCAAGATGCATACCAAATCTGAGGTCAGTTGGACAAACGGTTTGAGAGTTATGCGTGGAACACACACACAGACAGACGTTCCTTGCATTACAGTAATAGATACTAGTCAATTGCCCGTGTAGCAAAGGCTTTTTTTCTCCAGGAGTGAGAGGGGGAGTGGCTACGTAGTTAGAGTAGCAGGAGTCTACTGAGCTTCGTACGATATCTTTACTAACCTATGTCCAAACAACATCAAACTTGGCACTGCACTCATTTGTGTCATTAGCAAGATGCATAACAAATTTGAGGTCAGTCAGACTAACAGTTGCAGAGTTATGTGCGGAACACACACAGACACAAAGACAGGCGTTCCTTGCATTAATTAGTTAGATATAGGTGTGTGTGTGTGTGTGGGAGGGTTACCTTGACAAGCAGTGAAAAGGTGTGTGGATCAACGGTATGTGAGTGGAGGATTTCAGCATCGTACCACAGCACTGAGCCAAGAGGAGTGTTCTGCTGAGTCACCGCAAACAGGCGCTGAACTTGACAGCACTTCTCCAACTCATTCCTTTAAGGGACAAACACACACACACACACAAACACACACACACACACACACCCACACAAGCAGACACGCACACACAATTGTGGTTTGTTTATTAAACAAGTAGTTAATTATGTATGAGTTTGTTACGCTTTGTTTGCTACGTTTGGTACGCCCAACACAGGAGCACCACAGGTCTGTGTTTCAAATCCTATATTGTGCTCTCTGTAAACATTGACAAGATTTTAACATCATTGACCGTAGTTACATGCTGGAATTATACAGGTTTTAGACAGAATAATGATAATATTCAGTTTGTGCCACCGGGATACGGCCAAATTGATTGATGTCAATCGAAATTACCAGTGCCTGAAAACCACATCTGAGAGAGAAGAAAAGTTTGTATCCTCAATCTATCCACGCGTGATGCGTAGAAGGTTTTTTTTGTTCTATGATTTTTTTTTCTATTTTTCTCTATATCTCTTTTCACTCAAGTACCCAGTTATTGGAGTCAGTATGGACCAAGCATTTCAGTGAGACTGTGACAAGACAAACGCACACAAATGAATGCACACACACAAACACACACAGACATGCACAAACTCACACATTCCTGCAATAGATGAACTTCTTAGTCGCTGACATTGGACTGATATTCTCTAACATTCCCTAACAATATCATGGTGGAGAGAATGCTCAATGCATATCATTATACAGCCTAAGTAACATTTGATCAGTCTGCTCAACAATAACTCATTTGAAAACTCAGCCGCGCCACACACTATCTCTATGATCTTACAATATACAAAGTTCTCATTGAGGAACTACAGCCATCACGTGGTATGCAGGAGGAGATATATAAGTGTTTGCTATTAAACTCTTCAATCTTTAAATTAGCAAACAGATTTTGCCCAGGTATTAAATGATCCTTAGTTATACTTAAGATAGCACTTTACCCGTAATTCTAATAATAGCCATATGCTTTGGTGTGGACCACTCTAGTTTGTGTGGTTTCATGTTTTGTGGTTTATTAATATGGATGCCTTAAGTTCTTACCCATCTCTCTCTCTCTCTCTCTCTCTCTCTCTCTCTCTCTCTGTCTTTACAAAGAGGGTGTGAAAGCTATCTGTGGGATAGACCGCTTAGTTTAACTCGACTCAGTCAGATCGATGCGTGCCTGCCCGCAGTCATCCCAAAGATGTGCGGAGCAGAGGCACAAAGCATTTAGCCTCTAGTCAAATTAACCACATTTAAAGAGGACAGCGCTGAGAGTGGCGTCATTCCATAGTGATGAGCTGGGTTAGAGATGATAAATTAGATTTGCAGAAGGAGTTCCACAGACATGAGTTAAAAAAACAGATGTTCTCATATGCAATAATCATGTTCAACTCCCATCAAAGTATGCATACAAATGGAGGCCTGAACTGTATGCATGTGGGTTAAAACAACTCTGCATTCTCAGTGATCCTTTCTGCCCTGCCTTTTTGCCTTGGGGAAATTAACAAAGCTAGATTAGGATGAGCAACTGGTCCGGCTTCTTGTCTTGTAAGAATTACATGACATTTCTACTCATTGTTAAACTGGTTTTTAATTGCTTTGTACTTTGAGAAATATTGGAGTCTTTAGGGCCTCTCCCTTCCCTGCTCTGGCTGTCTGTACTAAACCACAAGCATTGTGAGGGACACCGCACATCCACCCCACTCTCTCGTCTCCCTATTGCCATCAGGCAGAAGGTACGGCACCCTACAGGGCACACATACTGTGACTGCCTGCACCTCCAAATGGGGAAGAGCTTCTTCCCCTTAGCAATTAACCTGTACAGCCGCACTCCTCAAAAGATGGTTCAGCACTTTGAGTAATACAGTAGGTCTGTGATCTAGAGAGGGTTTCAGAAACATCTAGTTTATGTTGTTTAACCTGTTCACGCAAGTGGTTCATTCTTGAGTCACAAATCGTTGAAACAGGCCCGTGGACAGGTGGTACACCCGTACACACTGGCCACTGTCCTACTCCGCATGGCCTTCTGTCCTTGGCATTGTCCTGTGCCAATCACCTACTGTCTTATTCTATATGCCTAGTGTGGGTCTCATGGCTTCCCTAGAGTCCTGTTCCACTTCCCAAGGTTAGATTTAGAGTTTAGGGTTAGGTTTGTAACGTTTGGAAAGTGTCACAGGACAATGGTGCAGGACAGGGCACAACACAGACAGGACAGATGAGTGGCACAGGACAGTGGGCAAGTGGCATAAAACAGTCAGCAATACAGGAGGTTAGTGTCACCAGCCACCAGTTGTTGTTTTTTTTTGCTCACACACTGGCTGTCTTTCATGAGACATGGAGGTGCACTTTCTGATTGGCCAGTATTCCCCCAGATGCTTAAGCTTAAAAAAGGCAGAAATGCTGGAAAACTGGATTCTTCAACTCAACTTTCTAGTTGCACCATTCTGTAGTCTGTATCCTTCACTCTAAGATTCTATGCAGTACTATATCTTTTGAATATGAGGAGAGTGGCTTGAAGAAGTAATCTACCATGAAAAAAAACTGATAATATTGAATTCCATCCCACTCAGGAACAGAACTCCTCATATTTTATTTACACGTCCCCGCCTTAATGACACATTTGCTTCAGTTTGGGTATTAATAATTTAGCTTTTAATTGTGTTTGCCAAATAAAATCATTCTAGCCTAAAATTCGGTATTTTGCGAGCAATTCCAGGCTGTTTTCACTTTACCCCACGCATCTGTCAGAAATCCAGGACGTCCGAGAGGCGTCTGAACATGGAGATTATCACACATGGATGCATGGCTGGTTTGACGTGCTAAAGGGGCGCTGGACGACCTCTCGCTGTAAATGGGGGTTGTTCTCCGTGAAACCCTGAGGACAAAGAATGGCCTCAATAGCCTGTGCCAGTGAGTCCATCTCGAGCACACCATCACAGACCGACTGCTCTGTTTCGTGTGATTGTGACATTACATAACATACGATTTTAGGAAAATGGTCATGCTCTAAAATGTGTGCCTGTTTTGCGTGCGGGGTGCGAGTGCGTTTACGCATGTCTACTTTATTCCTCTGCACGACCTTGCATTAAAGTAGGTTAGAACAGCGGTTACTTACACGAGTGCCTCGCTGGTCGTGGCGTTTTTCCTCCACTGAGACTGCTTTTGTATTTCACTCATTAGCCTCCTCGAGTCAATGCTCCGGTCCTGAATCCAAAACCAACACAGCGCGAGCACGACCAGCAATATCGCCAGCCAAAGGCACTTTCGCGTGCACCTGAGAGGAGTCATCCTCAAATCACAACAACTATTTCCAGAAGGGTAAATATCCCAAATGTAGTGGTGGACAGACAAGCTAAGCCAGTTTTTGAAGCTCACATCTTTCATACGCCAAAGATATGTCGTGAGGACGGTACACTTGCCTCGCGGGTTCGCAGAGATTCTGCATCCATCCTTTCTGCCACTGACTTACATTCCTGCTCTTGTAAATCTACGCCCACACACACACATTAGCTCTTTAGAATGTGTCCTTCTCGGTGAGCTACACAATATGTGCGTTAAAATTTTCAAGTGCTGCAAGACGAAACAAAATTAAGTGGACCCATCTATTCCGTTATTCCAGTGCTGTCCACCCCGACAGTAGATGAGCAGTGACGTCACATCTTCGGGTTTCTCAGTCCTGCCCCGACTCTATTGTATGGAGGAACGACGCGGTGTCGGTGACGCGCGCGCACTGCGATTAAAAACAGGATTAGATTAGTTTCCAAAGTCCGGGCCGCAATCACGCACGCACGCCCGCTCTCTCTCTCTCTCTCTCTCTCTCTCTCTCTCTCTCTCTCTCTCTCTCTCTCTCACACACACACACACACACACACACACACACACACACACACACAATTCTTAGATACATCATAGGGTCTAGCCTAGCAATTCCCATTCAAAGGTCATTAATTGGCATATTGACATACATTGTAACTGCCCTGTTTATAGTCTATTCAGATCACATAGAAGATTAGAAGTGTCCATATAAACGTGGCTATTGTGGAAAGCTCAATGGTGTTTTTTGCCCCCAACGGCACCTTCCAGGCAGCACAGCCTAAAGGGCACTACCCTTACCCTACTCCTAACCCTAACCCCCTCAACCCTCATCCTAACCCTAAACAGAGTGGAGTAGTGCCTTGGAGGCAGCGCTGCCTGGAAGGCACCGTTGAGGGCAAAAAATACCAAAGACCATTGTGGAAAGTGATTGATAAAACTCCTTTACATAGTAGTCACATCATCACATCAAAACTCCTTTACACAGTAGTCACATCATTTTTACAGCACATAAGGTGGCTACTTTTACATTATGTACATTATGTGCTTTAGAAAAGGATATTACTTAGGCCTACACGTGCAGAATAACCATAAGGCGAAAGCAAGTAGGCCTACACATCGAGGTCAAGAGAACTGACAACTATACAGATTTATATCTTCTGCCAACCATAATATTATACTGCTGAGCTACACATACAGTTCAAATTTGAGCATCAGAAATAAGGAGATCAGATAACAAATGTTAACCCCGACATCAAGGTTTTAAAATATTTTTCCTGACTTTGAACACATCTTCATTGTGATTATAACCCATTCTATTGTTAAGAGTGTTCTGATAAAGAATTGTCATCATTATTTACAGTCACCATCAATCATTACCACTGTCAAGTTCAAATGGAAGAAAGAAGGAACTGTGAGTCTTATAATTATGGACTAATATGGTCTATGGAGACTAGATTGCTGAAGTAGAAATTTTAGGCCATATGACCGCAAATAATTCTGGATCCTAATAGGCTACATTGATTATAATATAATATTAATGCTAGTGTAACGGAGGCCAGCTAGCTCGGCTAGCTTGGCGGCAGTACGTGTAAATCCTCATCACCCAATTCCTTGGGCGCTTCTAAAGGCTGAGTTAGAAGTTTGTTTTTTTAGCTCAATGGTTAGAGCGCTCGACTCCCACACCGGGAGTTTGTAGCTTGCGGGGTGGCGGGTTTGAGACCCGTGTGTGGTGCGGACTGTCACCGGCTACACTCGAACAGAAACAGAAATGACAGAAAATAATTTTGAGTCCCATAGATTGATGATAATATTGAAATCTCCTCTCGGCGCCCTCTGTGCCAGGCCCTCAGTCAGAATCATCCTAACCCCCAACCACATAGGAGGTTCTAGACAGGGGCCAACAGGGGCCAACAGGGGCCCGTGCCCCTGGCCCCTGCTGTGGCCCCTGTGCTGACCAGATAATAACATTATTAATTTCTCATAAGCGCTGTAAGAAAAACTGCAAAGTCTGACTGACTACCAAATACAACACTCGGCAAGAATTAATTGCTATGGGAAGTTATCTAACAACGTGTTAAAATGCACCAGATGGTTAGCCTGACATAGCCCGACCATAATACTGCTGTTCATCCGTATTCATGGTCTGGAGGTTCTTTAACCTGACGCGATTATACTGCGGAGGGGAGGGCATTCACTCCTGGTTTGAAACTATTGGAAAGCTCGTCTAATCAGCTTCGCTTATTGGCCGGTAGACTCTCTACCGATGTAAACACGCCCCAGAGGACCGTTCCCAGACCATGGATACGGATGAATATTCGTATTATGGGCAGGCTATGTCAGGCTACCAGATGGTAGGAAATGGCAACTTATTTTTTCAAAACTTTCTTGGGGGAGGACCCCCAAACCCTCCTACTACTTAACTATAGGCTACACATTAAATATGTGTATTAAATTATTCCATATTCTTGATTGATAAGATTGACAGTATTTTGAAGGTGAAGTTTATTTCAGTGGAAGCCTACGTGCCCCCTTGAAAAAATCTCTGGCCCCACCTCGGCCCCCCTTGTGTATTTGGTCTAGAACCGCCACTGCCCAACCGCCCACCCTCCTGCAACAAATCACTTCAACATGACAGATGGTAGTCAGGGGCGGACTGGGACAAAAAATCGGCCCTGGCATTTCGATCAAGACCAGCCCACCATACTGGTCAGACCATTAGAAAATAAGCTTATGATTACAGTTACAGTGAGAATGTCAGGGCCGTCGGCCCAAATAGTGTGTCGGCCCACCGGGCATTTGCCCTGTGTGCCATATTGCCAGTCCACCTCTGATGGTAGTCAATAGATGAATGACAATTAGAAGTTGGGCAGAAAGTGACAAGAATTATATTTTGTGTGCTTTGATAAATGCTGTCCATTTTGGAACAAACTAATTAGCTGTAGTTGACTAGTTGTTGCAGTGGTGCAAGTGGTAGAGGTGCCGTTCGGCAACCACTTCACCCCATCAAAGTGTCCTTGAGGAAGATATTAACCTCAAATTCCTCCTGCTGAACACGGTGCCTTGCATGGTTGCCTCTGCCACCAGTGTGTGAATGTGAGGCATACATTGTAAAGAGCTTTGAGCAGAAAGGTGCTATATAAATGCAGTCCATTTACCATTTGACAGGTCCTTTTTGGGGCAGCTGCTCTAAGGCTGGAGGAGAATAGGCCCCTGTTGAAAGACATCATGCTGAGAGGGGCGGAAGTCGAGGAGGAAGAGGGGGAGGGGGAGCAGAGGAGGGTGGACTGCGAGTGTGACGTATGGGAGGTGGTTGGCAGCACATCAGATCTGTAATGCAGGGACAGAGGGCCACTCTCCTAAATTAGAAAATGGTCAATGGCTCTGTACCATAGCCAAGAAATGCCATTGATGTTCTGCATAACAGTATGGTTGCTGAACAGTTTTGTAATTCAATTCAATTTTATTTGTAGAGCGCTCAAATACAGTGCATTGTCTCACGGCGCTTTACAGACAGTACGGGAAGCACCCATGAGAAACAGGGGCAAGGAAAAACTCCCTTCGCTTTATAAATAATTTGTTTTTTTAGGAAGAAACCTTGGGCAGATCCATGCCTCATGGACTCAGCCTATCTGCCTGGGGCCTAATAAGCTAAGAAGCTGCACATATTATGCAAGTCCTTGTAAAAAGCACCCCTTACATGCCAGACCTTTCGTTATTACATGCCTTACTCATAGTTTGTGTTGAAAACTTTGCATGGTTTTCCCATTCTCTCTCCATCATCAAAATTAAGGACTTTTCAAGGACATTTCCATACTTTTTCCTGCAATGTCCAGGACTCAACATAAGACAGTTTGAGACACAGATTGAATGTAAATGATAGACTCCCCATAGCCTGACAAACCAGACTAACATATAACGTATAGTCTGGTCACAATGTATAGATCCTTGGGGCGGAATCTTTCACATTGCCTTTGTATGCAATAGGATAACACTACAACGACTCTACAAGCCATAGAAAGCGCATTCTATGGCTCTGGCTACAACTTATCAGAGCAACGAACTAGTCGATTCAAACAACGCTAAGCCCGCTCAACCCCCTAGCCACATAGAGCGTTGTGAGAGGCTAAACACCACCAATGGTTGAATACAACAGTCCCCTCATTGTTGATGGCCAAACGTTCTCGCTGAGCTAATTGCTACTGCTACCGCTAGGGTATGTCTAGTTCTAGGCTAGGATCCCCTGGTGATACAACCTAAATGGCAAAATGCTGGTGCTCCAACAGTAAGGCCGTCAGTTGTCCACTGGTGTTTATGCTTGTCCATTCGCCATCAGTCCGCTGGTAGCTTGCTGCTGTTGTTTTTACCCAGGACTGGACTGAGACCAAAAAATGGTCTAGGCATTTTTGACCATGGTGGCCCACATTGATTTTATATAATAACTTCCTGGCAAGCTAAAATAACACAAAGTTGGACACATTGCATGAACATGAAATATTTAATTGTACTACCCTATGTCCTTCAAGAAAATTATGAATACATTTTGACAGCACTGGCCCAAAAATGACCGTCTGCCCACGGTCCATGTCTGTGTTTACTACATAGCAAAAAAATACATGTACTGTATGTATGGCAAAAGCGCGGCAGGCCACAGAGGCTCTGCTAGAGAACCTACAAGCAAAAAGCCAGCAGACCATCAGCAGCTTGCTGCAGGGCAAAGATATATTAGCAATAGGATGCACATTCCACTTTGACAAGAGGAGATAGTGCTTAACTTTGCTGACATCTAAGCAAATGATGCAGGGCTCCTCTTCCATTATGCTTTAGTTAAATTAATTGTGGTGAATTACCTCTTTGGGATACAGCGGCATGCTGAAATGCCCTGAGCTTTGAGCAGTGTGCCCTAGAGAGAACAGAAGTACTCTGAGGAGTGATGATGTACAGTATGACTTCTAAACTGGGAGTGTTAAAGGGGTTGGAGTTTTTTTTAAAGGGGTTGGAGTTTTTTTAAGACTAGGTTTTGGCTTGTAGCCTAGCCAGTAGCAAGACATCCTGGTGTACCCGGCTTGAACATATGATCACAACAGCATGTCCAACCTGCCAAACTGGACATTATGCAGGTGTGGAAGCAGTGCCTAAATGAGTAAATAAATGATTCAAATCTGCTACAATGGGAACAATGCAGGGTGGACATATGGGCATGTCAAGGGATGGGGTGCTGTGCTGTGCTGGTGGTGGTGGGAGTTTGGGAGGATGTATTGAAGAAAAAATGGAATGTAAGAGACGAGTGAACCGCAATTCATAAACTAACAGAGAATATGTACTTATTGTTTTACTATTTAGCTAAAATGTAATTTACTGGACATGTCGCTTCCATTGTGCACATGCTGACCTTCTTCACCTAATAAAGCAATTCTAGAAAAAAAAAAAAACTTTGAACCATTTTAAATTATCCTAGTCCTAAACAAACTAGACCAGAGGTCAGCAACCTGGGAGCGTGTCTATGTTCCCACAGCCCTATGTTCCCACAGCCCTATGTTCCTACAACTCTATGTTCCCACATTTCTATGAGTTTTTTGCAAAATCAGGCCCTATAGTCCCACATTTCTCCCCCTGCCTGATAGACCCCCTTTGTGAATTTATTAGCTGACATCATATGTGGGACGGGTGGGGTGGCAAAAAAATGCATTTTTAAGGTAGCCTAGTCATGACCATCCCCTTGGTCTATTCAATGTGGTTGATGCGAATGAGGTCAATGGCTGGAATCTCAGACAGAGCCGTGGAGAGAGATGGAAATGGAATGCTCAGACACTCAATTGAAAAGATATGTAATGTGATCATAGGGTTTCCTTTTGAGAAAGATCTTAGGCCCTGTCCATAGTAACTCTGACAAATGAAAAATGCACATTCACAACAACGATCTCCATCCACAGTAGTAGTTTTCAGAATGTTTTGAATTCCCATTCCACAGTTTTTGTATTCATTCACCGCAGCAATTGTTTTTGAAATACATCGTTTTTAATTTCAGAATCCACCATTCTACTGTGGACGGATATGCTAACTGGATGAATATAACCTGTGTTAGTGTGAACACACCAATATGGGAAAATATACTGCTGTGGGAAAACAGGTTTCTAATTTTCAAAAAATTCTTAGTAATGTGGGATCATGGGGCTGTGGAAACATAGGGCCTAATTTTCAGCAGTTTCTGTGAAATAAAAAAATCTCAATAAATGTGGGAATATAGAGCTGTGGGAACACTCAATACAACTTTTGATATTGTCAAATGCCAATGCATTATCCTAATTGAAAACATCTGAATCTTTCTACATATTGCGGTCCCCGACCCCCTTTGCAGTGATCACAAAATTCAGAGTTTACCCACCTATCACTACAACACAGTGCATCCCAAAAATGTCCATGTAATCATTCAATTCATATTATTCAGCATATAATAGTCAGACTTTTCACATAAAGTTGGTTGGATGAGCTGTTCTGTAAGGCCACATAGCTCACGGCCTAAAATGTATAAATGTGCTATTGTTTATTCTAGTGGATAATAGCTCCTCCCTATGGCAATACGGTCATAAGGCATTTCAGAAAATTTGCAATCCAAAAATATTGCCTTTATGTAAATAGTTTTTTTTTGTTGTTGTTTAAAGATATTTTTTTGGGGCTTTTTGCCTTTAATCAGATAGGATAGTGTAGAGATGACAGGAAACAAGTGGGAGAGAGAGATGGGGTGGGATCGGGAAATTACCTCAGGTCGGAATTGAACCCGGGTCCCCGGACCGACGGACTGACGCTCTAGCCACGGCGCCCCCTGCCTTTATGTAAATAGTTAACTAAGGAAGTTTTGTATGGGTAACTCCAAGTTAAATTTTTCACCCTATTCATCTGCAATACAATACTCCATAGGGTTATAATGGACATAAGCAGCCAGATGAAACACAAGTTGGATATTGAAAAAATTGAGACGACTTTTATCACATTTCAGTGAGTGGCCCTAGAAGACAGTTCAATCACTCTCCAAAAATGAACATTGGAGTCCCACAGGTTGCACCGCTGTCACAATTCAAGCAGAGATTCATGTGTTGCCTGTTTGTCTGCCAGTGTGGGTTTGATGGATGAGTGTTCACAAGCCCACTCTTTTCTGCACGACCGCGTCTTTCACCAGTATGTTCCATGATAATACGAGATTCAGTCTGGAATGACCTCCCCAGAGAACTATATAAAACAACTTGTCAGTTTGTACTGTATTTCTGCTCTCACGCTCACAAACAGATCTGCTGTGCACTGTGGAGACATTTAATGTCATTTTAAAGCTGCACACAGGATTTAGGTTATTCATTACATCATCATAATCATTTTTGTCTTATCTTCTTAAATACAAAACAACTGTTGCCAATTTACACAAACCCTCATTCAGACGCAATGCATAATAGTGTCTTATCATAAGGCTCCATGATGCTTTAAAGTGATGAGAGAGAGAGAGAGAGAGAAAAAAAAACATTTTGGGCCATGTGGCTCATGGACTACACCTCTGACTTATGCATAAAAAACACAGGATAACATCCACACAAATACAAGAAACAACTTTCAGATACTCTTTCGGATGCTACTGTATGTGCAGACACCACAACAAGCCCTTGTTTTTTACATACAAGTTTATTCATTGTTATTTATTGTGCAAGATTCGTCTTCAGGCAGAGAAATGGACGACTGAGAGAGAGCTGACCAGAGTCACTCTAAGCATTCAAGTCTTCAACAGGACATCTCCACACACACACACACACACACACACTCACACACACGCACTCACACACACCCACACACCCCTGCACGCAGTCTATGTACAGCAATGCACATGCACAGAGAAAGACACTAAATAGAAGCTTTAAAAAACAAAACAAAAAAAAAGACTTCCCCTTGGTGTTAAAACAGTTACAAACTGATTATGGCACCTACACTAAAAGAAAAAGGATAAAAACAAATCCAGCATTTACACATGATTCAAAGGATGTCAGTAGTAGTACAGGAGGCGTGTTGTGCTTGTATGGATAACCAGATTAAATGCAGGCAAGGTATCAGTCCAAGAGGAGGGTCAAAGCAAAACGGTGTGTGAACACAGGGAACAATATGGCTTCTTGAAATGTGTGTGATTCATTTTGAGATGACTGGCTGACACATACATGCAAGCAACCACACACACACACACACACACACACACACACACACACACACACACGGAGCACGTTTACTGCAATGGCTTATGGTAAGCCATGTAGCATGAAGGGCTATTTGTAAGCATGCCCCATCTGGACTATTGGCACTTCACTAAACTAGGCTACAGTATGTCCCCCAAAACCATCGATGTAATGACTGCCATGCAACTGCGCACTGCGTACCACCAAAGCTGCTAACGAGCTAGCAACTGTGGTGTTGGGAAAGGAATGCATGTACCATTTGGATTGGACTCAAACCTACAGATGGAGACTGACCGCTCATCAAGTCCTTGAGCCCCACATGGCTGAGACTGAGCAGGCTGCTAGTACCTACAGTGCTTCTCCACCAGCAAAACTTTCCACCCAACAACCAATCCTAGAACCTCACTAGATGAGACAGACGTTCCCCCTCGAAAAAGGAGGAAGAACAGCTGGACTGCTCAAAGGTGGTCATTAAGGTGGGTTCTCCACCTTACTGCAAAGATTCTGGACTGCTCAATGTGGGTTCTCCACCCTAACAACTGGATTCTGGACTGCTCAATGTGGGTTCTCCACCCTAACAACTGGATTCTGGACTGCTCAAAGTGGGTTCTCCACCTTAAAGGATTTATCAGGAGTGAATCAACACGTAGCCCTGCTGTTTTACAGTGCTTAGGGCTAAGTGCTAATTATAGCCACAACAATGGCGAATTCCATGCAACGCAGTCCGAGATCGCGAAACGGCAGCTAATGAGAACAGAAGCGGGCATATCAAAACGAAACCTAATCGATTTGGTTTTGTTTTGACATGCCCCATTCTGATAACATTAGGTGGCATTTCGCCATCTCGGTCTACATTGCACGAAATTCGGTCACTGTGGCGGCTAGTAATAGTACTTTGCAGTGTAAAACAGCAGGGCTATGTGATTCACTCCGGATTATTGTTTTAACAAAGTGGGTTCTCCACCTTGACGCAAGGATTCTGGACTGCTCAAAGTTTTCTGAATGACTACAAGCACAGTGCACATGGCAGTCCCACGGCGGCCAATTCCTGTCTATTACCGCTTGATAAACAACCCTCGCACAGCGTGCCAACGAGGCTATGCTCTTCCGTCATTGCAGACACACACACACAGAGACAGACGGCCGGACGGACAGACAGACAGACAGTCTGGCACTAATAAGGGGTTGCGCAAGTGCTTGTGTGGCATCTGGGTATGAGTGACCGAGCATTCTGGGAAACGCAACAAAAATATTCGCTAGACGCTAGAACTTCCTCTTGATTGTCTTTGAGAGCAACACCCAGACTAAATAAATCATCATTAGAATTAACAACAAGGCTAGACGAGCATACTTTGGCTAAAGGAAATCCTGTTGGAGATGTGAAGCACATCCATCCATCTATTCACACACACACACACACACACACACACACACACACACACACACACACACACACCTTCCAACATCCTAGCTGCCTCTTCCAGTGGAATGTATATTTTGAGAAACACAAGCAGGTACTCAGCATGCAGAAACAAAGGAATCTGTGTGTGAGTGTGTGCGTCTGTTAGTGTGTATCTTTATGCAGGCGTGTCTTCATTGGATTGTGTGTTTGCAGTCTGTGGTTGATGTACAGAGGACGCCTCCAGTTCTGTTTCCCGGGTGAAGATGACTGCATCACCACTGACATTGATCAGACACTGTGCCTGTAGAAGGAAACACACACACACACACACACAGCATTCATCTCATAAGAGGGTGAGTTTGTGTCATGTGTGTTTGACTTTATGCAAATGTGCAGTCTGTGGTTGTGTAAAGTACGCGTGTTGAGTGTGCATGCGTGTGTTTGAATTTAATTGAGTGTGTGTGTGTGTGTGTGTGTGTGTGACTCATTAGTGGGACATCCCATCTGTCTGAGCTTGAGGCTGGAGAGGAAACGGTGCATAAACACATTTTTAATTTTATTTTTAATTTTCATTTTAGTCTCACACAAATTAATCCATCTGGCCACTATGGATCTCTTAACCCACTTCCATGTGTCCATGCAAGCCTGTGTTTATCTGTGTTTTGTGTGTGTGTGTGTGTGTTAATGTGGAGACGCACAAATGATGTGAGCTGCTGTCTGCAAGTGAGTGTGTGTGTGCATGTGTGTTACAGAGATAAACAAATATGTCTTTATGTGGACATGATGTGAGACACAGTATACAAGTTATGCTTATGTTGTATGATGAGAGGTGGGGGTGTGTGTGTGTGTGTGTGTGTGTGTGTGTGTGTGTGTGTGTGTGTGTGTGTGTACATATGCTGACCTGATTCTTGTTTGGGTTCTCCATAAACACACACTCCTTCATGCTGTAGGACACCACTGCGTTTCCGCCCAGGGCTGCCACATGAGCACGGACCATGGCAAACACCTCGGCTATGAACGAATGTAGGAATCCACTCACACCACCCTCCTGTGCGCGCACACGCACACACACACACACACACACACGCCAAAGAAAGAAAGCACAAACACAAGCAGACAAACAAATGCCAAACAAAACACAAACACATGCACACACAGGCCAAACGAACAAAACACACACGCACGCACACACACACACACACACACACAGAGAAATTATGTTATATTAGAGAATTTTAACATGTTGATATGCAACCAGCTTTGCAGAAGTATTACAACGTTATGGCATGTACTCAGCAATTGTTGTATACATTAAGAAGCCACTGAACATTGTGCTCCTAAAACAAGACATGCAAATGTTCTGGGACCTGAAGAAAATATGTGGTTGTCTGCAATATACCACATTTCACCCAGTTGGTTGCAGAACTGTCTACAACCAACTCGGAACTGTCTGCAACCAACTCCACAAAGTACTTTGTAATTCAGTCTGTGTCTATCTTTGTTCTCTTGTGTCCAGATAAGAAATGATCAAACAGATGACAACTCAGAAGGCATATAACACTGCTGTAAAACATAGAGTGAATCAGGCACATTAGGAAAATAGTGTGTGTGTGTGTGTGTGTGTGTGTGTGTGTGTGTGAATGTGTGTGTGTGTGTGTGTGTTTGTGTGTGTTTTATTATATCTTTTAGACATTTTTCTGGGCTTTTTGCCTTTAATTGGATAGGACAGTGAGGAGAGTGACAGGAAATGAGTGGGAGAGCGAGGTGGGTAAGGATCAGGAAATGACCTCGGGTCAGACTTGAACCAGAGTCCTTATGGTACAACGCTCTAGCCCACTGAGCCATGACGCCCCCATGTGTGTGTTTTGTAGGTGGTTTTTGTGTGTGTGTGTCTGTGTGTTTTTGTATGTGTGTGTTTGTGTGTGTAAATACACATGTGAGCATACACACACACACACACACACCTCTCTGAGGGAGGTTGTTTCTCTGATGAAGAACATGTTGATGATGCCCAGGTACTTGACGATCTTGGCCCCAGGGATGAAGGACAGCGGAGTCATCTTGACCACGGCCACAGAGCTCCCGGGGTAGGAGCGGGTGGAGCGCAGCGAACGCGAGCGGCCATCGGGCAGCGGACTCGCCCTCTCTGCCGACGAAGCTAGAGGAGAGAGAGAAGCAGGGACAGAGACGGAGGAGGAGGAGAGAGAGGGAGAGAGAGAGAGAAGAAGAGAGAGAGGGGAGGGGCAAGCAGGGTGTTGAAGGAAGGGCAGAATTGAAGGATGCAGAGAAGGAGAAAAGGAGAAAGAGAGGGGGAGGGAGAGAATGAAAGAGAGATAAAGAGAAAAGGAAGAATAGGGAAATGAAGGGGGGAACAAAAATGGAGGGTGGGAGGAGAGGATGAAGAGAGAGAGAGATTATGGGAGATAGAGGATAGAGAGAAGTAAGATGGAGCAGAGAAGAGATTTGAAGTGATGGAAATGCATGAGAAAGAGAGGGATAAAGTTAGGAAGAGAAAGAGGTGAGAGAAGAGAAGAAAAGAGGGGTTGGGGGAGAGGAGAGGGGAGGGGTGGGGTGGACACAGCCTTCAGAGGCGCTACACACAACCAGCTGTGAAGCACATACAGTGTGTGTTACACAGTTGGAAAATCAGCTAGCAAACATACATAACAGTGTGTCTATGGTTGTGTGTGTGTGTGTGTAAACACGTATGTGTGTGGTGTGTGTATGTGTGTGTGTGAGCGTGGTTAACCACAGTGAGAATATATCTGTACCTGTGTGCATGTATTTAGTTGTGAGTTCTCGTCAATAAGGGCTTAGGTGAGTGCGTGTGTTGTAGGTGGTGTGTGTGTGTGTGAGAGAGAGGGAAAGTTGTTCAGTTAAAACACAGAAATGGTGTGTGTGTGTGTGTGTGTGACTGTGAATAAATGTGTCTGTGGTTAGGAAAGCGCTTGCTGCTGAATGCTAATTAATGGCGGCTAGAAGCACAGGTGGCCATGCAGTGAAGCTCAGTGCATGCACACACACTTAGACACACATACAGGCTCATACAGAAAGCCAGGATGTGGAGAAGGAAAAAAAAAAAAAAAGAGTGAGATGAGACTGATGAGACAAAGAAAGACAATGAGAAAAACACACTGACAGAGCGAGAGCAAACGAGTACGAAGCGGGTAAAGGTCACTGTGGTTACCGATGACTGCGGTTATCGAGGTGGTGAGACAGTGAGAGATCGAGCGAGAGAGAGAAGGAGAGACAGACAGACAGGACAGACAAGTAGACAGACCGTCACACTTTGTCTGAGAAGGCAGGGGAGGAGGCAGGCAGGCCTTTGCAGTGCATCAGTGAAAAGGATGCCCAGCCCATTTCACAGTCTCTCGCTGTGTCCACTCAGAATCACACACACACACACACACACGCAAGCGCACACACACACACACACACACACACACACACACACACACACACACACACAGTGCTGTAGATTGGTGAAAGCCCCAGTGGCTGATTTGAAGCAAGTCTGAGTGAATGAAAAGAGACTAAGAAGGTTCCGCTGTATGTGTCCTTTAATCCAGCCACGTCTCTTCTGATCAAACACACACATCACGCTTTCACACCGACAGAGAACCATGCCGGTGCTGGCTTCCGCACCTCATCTTGAACCGGCCGTCGTGTTCACACCAAATATCAGAGCGTTCGGGAACCGTAAATTTGGTTCCGTAAAACTTGGTTTTTTCAAAGCGCACCGTGACGACATGAGTGAACGTCACCGGGTTAAGTTGGGGTCAAAGCGGAAAATAAACAAATCGGAAAATAAACAAATCGGAAACGTGAGCCGGGGATAATGACGGAAATCAAGTGAAAATGAGTTTGTGCAGTGATTGGCCACAGTGATTGGCAAACGAGAGAAATATTTGCTTAATATTTGGAGGCTCATACATTTCCATCAGATGTTAGATCGCAGCATTAGTAAAAGTAATATGATAAACTGTTTGCATTTGTGGCGAAGCAACAACCTTTGTGGATAATGCGTCATGGGCTCGCATAAATTGGTATGGACATGGGCCGTTCTCGGGCCAGCACTTTAGTTCCCGCTGTAACTGGTGCGGGAACCGGCTCCGTCTGAAAACAGCAACAGAAGGCTGATTACATATTTACATATTCAGGGTGAATGTGTGATGTAATGCACTTCTGCATTATTTGCATAATATATTGATCTATCTTGGTCAGTGTTCTATGATCTTTGGGTAAACTGAGTCAGGTCTCCTGGCAACCAGCAACTCGGGGACACACTATGTTCATGTCCGATGCCTCCATTTCCTGAGCAATAAAACTTCCAACGCACAAGCTATTGCAAACAGTCTCTGATCATATAATCTAGATTTCGCGCCAGACACTCCTCCTTAAACACACGCGCGCGCACACACACACACACACACACACCCACGCATACACAGTTGCACACACACCCACATGCATGTACGCACGTACAGTATGCGCACACACACACACACACACACACACACACACACTAGACCGGCAGTTGACACCTCCCTGATGCCATTTGATAAAGTCGATAGGTAGGTGGGTACAGAATAAAAATTTTGTATTGTAAATGCACATTCATGTGTAAAGGTACATACAAGCTGGGTGTATTGGTATGTGTGTATGTGTCTGGGTGCACGCGCGCACGGGTCAAAATTTTATTACCTCCGCCAAGGATGTTATGTTTTCGGTCTCGCTGGTTTGTCTGTTTGTTTGTCTGTTTGTCAGCAGGATAACTCGAAAAGTACTGCACGGACTTGGATGAAATTTTCGGACAATGTGTATATTGGGACAAGCAAGAGCTGATTAAATTTTGGCTGCGATCCAGAACATGATCTGGAATGTATATTGTCTGCACTCTCTGAGCGCTTTTCTAGTTTTTGAAATATGAATATCTACCAGCCACAGACAGAACACATGATGAAAGTTGCCAGCCATTCAATGGTAAATTTACCAGCCAATTTCAAAATTTGCCAGCATTTGGCTGGTGCCAATTTTGATCCCTGTGTGTTCTTCCAGGCCACTCGTGGAATTCTGGTGGACTCAATTGCTAACAGGCTGCAACTGAGGAGTAATTGTCAAGAGATTTCCTATTTTAAACAAAGCTTGTGGCCATTATAAAATATGACTAGAGGGTGATTAGAGTGTGAGAGTGCAAGATGAGGGTGCTAGGACTAGAACAGGGTGCTAGAACAGGAGGTGCTCTCTGAAGAGCTGGGTCTTCAAGAGTTTGTTGAAGATGGGCAGGGACACCCCTGCTCTAGTAGTGCTTGGCACTGTAGGTCATTCCACCAGTGTGGACGGACACAAGAAAAGAGACTGGATTGTCTTGTGCTAGGTGCTTGGACGGCCAGTGTTCTTTTGATGTCCAGAGTTGGCAAAAACTAACTTTGGCGCCTTGGGCAAGACCAGGCTACAGAGCGAACATAATCTTTAAAGGGCAGCTGATGATCAATTATGACACTTAAGTTCCTTGCTACTTTAGTGGGAGCATGAGCTAAGGAGTCAGTTTTGATGCAAATGCTAGGATGTATGGTTGTCTTGGCAGGGAGGACAAGTAGCTCAGATTAGAGGCAAAATATACAAAAAAACGCTTTTATCCTTGACAGCCCTATAATGGAGGCAAATTAGTGCATGTGAAAGAGAATGTGTCCACTTCACACATGCAATCTGTCCATCTCCAGACCAGAGGAATGGGGGCAGGAAAGAGCCTAGATATAATCACAGCCACTTACTGTAGCTTAATGTCCCTATAGGGAAACGAATGGCAAGTATTTAGCAGGCTGTAATCTTAACATGAGTGGCCAAGCCACAACGTGATATCTGATCCTTGTGAAACGTAGTTCAAATGATATGTGTGTTTCTAATGTATTCTTACAGCACCGAGTTGCACATCAGATAAGGGAACTGTACATTGTACATTATTATTAGATTTCTTTCTTATTTTCTCTAAACTTGCTTTTGAATATCCAGTACAGACTAGCAGGGGGAAAGCACGGAGGCCTAAATATTATCCCTTCACAAACTCCTCATATGAAGGAGCGATCTGTTGACTTGTTGGAGCCACAAGACTGCAAATTCCAAGGCAACATTTACTTATTTACTTTTTTTTTTTTCCTCTTGCCATCCCACCCTATCCAGTCAGTGCTCTCCCTGTTTATGGGGGCTGCTGGCTTCAGACCAACCAACACATGCACAAGAGAGAGCAAACTCAAGTCAACCCAGCCCGGCCCAATCCAATCCAATCCAGCCCAACCAAAACAAACTCAAGGCATACGGACGACTTAACATCCCAGTGCAATTTCAGTCAACATTGACATCTTCTACAGCCACTTAAAATGAAATCATTCTCAATGCATGTGGAGCATTAAATTATTTGTTTGTATGTTGAGTAATAATAATAATAGTAGTAATAATAATAATAAAGTTAGGCATGTAGCGTTGCAAGGCAAGTGATTTGTATTTGGCACTCCACACAAAAATGGAATTGAATTCAAAATTGTTTTGCTCTGGGCTTTTACCTTTTTCGGGGGACCACAACAGCACCATATCCTCAAATCTACAAGGCTGAATAATTTTAAAACTCACCCACAAGGCCCACGGTGATCCAGAAGAAATGTCCACTCCAATACATGCATTTAACAACTCCAAAGATTCTATCAAGAATACCAGCACAGCTCTATGCCTACTTACTGTCATTCCACAACTGAGATGGAAATAATCTCAAGACTCATTTTGTTTCCACAACACTCTTCAAGTACTCTTAGATGATGGAACATGTACAAAAAAGACTCACGGGTTGTTATTAGGCACTTTGTTTCTGTGCAAATTTTTTAATGTTAGTTAAAATGGCAGCATGCTGATAAAGCCAGGAATGTGAATGAGTGTTTCTGCACATTGTCATTGTTGTAGAAAGTGACAGTTTGTAGGCATGCTAATTGCTAATGCACCAGGCAGCATCCCGGTCATGCTAACTTGCTATTGCTGAGAAGAGCTCCCATGCAGTTCTATTCACAAGTGAGTATTCACCCAACACACTCAAAACACCTCCAAACCCTACACCACAACACACCGCCCACACACACTAACACTCTTTC
>JAODXP020000017.1:15498323-15529844 GCA_027497455.2 Sardinella longiceps
CAATCACCTCTTCAACAACCTCCTGTAAGGCACGCCCACAGGAACACAACAACCAATTAGACAACCATAGGTACACGTTACACATGTACTCAAATGCAATACAGTACAATGCAACTATGTTTTATCTTATCCATTTGTCTGTGTTTGTGTGTGTGTGTGTGTGTGTGTGTGTGTGTGTGTGTGTGTGTGTAAACCTACAGCTGGACAGACACTGCGATTTTTGGCTGCTTTTGAGACAATTTTTGACTCTTTCAACTTTTTTTAATCGGGCCGAATTTCAGCTTACTTGTGCGTCCCACATCGTGTAGTATACAGGGGTAAAGATTAACCTCTCACAACCACCTCCCAAATGACAATTGTATGGTCGGACTGTTAGAAATTCTGTCGTTCCTCGTGAGGGTGATGGCACAGTTTAAGCACAGCCACGACACTATTCCCTTATAAACTCAATACTCAGTGAAAGGGTACTGAAACCATGGCAACAAGTGTGACTCTGGACTGCATCAGACAGAACCTATTTCTTTGCAGCAATAAAAGTGGGTGTGTTATTCAGCATAATGCTAAATTTACTCTCTGTGCCAGATGAAACAAAGCTTGTGTCTTCCAGGTCCCTTGCATGTCCCATATGCATTTAGTTTTTGACACAGGAGAGCGCAAACAGACAGGAGGACTTGTACTTAGTGGTTTCTTTCCATAATTTTGAGTTTTGGTTTTTGAATTCACTCGTGCAGAGTGAGCAGTTGCGTCGTGGCTTAATATGAAATTGCACTGCATGAGAAAATCAACGATGAGTTGATGGTACAGTTTAAGCTGGGGCTGCGTGAAATGATTGAAAATATTGTACAGTGTATGCCCAGGTTTACTCAAGTCTTGTTCCTAGTATCTTACAATACAATTGCAAGTCTGAGTGAGTTTGTTTGTGTGTGTGTGTGTGTGTGTGTGTGTGTGTGTGTAACTCACAGGGGGGTTTATTTGGTAGAGCTCTCTGTTCTTGTTGATGGTGTCGTTGATTTTGCGCTGCATGTTGGACACGTGCTGCTCATAGCTCAGGTCTCCTGGGGCCTTCCCTGCTATCTGAATGCCTCCCGGACACGGCAGGGCCGATAAATACACTCCTGTCGCAGACTGCAGTACACACACACACAGACAAACAAACAAATGACACATACACACATACAATGGATTCAAGACCCAGTGTACAGAAGTCAAAAAGAAAAAAAGACTATTCAAAGAACTGTACTAATGCATAGGTAAATACACATTTATTTTTGCAGCTGTCCTCCACATAAAGGCTGAATGTACATGAATGTACAACAACCAATGAAACCATTAACAAATGCACTCATATGCCGTATGCATAATAATCTTGCTCTACTAAAGCTCCCCTTTCACAGTACATTATTGAACACACACACACACACACACACACACACACACACACACACACACACACTCTCTTAGTCTCTCTTCACCCTCTCACTTACACGCACATGCATACAGAGCAAGTCTCAAATATTTACACTGACAGTTTATGACGTGCGTGCACACACATAAACACTCAACAGCGAACGCACTCTCTCTTACACTCTTACACACACACACACACACACACACACACACACACACACACACACACACACACACACACACACACACTCTAACATACTAACTCTTTTTTTACAAAAACAAACTTACACACCCACACACACATAGCAACACACTCACCGCCAGCCCAACGAGCATATTCTCTCCGACACTGATCTGGATGCGGAGGCCAAAGAGGGCGTTCATGCCGCGCAGCTTGAGCTTGTTGAGCAGCTGGGTGTGCAGCTCGTACTCCATGAAGGGCAGCAGGCTGCTGATGCAGGTGGCGTTGCCCTCACCCTGACCCTTCTTCTTCAGACGGCACAACCTAACACACACACACACACACACACACACACACACACACACACAGAGACAGGAGTGCACACGTGCATTCATGTGCACACACACATGTGCACACACACACACACAAACACACGCATAAATGCACAATGTAAATGTGTGAGTGATGTCTGTAGAGAAATGTCTGCAGAAATGTAGAGAATGTGTTAGTTATCAACCCTGATTTCCCCTGAACTAGCCTGTGTGTTGGAGCCTCTCTGTTTCATTGGTGTCACTGCTGAGTGCACATAGGTACCCCCTGAGTCTCCAGTTTTTCAAATATCTCTCTCTGCTTGCGCTCTGATCTGATTCACTTTTGATGCTACAATCCGATCTGTACGTTCTGCACAAATCCCTGTCACGGTCCCTTGACCTTTCATTAATTACTTATACATGTAGATATGAATTCTTTCATGATCATAATATCAAATACATTACCATCATTACTATAATTATTACATATATCTTTGTGAATCTACTTTGTATCTGGTAGCCCGTTCTGGTGGGCTGGTGGTGGTGGATAGGACACTGCTGTATACCTGTGTGTGTGTGTGTGTGTGTGTGTGTGTGTGTGTGTGTGTGTGTGTGTGTGTGTGTGTGTGTGTGTGTGTACCTGGCCTGAATGAGGCAGCCCTTGCCGGTGATGGTGGCTTCAGTGGGCAGGTCTATGGTGGTGAAGAGCACGTCGGGCACCTTGGCCCTGCGGCAGCAGTAGCAGTAGGACAGCTGGGCGGGAAAGGGCATGTTGAGCTCGTCATAGGGGATGTGACAGAAACCACAGCCAGGGGGCGCCAGATCCTCGCACCTGCAACACACACACAGACACCAGCCAAATCAGATCAAATACACAAACAATAAACAAACTGATATCGGCCTCCCTGGAAATACAAGCTACTCCCCACACGCACAAACTATCGTTGGAGTGCGCGCACACACACACACGCACGCGCACACACACACACGCACACACACACACACACACGCACACACAGCAAACTATCGTTGGAGTGCACCTTGTCCAGCAGGGCCTGTGTGCCAAGGACACTTAAGTGATTCACATTAAAATGTGCATATCGAGAGAATAAAAGTACAGTTTAGGCAAAATCTACAAACAAGTCAACCCGCCACAAAATCAAGCCTTATTTTGTGAAACCCAGGTTTTTTTCCCCCCTCTCACTTGTTAATCGCATAGTACAACACTGGTATGTCTAGTACAAAATCAGAACAAGCTGCTTCTGACTAAATAGTATTTTAAAATTCACACTTTATGGTTAGTAATTTAATATACACTGGCATAGAGCTGAAACGGATGTATACACACACACACAGACATACTTACACACGTACACACACAAAAACCGCTGGCCAGATTAGTAGTGTTTAGTTGACAGCTGTAAAGGGAAATAGCAGAATGTGTGTGTGCACATGAGTGTGTGTTGTGTGTGTGTGTGTGACCTACCCTAGTGAGGCTGAACTACCCAAATCAAACTCGACCTTGTCTGACCCGGAGGGAAAGAGGGGCAGTTGCCGTGACAACCTGTGTTCGGTGAGCGCGTCCAGACAACCATCCTGCAGGAACCGGCAGTTCAGCACTGCAGCTGTGCCCGCTGCGGACAGAATACACACTTCCTCGCTGCGGGAAAACACACACAGCACACACACACACACATCAAGTTAAAATACAAATCCTATTGAAGCAAAATGGTGTGTGAAAGTTGTGTGTGAGCTTTCAAAGCATGTGTACGTGATGAATGTTTATGTATGGAATATCTGTGTCTGAGTGTTTCAAGGACGTTTGAGGCCTTCTACTAGGTGTCTGTCTGTGTCAGTGGTGTATATGAGTATTCTGAGTATGGTATAGACAAATCCGACGAGCGTTTTGTGTAGAGTGCCATCTTGTGGTGGCACCATTGTTTGACTGTCAACGAACCTTTTTGGCAATGCGCAGTCAATGACCGCTAACAGCAAAGACCATGGAATACTATGACATTACGGTATACAAGTAGTAGTGAATCTCGTAAATCACGGTATTTTATGGTGTGCTATCACGTTATCCCTATGGACAGATTGGTGATCTGGGTAGCTCAATAATGGCGCCTGCTTACTTCCGGTAGTTTCGTCGGATTCGTGTATAAACTACTTGTGTGTGTGTGTGTGTGTGTGTATATGTGTCTAATTGCTATGAACTGTTATGTACCAGATGCTGGTTGACTCGCTGTATCCCACCACTGCATGGCATCCAAGCGCTTTGGCGTGAGATTTGATCTCCTGACGAAGCTCCTCCCACCACGCATCACGTGTCTCTGGCTCATCTATGATGCGGGCGTGCACACACACACACACACACACACACACACACACACACACACACACACACACATTGTGCACATCCACCCACACCCACACATAAGCACACACCATCACACACATACATCGTGGACAAACAAAGATTAGAAAGTTGCACTGGTTTGGCAATTGTTAACTCATGCATCTCATAGACAAATAGTCCTTGCATACTCTCACAGGCGAGCAGACACACACACATACACACACACCCACACACATGTGAGCACACAAGCTAGACATAAACACATAATTAAAAAAAGTGATGTGTTGTCTGCATTGTGCCAGCCAACCGAGTAAACACACCCACACACACACACACACTCCTCAAAAAGACAGAGGGCTCCGTGCTAACTCGGGTAGAGGAAAGTGACGATGAGGATGGAGCATTAGTGATGTCATCGCCTTTGGCTGCCCCACCCACATCATTAATTATTCATGAATGAGCCATCATGCACACTGCAGAGTGGGACCGCCCTCAACAGAGAGCCAGGAGGAACAACATGTATATGCACAAAAACAGAAGGAAGGAAAAGAGAGAGAGAGTGAGACAGACAGACAGAGAGAAAAAGGAGGGAGAGGCAGACAGACAGACAGACAGAGAGAAAAAGGAGAGACAGACAGACAGACAGACAGACAGTTAGATGCTGAGAAAGAGGGGGAGAGCTCCATGTTAAAGGGTAGGTAATTCATCTCTCAAACACTGGCATGCAGACACATGTTCTCTTGTGACTGGTTCATTTGTTAGGTTCTTCCTTATTTACCGGGTGAAAAGTCACGTCTGTCTGGTCTGGCCTGGCCTTGACAAGCGCTCACACACTTGCTTTCATAAGCGGTAGCTGCTAGTCAGCTGGAAGTGAGAGCTGTAGGTTGTTCCTGCCAGCATTCACAGGACAATAAAAGCTTGATCAGCATTTTACAGTCACTGGGGTTTCTATGGCTACTTCTGTCCTCCACAGTGCTCAGTATTCTAATGTTAAATGTAACATCAACTCTCATTGTCTTATGCAACACATTCATTCAGTATGTAAAAAACATCTTTCAATCGGTTTAGCTACAGTTTATTCTTCTAAAAAAAAGAAAAAGAAAAAAACACTACCACACAACATTAAAGGGCAACTTCAGTCAAATTTCAACAAGAGCTCTATTGCTGAAGCTACTCAAGACTAGTCAGTACTTAAGACACAAGGAATGTTGGTCCACTCATATAGATTTCCTTGAACACAGAATTAGCCCCGACAGTTAACCCTTGGGGGCATATTTTTAAACTGTGTTTTCAGCATCTAAACATGCTCTAAGTATCATCCCAAAAGCTGTGTAAAATCATCAGACACATTATAATACAACAATATAGTGTATATGACTACAAATGACTAACAAAGTCATTAAAACAGTGTTTTTATTCAGTGCTTACAAAACCGTTTTGTAAACAAACAATATTTGGCTGCTTGCATAAACACACAGTTTTAACCACTTTCACAGTCATTTGTAGTCATACACACTATAGTTCGGTGTTGTAAGGTGTCTGCTGATGTTTCATAGTTTTTGTGGTGACATGTTAAGATGTTAAAAATACATTTCAAAATTCTGCCCCCATGGGATAATTGTTAGTGCTTATTCTCTGTTCAAGGAAACCTATGTGTTTGGAGCAAAATGTCTTGCGCCTTTAGTATTGTCTAGTCTGGAGTAGCTTGAGCAATAGAGCTCTTGTTGAAATTGAGTGAAGTTGTTCTTTAAAACTACCCTGGTAGTCAAAAAAAAAAAACAGCAGCAGAGTTGATCTATAGTCCTATGATTAATAGAATCTATTCTGCATCTGGTCAAAACTGAGGAGTTCACCAGGCTTTTGGGAACCAGCAAAATCGTCAATCTGAAGACAAGGGATGTATCAATACCCTCAACCCACAATACGATACAATACAATTCACTATACAATAAAATATTACATTATTTTTAATGCAAATAAAAATGTATTATAAGCTGACAGTACAATAACAGGCTGTAGTATTTTCTGTCAAAAAAATTAAATTAATTATTTTTTTTTTATGTGAACAAATGATACCTATAGCTTACTGTACGTGTTACCAACACTTAAGACCTGACTTCAGCAACTGACGACTATGCTGTAGGGTGTGTTACTGATGTCTCCAACATCTTCTCTAAAATGGTGTTAAATCATTTCCCATCCAACCAATAGAAAGAGTAACCTGAAACAAAATTGTAATTGTGCCAGTTGCCAGTGCATTGTTACATCCCTACTGAAGACGCATGTTGTTATGGTGATGAACTTTGTGCACTGTGAATGCACCATTTGCTCAAAACCAGTCAAACCAGTCCCACTCCCACTTGCACACACTGTACACCACCCAACAATCATGGATCAGATATGCCCCCATTTCATTTCACACACACACACACACACACACACACACACACACACACACACACACACACACACACACACACACACACACACACACACACAAACACAAACACACACAAGATGTGACAGTGCAGAGATTCCTCCCTTGTGAGTTGAGGTTTGTCCATAGCCCTGGTACTATACCGGAAGGTATAGTACTGCTTTATCGGTACTATACCAAACATCAACACTAGAGGGCCCCCCCCTCTCTCAAGCTCCAGTCCCTCTGCTGAGGACAGACAGCCCATTCCACACAGCAAATGAGACTTAGCACAGAAAGAGAAAACAGCTCATTGCTCACATCCAATTACTCTTTCTCTCTATTTCTCTCTCTCTCTGTGTCTCGGTTCCCTCGCTCGCCCTCCCTTTCTCGTTTTCCTCCTGAAAATCACTCCATCTCTGGCCCAGCAACAGTAAACACAGGAGGGTGGAGTCAGGGCTGTCTATCAGGAGACAGAGGTGGGACTATGGAATGCCCCACCTCTATTTCGCTATTTGATTGGTCACACAGCTAACCATGTGATCAGGATTTGGGGAAAGGGGGGGAATTGGGGTGAGGTTGCAGGAACAGCCAAAGCAGAGACCAAGCAGCCAGACAGCGCATGCTGCAAACTCACACACACACTCACTTTCTCTCCTCTCCCTAACACCAACCAGTCACCCACACACACACACACACACACACACACACACATTCACACCAGCAGTGGGTATGGCAGCTCACTGAACAAAATGCCTGGAAAAAACCTGAGCTGCGCTTGTCTTTGAATTTTCAGTGCTGCAAGTCAATCTGTGCGTGCGTGTGTGTTTGTGTGTGTGTCTGTGTGAGTGAGAGAGAATGAGTTAGTGTTGCAACTAGTGTGGATTTACTTTAAGTAGAAATACAGAACACACAGCAAGTGTGTGCATGTGTTGAATATGTGCGTGTGTGAGTGAATGTATGCGTGTGAGTAAGTGTGTCTGTCTGTGTGTGTATGTGTGTGTGTGTGTAGTTGTCCTTCACTGAGCTGCCATAGTATCAGAGGGATATGCCAGAATGCGTCTTAATTAGGTACCTGCAGTGCAACTATTCCAGTCTAGCAGTTTGTAAGATCTGCTGCTACCCAACGCTGCGTTCACAACCCAACATTAGTAGACCGGTTAGAGGAGCAGAGAGAGAAAGAGAAAGAGAAATAGAAATAGAAATAGAGAGAAAGAGAGAGAGAGAGAGAGAGAGAGAGAGAGAGAGAGAGAGAGAGAGAGAGAGAGCGAGAGAGAGGAAAACAAAGAAAGAACAGAAAAAAGAGAAAAAAAAAAGAAACAGAGAAAAACAACAGACGACAAACAAGATCACAACACTGGACGACACCACTCCACAGGAACTGCAAAGACAGACAAGAGAGTTAATATCACAGAGGGCACTATAGGAGAGCAGGAGAAAGAGAGAGGGAGAGGGTGATGAAAACGAGAGAGAGAGAGAGAGAGAGAGAGAGAGAGAGAGAGAGAGAGAGAGAGAGAGAGAGAGAGAGAGAGAGAGAGAGAGAGAGAGAAGGGTAGGAGTGAATTAAAGAGGTTAGAAAAGGTAGGAATTAGCAGCAAGAGAACAGTGAGAAGACTGAGAGAAAGATGAAAGAAAGAGCAAGTATAAATAAACTGTGATCGAGAGGGGGAGAGAAAAGTGTGAATTGAGAGAAAGAAGAAAATAAAAGAAAGGCAAAAAGAGAAATAAAGAAAAAGACAGAGCATGCAGCAGCGCTCTAAAGTTTATAGCATTTCATCTAAATCAGTACAGCAAGAGTTTGACCGGCTCTCTCTCTCTCTCTCTCTCTCTCACACACACACACACACACACACACCTTCAAAATGGTTTGTGTTCCCCTGACTCTCTTTGGCTTAAGGAGCCAATGTGGGTTAAATAATTGCTCACACACTGCAGACTTGGCTATCAGAATGGTAATCAGGTGTCCTCAGAGATACTGTGCGTCAAGAGACGCTGTATAGAGGAGTCCCACAATGGGCAAAAAACCCTAGCAGGACACACAAAATTAATACAAAGACTGCCAATACATAACTTGCCAGTTTGTCTTCCTGTATTCACTAATGAGAAACCCAGATACCACTGGCAGACTAGCGGCAAATCAACAAGCAAAAACATCAGAAAGACTGCCGGCAGACCACCAGCATTTAGGTATCTGGGAAAAATCCCTGATCTTGATGCTCTGATTCTAGATTATAGTCCAATTATGACTGGGTGTCATCACTTTCTAGGTATTCAGCTCATTTGGCAAGTTCAACCAAGAGCAGGTGGGTGAGGATATAAATGTTGCCTTCAGGCTTTAATCGTTTTCTTAACAGTTTCAGTGCATCAATCTAACCAAGAAAGAAACTTGACTGATACCAGATGAACACAAACCACAAACACACACACACACATCCACTCAAACAAACCCACACACACACAAAAAAAAAATCACAAATTCTGCAGAACTCCACCCCAACCCCGCAGCCCTATAGGCAAGACTCCTGACTGTGCAAACATCAACATGGGAGCCACGTACAAGAGACGCAGTTTGCAGACGTTTGGAAACTAGCAGCTAATGGTAACTCTAGCCCAATCTAAATTTACTACAAGATCACATTGTGCACAACTCTTTATGGACTCCAAAAACATCAGCCTCCAGAATACCCTTACTACAATCTACGGTAACTAAAATTCTAGTGTCATTAATCTATTTACAAAGGACAGCAATATAACCATTTAATACACATACTGTACAAATGAGAATCTTTCAGAGAACAAGAATTTACCCACATGTCCAACTCAAAATCAACACACCCACAATTCACAATTCAGTAACATCGAAAAGAAAAAGCCAACATGGACATTGGTGTGTAATGGATTCTTATCTTCACACTGCTGGTATTTAAACACTTATTTAGCCTAATCACTGACAGTAACTCCCCCCCCCCCACCTCCTTATGCCAAGTTCAGATTACCCGATATTAGCCACAACACAACAAAACAGTAAACGTTTGTGAGCTATTTCTAACATTGATTTTAATTGGCTGTTGCCCTGTGAATCGTTTGTGATTTCTCCAAACATCTGCCATGCTAGATGTCCCCCGATTACTTGCGTCAAGCCCACGATTGCCCTAAATCGTATTGGAGACATGACGACTTGCCCTCGCAGATCCACTGCCGAGATTCCCCACGATTACCTGTGATTTCTAACCGACCCTGCCACCTCAGAAACGTCTCTAAAATCGCATAATGTGAACTTTAGGTTTCCACTGGCTCTGAGCTGTGCGGGCCAGTCAGTGAATAGAGGGAGGGCTGAAAACAACTGATGGTAAATTCAGAAGGTGCATTTCAGCACACTTATACCCAAACATGAACGTTTGGATGAAGTATCTTCCCACCTGGGAGCAAACATTAATACTAGGGATGGGCATTGATTAAATTTTCTTATTTTTATTGATTATCGATAGCCTGACACGTCAGACTATATCATAAGAATGTATAGTCTGAAGGCCACTGATAGACTGTGCCTCAATGGAGGGGCAGGTGCTTGCATTGTCTTTCAAACTGCCTCTCCACGTAATAGGCTAGCGTTCCGGCCAGTGGTACCAGCTGGTATATCAAACTTTTCCTGTAGCCCGTCGGTAACACGGCAAAGACATATTTTTTCAGAACGAAAGACTTCATTGCACTTTCTTGTTTCACTTTCAAAGAAAATGACAAGTGCAATTCGTCCAAAACTAAAGCCAAAGACGAATCTCTACATACGGCTCTGGTCATCGTACAAAGCCCGCCTTACGATTTCCTGTACACATACCGCGCTGTGATTGGTTATCCGCCGCCAGAGGAAGGATTACAACGGGTTTCTATCAGGGGTCTCTAGACGTATCCGCTGTGCAAATTCAAATTTGCTACCGCTAGGGGTACGTCTAGAGTCCTAGGCTAGATTATCGGTAGAATTAACAATCAATTTTCAATTGTTAGAAGGCTTGTGTAACAGGGCTATGTTTAAACTTACTCCGGAGCGATCCTTTAACCCAAATTTAAAAACATGAAACTTCATCAAAACAGACCCAAAATCATAACCCAAGGATGCCCGGTGGGTAGGACATGTCAGCCTTTTAAGACTATACAGCACACAAAGTTTAAAAACAATGTTTTTGATTTTACCACACTGAACAACAAAAACTAATCGTCTTACTAATTGTTCAAACTTTAAGGGTTATTGAAGGAGTTATGGGAAACTCAGGGCTGATAGTGAAAAAAAATCCTAAACCTGAACTTTTTGCAATGGCAGGGTGATGGGGTGTTATGTTTGCTATGCACTTTAAAGCACTACTTGGTAATGGGCAAATTCCATGTATCCAAGGCAGCGATGAGTGTGCACAGATGACTTTTAACTTGGAACATTTTTCAATCCCCAGGAGATCCACATAATTTACAGTATATAAGGGTAAACAAGTAGGAAACATTGAAATTTTTACATCAGGAAGGGGATTCAACTAACTGGAGAAACTATGACTAACTAACTTGATCCATTTTATCAGAAATCTCTCATTTGCATTAGCTGTTTGGAGTGATGTAGTTCCCTGTATGGCAACATGAAAGAATCCCAAGCACTTTTAGCTCTATCACTGCCTACTTTCTATCACTTCAAAATAAAATAAAGGATTGTGAGGATTGTGTTGCAAATTTGTTTCTAGCACGTGTTCTCACCCAGAAAATCTTTGTTTCTAGATTCATCTCATAGTGACTGAGTGTACCATTGAGTTGCATGAAAGTTAAAGTGTTAATCCAGTTAATTAAATTGGCATTAGTTTGTGTAGTCAGCATGAACACATTGCACTCACCATGTCATACAAAATAGAACCCTTGATGTGTGTGTGTGTATGGAATGGACTAAAAGATCAAAGGAAATACAGGACACAATAAACCCATTGCACACCATGGTTTTAAACAACTAAGGATTCAGAGCTCAGGCCGACATTTCAGGGAAAGCATGAGTTGGTCACTTCTTGTGGCGTTTGCCTCCGCAAATAGAACTCAGATATGCTGAAGTTTAAGTTTCCAAGACACCACATCTGATGATCTTAACCGGCCGCTGAATTCTCCATACGTGTCCACTCATACAGTATATCTGCAACAACACACAACTCAATATCCACTTACTACACTACAGATTCGATCACTTCCAGATTATCCGTAATCTAGACGTCACACGCAATTTCTAACAATATACACTCCAGTACAACCTTTGCTTGCCCTACAACAAAAATGACCATAAACATTTACAAAAACTAAACAAGCTTGTCATAGCGAAGAGAAAAGCATTTGTCCAAAGTAAAATAAAGTATTCAGCCCATCTCTGAATTCTGTCAAGGCTGCATGAATAAGCTGCATGAATACGACTACTGACTCGTAACATCACATAACTGAGACATCCGAAACCCAAAGCTCTGAAGAAGCTATAAAAAGCAATAGTTTGACGTAATTCCAATCATAGGCCTGTTGTATGAGATTTCTGTATGAGAGAATTTTATACACCATAGACCGAACAGCATTATGCTAACTGAATCCTAAGCTTACAAGTCAAGCTCATACAACAGGGCAATGACTGGAATTACGGCAAACTATCGCTTTAATAGAGGCACTCTGTGGTAACAGCTGCATACTGAAATGTGTGTGTGTGTGCGTGTATGTGTGCGTGTATGTGTGTGTGTGTGTGTGTGTGTGTGTGTGTGTGTGTGTGTGTGTGTGTGTGTGTGTGTGTGTGTGTGTGTGAGCAAAGACACATGAGGTGAATGAGCATGTGTAAATGGAGCAGGGCTCACCGGGGTTGTGTATCCGGTCGAGCAGCTTGACAGAGCGGGCGCTGACCACACCACCGACATGTAACAGGAAGCCGGGAGGGAAAGACGTGAGGGTGAAAAAGGGAAACTCCTAGGGGAGACAAGGGCATGGAGGGTCAGATCAAGGTTGAAGGTCACTCAGAATTGTAGTCTGCTGTACGTTACACAGCCATGGAAATCAGTTTCACTGAGGAAAAACAAATTACTCATTACAAAGTATTTTATTCTGCAAACAAACTTGTGTGTAAAAATAAATTAGAAACAGCATCACTAAACAGCTGTACAGGCAGGGTGCTACAGTGAGAGGTGCTGTGTTTCATAAACAGTATAACCATTCCTCTACTTTAGTTTGACTGCTAGACACTAGGAAAAGGGTTTCAGTAAGGAAGGAAATTCTCCAGGTTTTCGCATGCAGTGCATCAGACAACATTCCCTCCTCCTTACAAAGGCATCCAGCATCCTACAGTACAAAACATATCATTTGAATGCTATTATTATGCACAGGCCTGCTAGTAACTACAGATTCTGCAGCACTCTTAAAAAAAAGAATAATTTCATTATGTACTGTAGGCTATAGGCCTAGACAGTTTTCAGACATGACCGGTAGTAATTTTAGCCCTTTTTTATGTTCATAATATGCCTAAGTCACGCTACTGACAGAATCATTTCGTCTTCACAAGAGTAACATTAATTCAGTATTTGCATTCTGATTGTGAGACCAGAACAGGTGATGTGCAACTCTTGGCATTCCCATTTTGTCATCACCAGTTAGCATTCAAACTGCTTAAATATCAGGTGCAAGACTCAAGAGCAGGTGGCATTCAGACAGTGAAGGGATCATCTTCACCAACAAAGAGAGAGAGACTGCATCAAACCAAACCGCATTCACCATGCCAAGGAAGGACACACACACACACATCATCAGGACATGAGGATGACAGACCAGACACAGGGAAAAAACAGAAAGAAACTGCTGAACGCTTCTCAAGGTCTATGCTACTAGCTATCTGTTAGTAGGATGCTATTAATAGCCATTAGCTTTGAGGCTAGATGGGGATTGTTTTTTAACAGTTCTAGTCATACCTTCCAAAAAGTTTCTTCTCAAGGTCTATGTTACTAGCTATCTGTTAGCAGGATGCTATGAATATCCATTAACTTTGAGGCTACGTGGGGATTTTTTTATCGCTTCTGGTCTTACTGTAGCTACAAAATCCTGTCAAAGTTACTGTTTGTTTTCTGCAAAACCCAAGTACAGCATTGCTAATAGCAATGACATCAATTCAGATGTATAAGAACAGTGGTAGTGATTGTATATAATTAATGATAATTCAGTAATCAATGATAGCATGTCTGAGTGAGCTAAACCACACTGTTTTGTCCATTCTGATACATAAGGTTTCTGCACTGCACTAGATTGCACCTGGTGTCTGACTTCTAGGTCAACAGACACATGCTAAATCCACAAACAAGATGGGAGATGCTGTGAAGTGAACAAAATAAAATGGTCACAACCTGCAAATGCAACACACAGAAGATACTCTCTGAAGGACACCAGACAAGAAGACACAACAACCAATCAAAAACAAAATGACAGGTGACTTTGGAGACACGAGAAGGTCAAAGGTCACCAAGCAGTTTGTCCACATACCCTCGTACCCACAAACCCACTAGAGGTGGGGACACCCTATGTCAGCAGAATGAGAGGATGAAGAGGCATGTTATTCATTCCTGATGGGGTCAATTCAGGCCTTACACTGTAAGTATTGCTTAAGATATTCACCTAGTTGACCTTGCATTGATTTCTAGGCACTTCATGCAAATGTCTTTCACTCACACACTTTTGCACCAGATATCCAACAAACTAAATTTATGCCACTAATAATTACACACCACATACGTACAATCATTCTAAATTTTTCGATGATCCAAAAATCTCTTACCACATTAAAATGGGCAAAATGGTACTATAATTGGTCTAGGCCAAACATGCCTTCATGCAACATTCACATCATGTTTGCTGTACTGTAATCATTAAATGTATTTTTAGTATTTGTAATATCTCTAAGTGATTAGATAAACCACAACAAAATGTAATGGGCACAAAACCAATATTAGCAATGACGTCAGTTCTCAAGGCCTGGGCACATCTGCTTTGATACTGTGTGTGTGCTTTTATCACTCTGTGTTCAATGTGTGTGTGTGTGTGTGTGTGTGTGTGTGTGTGTGTGTGTGTGTGTGTGTGTGTGTGTGTGTGTGTGCACGTGCACCTTACCCGCTGTTCCAGAGCTGTTTGTGTCTGCTGCCTCAGCAGGGTTTTAAGAGGCCCCGCTTCCTTTCCTCCGCTTCCCCCACTGCCCATTCCTGGGAGAAAAACACAACCTCACTCCACAATCCACTAGTGCACAACCTCCTAGTGAGAGCCCTCCTAATGTAACAACCCTGCTATTCAGAGTAAAACCTCAATGCCCTCCCAACAACCCTGCTATTCAAAGTGCAACCTCAATGCCATTCTAACCACCCTGTTTTTCAGTATACGAGCTCACGACACCTCTGTTATTCAATGTACAACCTCCTGTGCCCTCCTGACAACCCTGTTTTTCATTGAGCAACCTCACTGCCCTCATGACAACCCTGCAGTTTGATTCATAGGTTATTGTTCTCAACCTAAATGTTTCATTTCACTGCTCTCTGTACCTGTACAATACATGTATGTGTGTTACAAATAAACTTGGACTTGATCTAAGCACAAGTCTAATTGTGCTTAGATCAAGTCCAAGGCACAATCTCACTACTTAACTGCATGTCTCTCATATCATCGCCACTCATTGCCATTATTACAATTTCAATGTTTCATTCACTATTGAAATCATAAGATTCATATCTCTTTAATATCATAATCTCATATTCACCCTTTAAGTCTGAAATATAACCCATTTCTCAAACGCACAATATAAATTCTCACTAGTACTAACCTCATTGCTGCTGAAACAAATAAATAAAGTTTCTAGCATTCAGGCAAAGACAAAAAAAAATCCATGCAGAACAACTACATTTTGCTAGTGCAAAAGCTATGAGGTCTCATCAAGTCAAAAATCACATTGTTAGCTTCTTAGCATTCCAAGCTAATTCATTCACAAACTGTTTTAACTGATGGCGCCAGTTGGTAATTGTCCAAGCAACAACTATAACTACTGTTATAGTAATAATTACTATAATAATAGTCCCTCCTGTTCCAGCAATGGGAGATTAGCAATCAGGGGTGCATTTTCCAAAACGTAGTTGCTGACCAATTGACAGTTGGCAAAGTAGCTAGCTTAAGTTAGCAACTTTGCCAACAAAGTAGCTAATTTACTACAGTTATTTTTGCCAACTTGTTCTTCCATCGGCTATGGAGAGAAGGGTAGTGTTTCTAATTGGACATGCCTCAGGTGGGGTTAAGAGGTTAGAGGGTCAAGAGGTGGACTCCTTCCATAACTGAGAGATTTAATCTGCCTTTGTGTGGAGCACAGTTTGAAGGCCACTCCTACAGGACACCCTAGGTCCAAAGATCTTGGCTGCGTAAAACAAATGCTTTTATTAACATAAAACACTGTGGCAAAATCAAATAAAAAACAGGGTGGGTTACTGGTCAGGTGCTAACACACTCACACAAACACAAGCATACTAAAACTGAATATAATGATGTGAATATAAAAGGTGAAAATGAGCTTAGTCCCGTGTGCGTCTGGGTTGAGTGTTTGTTGTTTGTTTGTTATTGCTAGAGGGTGGGGGGAGGAACGTAGGGCATAGCACAGTGAGTGTGTCCTACCGGAGGCTGCCAGAAGCAGGTCCTCACTGAAAGAGACACTCTTTCTCAGCATGGCTGCTTCTGATTGGGCCATAAGTGAGGGGGGAGGAGTCGTGCTCCTGGGGGTTCTCCCTGATCCTGAGGGGCGGAGTTTGATTGGGGAAGGTGTAGGGGCCGAGTCTGAGGAGAGGGTGGGAGAGCTGGGAGAGAGGAAGAAAGTGGCACGAGGCAGACGGACGTCTGAGGGGACGACATGGACGAGGACAAGGACAACATGGTGGAGAGAGAGAGAGGAGAGGAGAGGAGAGGAGAAGGGAGGAGAGGAGAGGAGGATGTGATGGGGCAGGGAAAGAAGAGAACACAGGATGGGAGGAAACAAAAGAATGAGGCAGAAACAGAAATGAGATGAAGTGACAGGAGGAACGAGGGTAGTAGGAGAGAAAGCATGGAGGACAGAGAGGAATCAAATAAAGAACATGATGGACACACACACACACAAAAGAACAGGAAAATAATGGAACAGTACTGAAAAAGAGAAGATCAGAGGTGAAGAGGAGGAGGAACCCTGCAGTGAACCACAGGCAGGAGAAAACACCCACAATCTAAAATCTTGATAAGGAAAGACCAATAGGTAGAAAGAGCAACAGAATGTTAAAACGAACGAAAGAAACGAACGAACGATCGATCGATCGATCGATAGATAGACAGATAGATAGATACATGTAGATAGATAGATCAATAGATCGATAGATAGATAGGGACAGAGATAGACAGGTAGACAGACAGACATCATTCCATTGGAAATGATGATGATGACAATAATTTAAACTTCCATTCATTCCAGCCTGTGGTTCAGTGGGAGGTTTGATGAAGGCAGGTCACCCTTCCCCTTACACTAGGGTAGATCAGAGAGTGACCAATCAGAGCAAGATGAGGTCATCTGAGCCAAAATTCTTCAGGAGACAAGGGCATCAGTTGATAGGTCCTACACCCCAGCTACCACAAATCCATTCCAATGCACTACTCTTACTGAATGTTTGTTTAAAGGACACGGGTGACAAATCAATCAAATTAAATTGATCTTCAGAGAAAGGAAGCCAGAATGGGTTTCCTATGTGGATGGGTGAAGTTGATTTGGAGACTCAGACATTATGACTGAGACATTCGGTGAAATCCTACAATAACACACTATAAACAAACATTCATTCACACTAATCTATAAAGATTCTAACCTGTGGGCACACAGTTAAAAGAAACAGGAGGCACACATGTCTATGCATGTGTGTAACAATAATAAACACAACAATAAAACTTCTACATGGAAAAATGCACAATGACAAAACACAATATCATAGCAGAATATAAAGAATAAATTAAAAGACAATGGCAATATTTCGCTTAGTCTTTCCAGATAATAGTTTCTTCTTTCGCAGTTATCTGGCAAGACTAAGAGAAATAGACAATAACAACAACTAGAATGAGGGGTATCAGGCACAGATTAAATAAAAAAATGTCTGGGTAAAGACAACTGGGTCAAAAAATAAGGGACTGGAGGGCATTATGATTTAAGTGAAAAAAAGGTATGAAGGAACAAAAGGTGTGGCTGTAGACTTAATAGGTTTTGAGTGAAGTACGGCCAGTGATGGAGGGTAAGGGAGAAAATGTTTTGATGAGCAGATGAGAGGAGTTATGGCCTTGGCAAAGTCGAAGGAAGGTGAGAAGTTTGGGGTTTTAGGATAACAGCAAAATTATTATAATAATAATAATAATATTATTATTATTATTAATAATAATAAACAGCAATACAGTATCTCCGACTACGATCTTAAACTAAATGTTGAGGGCAAGTGGAGCATGTATAGGGACTTGGGTGAGACCTGGGGGGGTAATTGGTTGGAGTGGATGTGGAGGTTCAATGTTAGATGTTGAGGAGTGTTGGTGCATGTTAAAGAAGTTTGGAATGAGGTTGATGGTTTATATGTAGATATTAAGGGATCTGGATTAATTGTTGGCCATAACAATATCTTTAAGGTTAGGAGGATTTGAGGTCTGGGATAAGGCCATCAAGTTAATATAATTATTTAATAACTAAATAATAACAATATTTTGGAGGCTTGAGGGCTTGGGTCTTGGGTAGCTGGGCTGGTGATGATGGACGATGTCAGATGTCAGGAGCAGGATTATATTATTATCGTGAGGTTGGAGTATGGAGTATGTGATGAGGAGGGGTAAAAAGGGTCAGAGTTGAAAGTTGAGGGGGTCAGGGTTGGTCTCAGGCCTTACCAGTCTTGGGTGTGAGGCTGATGTCGGTGTCGGAGGAGGAGGACTGGCGGCTGTAGGACTTGGAGGGGGAGAAGGAGAAGGCCGGGGCCCTCAGGGGGGTGGAGGGTCCGGAGGAGAGGGGGTTAGAGGGACACTCTTCCCCAAACACAGGCCTGTCAGAGAACCAGGGAACACACACACACCGTCACTCGCGCTCACAGACGCACGCACACACCATCACTCATGCGCAAGCATATGTGCACGCACACAAGCACACACACACACACACACACACACACACACACACACACACAATCAGGCATGCCCACACATACAAACAAGTCACACACACACACACACACACACACACACACACACACACACACACACACACACACAGACTCATATATCTACTCACACTCCCATGTGCTTAGACACATGCTCACATACACACACACAAATAAGTTCACACTCTTGACTCTCCATCATTCATGCACACACTTACATGCATGTTTACACGCATGCATGACACCACACACACACACACACACACACACACACACACACACACACACACACCAAACACACACACACATGCTCTGACACAGCAGGGAAGCCAGAAGGAAGGGAGAATGTTTATGAATGTGAGTGTGTGTAAATGTACTGTATGCAAGTTTGTGTGTGTGTGTGTGTGTGTTATGAAGGTAGCGAGGGAACTGCATGACTGAAGGATCATGAGAAATCAAACTAGACCACAGAACACACACGACACAGAACCAGAGAGAAAAAAAATGAAATGGTGCCACTCCAAACTGAGGGGGGAATGACGGCAGAAACAAAAGAGAAAAGAAAAGAACAGAAGGACTGAAGGAGATGAAATGAGAGAAATAAAGAAGCATTTGTTTCAGCTAACCAAAGCAGAACGCTCGAGTAAACGAAGCGGAGGTGGACCCCAAATTCTCGTGTGAAAGTAAACACTTCTAACCACCGTCATAAGCAAAGCAAACGTCCATCCGTTTGGCTGCTTGGCCTCCGTCAACATTCACAGGCAGAGAGAGAGGTGGCTGTGCGGCAGAAGTACTGATCAACAAGCAGCTTGACTCGAGCTGTTGCTATGACTCCACGTGAACAACACAGAACGTTTGCTGGAGGCGTTCCACCACTAAGTGGAATGTAGGAGTTCCATCTGTACACACCATGACAGCCCAATGCAGGGCAAAACCCCCTAGTACCCCTAGTAGTCAAGTTTAAGCCTGTGTGTGAGAAGGGGAGAGGTGAGCTTGGTTTGAAGGCAAACACAAACAAGCCGCTAAATTTCACTGATTAGCTGATTTCAGAGGTCTTTAAGACAACAGGAACCAGAGTGTGTGTATATCTTTTGTTATTTTTTACATATTCCCCATCAATTCTAAGTTACAGGGATTAGCCATCGTGGGGCATGGCTGGCAGGAGGAGGATGCTTTGGCAGCTGAAGGGAGTTGATTGGCTGGAGCTGGTGATGTCATATCCTTCCCCATCCAATGGCAGAGGAGGTGATCGTGGAGAGGGGGTTGGGTTGGGGGTTTTGGGGTGGTTGAAGGGTTTGGGGTGGGGTGGGGGGCTGGAGCAGGAGGGTACCTGCCTACACTGTCTGGCTGCTGGGGCCTGAGAGAGGGGGGTGTTGGCGCAGCGGGGGCGAGGGGCCGCTCTGGGGGGTCGCCCAGAACCCAGCGTACCGGAGAAGAGCAGCGTGGGATAGGACACGCTGAAGCCCTGCGCCAGACGGGACGCCGCGCCGTGCACCGGGCTGCTGTGGCTCGAGCGACAGCCCGACACACACGTCATACACGCCGCCGGAGATCTGGAACACACACACACACACACACACACACACGAATGCGTGCAGAGGCACACTCACACGTGTTAGACCCACTTTCAAACTGGAATGCAACCACTTTAGACAGTGGCTTCGATAAAAAGTGACACACACACACACACACACACACACACACACACACACACACACTTGAAGTTCCATAGAAGCACAACACAGGAGACAAACATTAAGAACAGCAATAACAACACTTAAATTCATTCAGTAGACAGCCAGTCACTCTTTTATGGGCTGACAAACAGTTAAAAGAAAGTAATGACATAGGGTGAAAATGGACAATAAAAAATATGTATGTACTGGTTAGTTCAGCATTATGGCCAACTTTTGAGCTGTACAGCCTTCCTGCTAACTTTTCATTGACGTGCTTGTCTGCCTTAAGGCAACATTTCTAATGACCCTCCACCTTGCCAAGGGTGCGTCACTAGAGCAGCAGAATAGGTTTTAAAGAGACTGCTGTGCTTATTTATTAACGAAGGGAACAGAAGGGAACACAAAGGTAAACAGCACTGATTAACTAGGTCTACACTTCAAATACGTACAGCAGACCAGAAACAGTATCAAAATGTGACCATTTCAACGTTCTACTACTACTGCTGATTTCAAACACAGCCTCGGAGCCAAGTCATTTAACAGAGTGTGTGTCGGTTTCATCTAAATAAAATGACCTGGACAGTTTACAGTTTACCAATCATGTCCAAGGTCTCTTCTGTTGACCAACACTATCAGGTCACATTCATTTGATATTTTCTCATTAAGGACACACACTTTGCAATGCGCAATGTGCAAGAAGCACTGATGACGCACCTAGTGCAAATGACACAGTCACACCACATACAGTACTCAAACAAAACACACCAACACAAATGGACACAGACATCTTTTACTCTCTCTCTCTTTCTCACACACACACACACACACACACACACGCTTGTGGTCATATACAAACACACTCCACACACCGGTTGTCTTCAGTGATCCAAATCGCAGGTTCTCTAAGGCAGCCGTGCATGAAAGCAGGAAGAAAGCCACATGCAAGAGAAAGGGATAGAGAGACAGAAAAGAAGAAAGGAAGGAAGGAAGGAAGGAAGGAGAAAGAGAGAATAGGAGAGGAGAGAGAGAAAAAGAGAGGCGCATGCAGGGGCCGGGAGCAGGATTGAGTGGGGTGTGTTTGTGTATGAAGAAAAACTCTACTCTACGACGGGTATAAGCATACACACACACACACACACATACTCCATCATCATCAAGTATGAACTACAACACAGACTATGCATAATCAAAACCATATATCCTTACTCTAACAATAAGCTACGTACTATAGAAAAAAAAATCCGCACTGTACACAAGTACACACACACACACACACACACACACACACACACACACACACACACACACACGCCTCTCTCTTAAACACACACAAAGACACACAACTCTATTCAAAAAGTTATAAGCTTACTATAAGGCTAACTACACAAAAAGTATTTTTTCCTCCTTCAAGCACTGGCAATTTGTGTGAGTCTGAGTGTGTATGTACTGCACTCACTCCTTGATGTCTTTGGACGGTGAGGAGTTGGCGGTGTGCTGGGCATTGCTGGGGGGGTTGGTGAGTTTCTCCAGGGTGCAGGCGGTGCCTATAGCCCTGACCACTAGGCCGCTCTCGCCCTCCAGGTCAAAGCACTGCAGGTAGCCCACCACTGCGTTCCCACCCATTTCCAGAACTTTCAGCCCAATCTTACGTTGGAGCTCACCTGTAAAACACACACATGGTGCTTGGATATAGTTGATTGTGTGTGCGTGTATATATCGTGTGATATCTTTGGCTTCATTAGATGTGTGTGGTGTTCGGATATACATTAATGTGTGTGTGTGTGTGTGTGTGTGTACCTGACATAAGTGAGATGAGTCTTTGGCGGGCTTCATTAGATGCTCGTGGTGTTCGGATGCGGTCGATCCACTGATACTCCGGATCTTCATTCACCACAAGCTCTTCCACAAAGCCATGGACCATCACAGCCCGGTAACACCGCGGGATAGATGTGGCTGTGTGCACACAAAACACATTGACAAACACGCACACACACACACACACACACACACACCAAAGCATGTTGCTGTTGCTGATGGGGTCTGAACAAGATTCTTGCCTCACAAAACTAGACAAGCACTAACACTCACTCACTCACAACTAGATCACTAACAGTGTCTCAGAAAGATTCAGATACTCACTGCAGAAAAACTTGACACCACAGGACGACTGTCTGAAGCGGTTGAGATCATTAAAGAGATCCACCTTCACAAGGACGTTTATCTCACCACGGATACCTGACAGGCAGAAACACAACAGTGAGTCACAAGACAGAAAGAGCAAGGACTAGGGTGCTGTGGCGCAGCCAAGTGCCCACAGGGACCTGAGTTGGAGTCTGACCAGCAGTTATTTACATTACATTTATGCATTTAGTAGATGCTTTTATCCAAGGCGAGTTACATTTGTCAACTATCAATTACTTTAGGGCCAGTCTCCCCGTAGAGCAAATTAGGGTTGAGTGCCTTGCTCAAGGGCACAATGGGGGCAGATGGGATTCAAACCCACAACTTCCAAACTACTAGCTCACTAGTACTCTTTAACCACACCCATACGCAACCATCACCTATATACCGATTCCCATATGTCTCCTATCACCCTTCTTCACTGAAAAAACTCCAACCCCCAAAACACTTCAAAAATTGGAAAAAAGAATGACACCCTACACTAAGGAACAAATGGCCATACAGTATGTGTGCTATCGGGGGAGCACATAGTCCCATCACACAAGAGATGACAGTACGTGACAGTGAAGTTGGTGTGTGCGACAGAGCACGTTAACAGAGCATGTTGTGGTTAGAACAAAAGATGACTTGTGCTGTATACAGGTGTGGATGTGGATGCCAGTGTGCATATGTATGCAGTATGCAGTGCATATTTGTAAGAATACTGTGTATTATGTTGTTTAAAATAGGGAACCTGGTACTAGACCTATTTGGTATGTTAGTGGATTTGAGTATGTAAGAAATGCTGTGTACTGTATGTGTGGGTCTGTGTGTGACACAGAGTGAGTGAGTGAGTGAGTGAGTGAGTACCGTGTATAGTGTCATAAATGGGGAACCATCCAGAGATAACTGTGGCTGCTTCGCTACAGAGCAGCGGGTCAATGTCGATGTACACTTTGCCAATGGCGTCGTTGGCACTGTACGTGTCATGATCCAGAACTGTGATCTGCAATGGTTCATCCTGCAAGTCCTCATCATCCACCTATCCAAACACACAGACACACACACACACAGCTAGAATTAAACACTGACACAAACACTGACAACACCCATATTAGATAACTACCAAATAAAATCCTGCTTCCAAGCCTGGCATAAGAACAAAGCTTTCAAGCATCAAAGCATAACTGTCTGCAATATTGGCAGAGTCTAGACAGACTTTTGAGGGACAACTCATGAACTTGAATTCAGTTCAACTCTATTCCCAAAATAATACACAGGCATACTGGGCAGGATCTGATTAAAATGCTTACTTGCATGTTGCTTTTGTATACTTGAATGTGCCTTTGTAAGGCGCCTTTATTCAAAAGCTTCCGAGAGCATAAGATAACACACACTCACCTCAAATTTAAACCACTCAGAATTCCACTGAGGATTGAGGGACTTGGGATAGACGTCTGTTTTAAAAGTTGTGTTTCCAAATTTGACCTAAAAGGAAAGGAGTGCAGAATTGGTTCACACATACAACAATGTAGTATTATATTAGCCTTCAAAATACACTATAACACATAAGAGAATGATTCATATCCAAACATAAACAGTCAGTGTGCAACTCTGAGCTCACAAAGCTAAAAACTGAAGCACAACTTCTTTTAAAGCCCTACAAAAGACAAACATATTCTCTTCCAAGTGTAACGTTATGACACAAAATACAGGAGTTCACACAGTCACTGACCTCCACAAATGCATCTGTGAGATCACTGGCTCTGTCCATGACTGGCAGGTGGCGGCCCGCCACAATCTTGGCCTTGAGTTTGCCAGGCATGGTTCTGCAGCTGTGTTTACCTGGCGAAAAAGGTCAACAACTGTAAAGTTCAGTAATCTGCTTATTACAAAGATAGGTCTTCACAATGAAGACTCGAGTGCTATAGAGCAAACTGTGACATCCTTCACTGGCATTACGTTACCTGCGAGACAGGTGGATTTGACAGCTCAACAGCGAGCTAGGGCTAAATGGCACCATTGCGAATGGCACATGGAGGGGCGTAGCTCTTGTGCAGCTAGCTAAGAACCTCAATAACTAACCAAGCAAAGCTTTGTACACTTTAAGATGGCATCACTTAAAAACATAAGAGATAATGTATGCATAGTCTTAATATCATCCACAAGACAAATTGTGATACTTGCCGACATAAACAGTCCAATGTCAACGACAACTGACAGGTATTAAAGCAACGGCGTGAGGCTGGTTAGCTGGTTACAAATTAATGAGATACGTTAGGAACTTGTTGGCCGGCTAGCGAGTGGCAAGTGCCTGGCTTAACACCATAAGATACTTGCTTTCTAATTTAACTGAAGGCTACTTAACTGGCTACTTAGTCTAGCCACTCTGAGATAAGACATCTATGTGATGGTTAACAGCTGGGTCGGATACAATAACCAGTAAATATAGAGTAAGTTGGTAAATAACAGCTAACGTTAGCTATCGATTGTACGCATGCATTCAGGCCGCTCTGACCACAGGCTCTGACTACCTGTAAAGTTAGCAGCTAGAACTAGCACATTAGCAATAGCTAATCATGTCATTGCCTAGCTTAGCGTTACATCATGCTACAAGTTCCCACCAAAGGCTGAACGAACGATCGATTACAACGAACATTGAAGGCTGACTGCATCATTTCAGGATCAGCTTTGACCAGATACTCACCAGAGATACGTTATAAAGCAGAGCTGCAAAAAGACGCAGCGTTTAATCTAGCGATCCATCGATTTGACCTCCCGTGGAAGCCCATAACGTGTCGTATCAAAGAGTGGCTATGTTCTCCTTAACATGATTTCATTCTCACATTGGTGGCAGACCTCCTTGGTAGTTACTGCAATACATAAATATCACGTCAGTTTGTATTTATTTTGAGAATATCACGGGTCATAACTGAATGACTGTGCCTAACCAGAGAGAGGAACAACAGTATCCTACCGTTGTCAGGTTCACTGCAGTCTATCGTAAAAACATTGCGGCGGACTACGCCAACGTGAAGTGAGCAACGTACTTCCGGGACATATTAATCTGGACAGATAGAGCTGATATTTTTCCCAATGGAACCTGGTAGTCTAATATTTGATATCATGTCCTATGTTTTGTTTTCTGGCTTAATCTTGGTGAGTGAGTGAGGTGACTGCTAAAAAGCAGATAACGAATTACATTTGCAAAACATGAATCTCACACAGGAGCTGGCCCAACATCCACAGAAATCCACAGAAAAAAATAATAATAGGCCTACCACTTGACGACATGGGTGTTCATAGGCTTACTATACAGTGACTGACTGAAAATGCAGGTTTCTATAGATCAGTAATATTTTACTGTTCATTTTTGTTGGGCATTGGCATGAGCACCTAAACAGATGCAAAATGTTGGGCCTACTATTGGATATGTTTTCACTTGGATTGGACAATTAAATAGCTATTTGAGACTGAAAAAAGTTGAATGAGGCATTTTAATGGGTGACTTATGTCCTACAGAGAGATACATGGCTGTCACAGTGTTTACATGATTGGCTTAGTCTCCTAATACTCAGCAGCTTTAAATAAAGCAGGGCAGGAGGGTAGAAGGAAATCCAGGGACATACTCAACTATTCTGACACACAGTGTGTGGACGTTTGGTCTCATAGCATTGTGTGTGTGTGTGTGTGTGTGTGTGTGTGTGTGTGTGTGTGTGTGTGTGTGTGTGTGTGTGTGTGTGTGTGTGTGTGTGTGTGTGTGTGTGTGAAAATCAGTTAGTTGCATAAGTGTCCTAACACACAAAGGTTAATGTGCTATGCCAATATTAAGGTGAGAGACAAAGGCTGGAATAAAGAAAGAGTTAGAGGTTGAGAAGAGATTAATTCCTTCACCAATTTAAAATATGTAAAATATGCAGTGTTTGTGTGTTTGAATATAGTGTGTGTGTGTGTGTGTGTGTGTGTGTGTGTGTGTGTGTGTGTGTGTGTGTGTGTTTGCATGTCCTATAGTGCGTGTGTGTGTGTACCAGGGGACTCACTGAAGCAGTGCAATGTAAGATAATACTTGTTCATAAATGAGGGTGTTGGAAGGATCAGTGTCTGAATTAGACCTCAGCTCTTTGGTACTCTTAACACTAGTTGACATGCCAGTGGGATGATGCGTAAACCCAGGTTTCCGTTCTGACGGTAACATGCAAAAAGCAGCTCTGCTCTAGCAGGTGTGATGCTAAAAGTAGCATCTTGACAGGCGCAGCGCTGTGCTAACAGAGTACTTAGACAAGAAGAACTACTGTGTGTAGTCTGGTGTTCCTGCTCCATCTAAGAGAAATATGCCAGCCATCTCAAGCAGCAGCAGGCCATAAAAATAAAACTCTCTCTCTTCACAATCTTTTTGTTTACTTTATCTTTCTCTCTGACTCACCACCTCTGCAGTTATTTTATAGTCATGGCTTAGGCCTACCCTCTGTCTCCATATCAGGCAATATGAAACTTGACACAGGCATGCCCAGTATAAAGCAATATTCTTAAGCATATTGTAGTGTATATCTACCTGTTTGTATCTTATATGGAAGTTTGATCTGTATGTCAACATGTGTGTGTGTGTGTGTGTGTGTGTGTGTGTGTGTGTGTGTGTGTGTGTGTGTGTGTGTGTGTGTGTGTGTGTGTGTGTGTGTGTGTGTTGTGGACACAAATAAAGAAGTAAAATTGTGTGTGTGTGTGTGTGTGTGTGTGTGTAGGCCTATGTGTGTGTGTGTGTGTTTGCCTGTGTATGTGTAAACAGCCTAATGCACATGATATTCAACTCCTAAGTATTATTAGGCCTATATGTAAAGATTATTTTTTCAATATTATTACATATAAATACTCATATTTCCTTCAACATATTCAGCTTATTGTGCCTGCAGCGTCATTCACCATAGACGCAAATGGAGAGCGCGCTTGATATTCACTTAGAAACTGAATTCTTGTACAGTCACAATATGGGGCTCTATGAAATCCTCACAACACGACCTTTCAGATGATATGATTTATATACCCTGCTTCGCCTTTGTGGCATTGGCAGGTTATCATATGCCCACAGCGACATTCGCCATTGACACAAATGGAGGGTATACATGATAATCAACTAGTTGACCTAAGAAAAATAATTTTTGCGTGATCACAGCATGGGGTTCTACGAAATACTTACAACAAGACCTTTCAGATGATATATGATTTATAAAGCCTGGTTTGCCTTTGTGACATTGCCACGGCATCATGTGCCCACTGCCACAATCGCCATTGACGCAAATGGAGAGCATGCATGATATTCAACTAGTTGTGCTAAGAACATTAATTCTTGTGCAATCACCTGACAAACACTTTGGAAGGGATTTTACAAATTAACAAAAAATCATAAAAGTGCTATTAGTGGATTGAGAATGAAGTCAAATGATCCTGCATTGCATTGCTAAATGCAATTATACAAGAAAAAATTGTATCTAATGAAATGCAGCAGTTATCTCCATAGAACCCCACTAATTCTTCACTTACTCGCGCACGCCCTCTAGTTGCAATACCATTGGATGTAATAGGAGAGTGCTTGTTCTCCCCCATTAGAAGTTATCTGGAGAAACAAATTTTTGGGGGACATAGAATGAATTAATTGAGTATTGTACCTTGTTCTCTGATGTTACAATATAATTCAATTATATTTAGTCAAAAATAAGATCAAGTAATATTTTATAAGCCTACACCGTGGTGTACTGAAATAGATTTTTTGCCTAAACAACGCCCAGCTCTGGCCACCTCAATTGAACTGCAATGGTTTTGTGATATTTTACATCACTTTTAGGCTTTATTCTAATTTGCCTATGTTTTAGTGGCTATTTCTGAATTTAGGATTTCCATATGAAAGAGGGCAGAACCATGCCTCATGTTCATGATAGCTCTTTGACCATGCACAATCTCTCTTAAGTCATCAAAGCCATGTAAAAGTGGTTTTCCATTCTGTCTCCTTTAATTTGTAAAATCCCTTCCAAAGTGTGTGTCACGTGACACAGCAAGCCATTCCCTCATTCACCAGAGTAGAGTAGCAGAATGCTAGTGAGTAAGGGGTAAAAACTGCTCACAGAATGAGAAACATAATGGACATAGGTACTCCCATAACTTAGTTAGCAACTATGCTTTTGGGAAACAAACCCCCTGGTTAGGTTCACCGACCTAGGAGTAATGTGGCCTTCAATTCCATTATGGCAACTGGAGGTCCCAAAGAATGATTTAGAGCTGTTTAAGTTTAAGTCTGAAAATCCTGAGATGGATTTGGTGCATGTATTTCAGTGTCATGTAGGCCTACAAGAAAATTATCAAGAGCATGTATTAATTTTTACAAATGGTTCAAAGGATCAAGAATCTGGTGTATCAGCTTTTGTTGTTCAGGGTTGGAATATGCAAACCTTTAAAAGAACTTCAAATTTTCTTAGTGTATTTACAGTGGAGTTATATGCAATCTTGATGGCAGCGCAATGGACTGAGCAGATTCAAAACCGTAAAGTGTTGATAGGCCTATGTAGTGACTTTGTGTCAGCAATCAATAGTTTAGGGAGAGGGTCATCAAAGAGTCGTCAAGACCCATATGAGATTCTACTGGTAATAAGGGATGTAAAAAGGAGGGGGTTGGATTTTTTAATGAGTTCCAGCTCATGTGGGCATTAGATCAAATGAAAAGGCTGATAAGTTAGCCAATAAAGCTGTGGAAAAGGAAGCTATTGATGTCCACATAAATCTGTCTAAGTCAGAAGGCAGAAATATTGTGTGGCAGGAAATAATTTTAAAATGGCAACAGCTTTGGGAACAAGAAAACAAAGGGAGGAACCTATTTTCTATATCTAGTAGGGTAATTGACTCAGTTAATGTTTCTAAAAAGGGGATGAGACGTAAGGAGGAAGTTATTATTGCGATATTGAGAATAGGACATCAGAATGGATTGTGTTCTTGTCAGGAGAGACAGTGCATCGTGTTATAATGTCCTGTAAAAACTATGATTCCCAGAGACAAGAGTTGTTCAGAGATTTGAGTGAGATTGGATTAGAACAGTGTTTCTCAAACTGTGGGGCGGGCCCCACTAGTGGGGCGCAGACACATGACAGGTGGGGCGCAAGACATCTTGCAATCTACCAATGATTGCACCATGACCCCCAAATTCACAGCTATTTGTCAGATATGCGCATATGACAGTATATTGAGCTTTCTTTTTTTTTTTTTGCTAGTTGCTGTAATGGGGGGTTCGAGAGAAATTGGGCTTTGAATTAGTAACATAAAATTCCCATTAACAAACAAAAATCCTCTACTTGCAAAGTATTCCTCACAAAGTTACATGCTGTGCGCAAATCGAGCCTTCCAGGCGGGGTGTGAAGGTTCCCTGCCTTCCAAAGTGGGGAATGACAGAAGAAGTTTGAGAACCACTGGATTAGAAGATCTATCTCTGACGGTACTTTAGAAATAGGGTCTAGTGGGAGGGGGGAAATATAATGGATACTGGTTTATTTAACAGAGTATAGTGTAATACATTAAAAGTCCTGTAGATGGCAGTACTGCAACTATTTTGATGCCAGCTGCTGTTAAAATTCAAAGAAGAAGGTGGTTCACCGACCGGAAATAGAATGACGTAAAGGCGCCCGCGGACGTTGAATAGGAAGTTTTGGTGTTTTCAACCAAATCCTTTCTTTTTTTTTCATAAAAAATGTTTAAATTATTAACTTAAGTAACATATAAATCGAATAGTCCCAACCATGTGAAACCTGAGTTTAACGGAGCAGTAAGATTTTCGTCAAATGCAAGTCACTACAGTTTGTGAACAACATTGTTGGTGGTTTAACGTTAGCAGTAACCTAGGCAGTCTTATTAACTTCTACGCAATTTTAGAAATTAATGTGATAAAATTGCTGGAGGCAGTGTTGGATGTTGTATTGTTCAATGCAGTTGTAACGACATGCACTACAAGCAAGTGTGAAAAACGGCGGAGAATAAATATGAACTTTAAGGAGAAACAAGATGAAGCCAAACCACCATCCTTCAAATGTTTTGGGCAGGTAAAGTTACAGTGCTCACTGAACTTACGTGACAACAATTAAGTAACATGCCTTTAACCAAAACTTTCATGCTTGGAAACCAATATTTCATCAAGGGATATTTACTTATTCTTTAGCAACCGTACACGGCAGATGAGTACCAGGCGATACAGAATGCCTTGCGACAGAAACTTGGCCCTGAATACATAAGCACTCGACTGGCTGGTGGTGGACAGAAAGTAAGCGTTTGTTCTTTACTGGTATGTTTTTTATATGTGTCAAAACAAGACAGCCTATGTACATATCTGTTAACAATTGCAGGTGTGCTATATTGAGGGCCATAAAGTCATCAGTCTTGCCAATGAGATGTTTGGATACAATGGATGGTCTCACTCTATCTCTCAGCAGACTGTTGGTAAGTTCTGGCATACAAGGTGTGTTATGCTATTGAAAGTCTGCTTTCTCTTAATGAAACAATAAATCAAGACTCAATGAATGACTGTACTTTTTAATGACTTGTGCCTACAGATTTTGTGGATCTCATCAATGGAAAATTCTATGTTGGAGTTAGTGCATTTGTGAAAGTGCAATTAAAGGTACTTCATATGACAACTAAATGAATAGTTAAGCACAGTGCTTTCAGTCTGTTGTTGTGTAACATTATGTTTTCATCACACGCATATAGTTGTGACATGTATTTCGTTTCATTTACTGTGTAAGACAGGGGTGGCCAAACTATGGCCCAGGGACCATTTTCGGC
>JAODXP020000017.1:15529944-15537444 GCA_027497455.2 Sardinella longiceps
CTCTCTCTCACACACACGCACACACACACACATCTCTCTCTCTCTCTCTCACAACAGCACACACACACACACACACACACACATCTTTTCTCTCATCCCCCATAACCCTCTTTAAGTGCGGCTTCACCCCCATCTCTCTCTCTCTCTCTCTCTCTCTCTCTCTCTCTCTCTCTCTCTCTCTCTCCCTCTCTCTCTCTCTCTCTCTCTCTTTCTCTCTTCATCCCTCACTACCCCTCTTCTGTCTGTGTGCCTTTGCCCATCTCTATTTTCCCTTTATTTCTCTCTCTCTCTTTCTTCATCCCCCACTACCCACTACCCCTCTGTCTGTGTGGCTTCCTCCATCCCTCTCTCTCTCTCTCTCTCTCTCTCTCTCTCTCTTCATCCCTCACTACCCCTCTTTGTCTGTGTGACTTTGCCCATCTCTCTCTATCTTCTCCCCTTTTTCTCTCTCTCTCTCTCCATCCACCACTACCCCACAGTCTGTGTGGCCTTCCCCCATCTCTCTCTCTCTCTCTCTCTCTCTCCCCCCCCTTCATCCCACACTCCCCCTCTTCTGTCTGTGTGACTTTGCCAGCTCAACATCTCAAGCCCACCTCTCATCATTGCCACAAGGGTATCCTCTCAATCTCTCTATCCCTCTTTGTCAATCCCTCCCTCTCTCTCTCTCTCAATCCCCCCACCCTGTCTATCCCTCTCTCTCTTTGTCCATCTCTCTCTTTCTCTCTCTCGCTCTCTCTCTTTCTGTGTGCCAGGCTCTTCTAGCTCCCCTCATCATTGCCACAAGGGTATTCTCTCAATCCCTTGCTCTCTCTCTCTCTCTCTCTCTCTCTCTCTCTCTCTCTCTCTCTCTCTCTCTATCCCCCCTCTCCCTCTCTCTCTCTCTCTCTCTCTCTCTCTCTCTCTCTCTCTCTCTCTATCCCTCGCGGTGCCAGGCTCTTCCCGCTCTCCTCACCATCGCCACATGGAGGGGCCCATCATTGTCCATCCCCCAGGATGCATTGCAAAGCCATTCCAGCCTGGCTTGAGCCAATCAGCTGCTCCTTTCCAAAGCCCCCATCTGCTTCTCCAGAATCAGGGAGCAGGCAGAGGCCACCACTCCCCAGGTCGACAAACACTCTGGCTTTAGCGTAGCGTTAGCACACCTTTAGCCTTCACACTTAAGCATAGCGTTAGCACACTTTTAGCCTTCACACTTTGGCTTTAAGGTTAGCATACCAGAGGCCACTACTCCCCAGGTGAACAAACACTCTGACTTTAGCTTATACCTTTAGCCTTCCTACTTTAGCATAGCATTATTATTAATGAAGGCTGAGGTGTTACCATGCCAGAGGCCAATACTCTCCAGGTGAACAAGCACCCTGACTTAGGCTATGTGGTATTTAGCTTTACGGTACTGTTACCAACTTTAGCCTTCCCACGGCCAAACTTGAGCTTCACCAGGTTTAGAACACTCACTCTTTACCAGAGCAGCATTAGTTTTGTTGTTGTTGTTGTTAGCACACAAAACACTGCATTAGGCTACTTTAGCCAAAGACCGCAAGAATGCAGCGCTGGAGTTCAAATGTACAGTACGATGACCTAAAGCAAAGTCCTTCACTTTCCCCGCTGAGCAGCGAAGCTAGCCGGGGCTAAAAAGGCCTCTGCGGTCTCAGCTTCCTGGAGATTTATCTTCAGCTCAGACACAAACATACGGGGCTGTGGAGTTTGAATAATGTCCCTTAACTCACTAATGGGCTTCATGTGCTTGCTTTGAATCACACGGAGGTCCGGGGAAGATAGAAAAAAAGATACAGTGCCCAGACAGTAGGAAGATATAAGAACACTTTTAAAATGAGGGTAAGATTATAGAATTACAGCATCATTTCAGATTAATGTCCTCATATAATAAATGTTTCAGATTCATTCCTTTACCTCCCTCAGCCTCACATTCAATAGCTGGTCATAACCAGCCCAGCAGTACGGGCCGCACGGTACGGCTATGGAGAAATGATTGCTTGTTTGAATTCACTAAAATTCAAAATGATTCAATCGGCCCTTAAAAAAGTTGTCAAAGTTCACTTATAGGCCAGGATTAGATCAGCCCTAGACAGATGGCCTCATACAGCCACATACAGTACTCACACTGCAGAGCCAAAGTCAGGGGTTAAAGTGGGGGGGAACGCGGGGGTACACAGTACCGGCCCCTCAGATAAATGAACAATATCATCCCATTCTTCTTCTATACATTTTTCTTTGTTTGTGCCGACACAATATATGAGAGTTCCCGCTTCTGCCAAATCCCACTTTAACCACTGCACTGCATAAAGTACTCACACTGCATAAAGTACTCACACTGCTTAGCCAACGTTCGCTGACTAACCAGGCTAACCCCACACACAGTACAGAAGGGAGATGAGAGTTGGGCAATGGGGGAGAAGAGGAAAAAAGGGAGATAGATAGATAGAGAGAGAGAGACACACATCTCAATCTCTTTCTCCACCTCCGTCTCCTATTGGTAAATCACTGCTAACAGCTCCACTAATAACCGGTTGGGTCCACACTCTACACTCACTTTCCTCCTGCTACATTATTAGTGTTTGCAGTGACAATCTGGACTTCTGAAGCGCTGCTCTGCTTCTTCTGGTGACGGGCCCATAGACATACACAGCTTTATGGCTATGTAGCCTATAGCAAAGTAGAAATAACAGGGCTGGTCTTATATGGCTATGTGACGATCTGGACTTATGAAGCGCTGCTCTGCTTCTTCTGGTGATGGGCCCTCTCCTTTACACTGAGACATACACAGCTTTATTGGTATGTAGCCGCCCTATAGCATAGTAGAAATGACAGTGATGGTCCCTATGTCTTTGTAGCTTATAGCATAGCAGAAATTACAGTGATGTCCTATATGGCTATGTAGCCTATAGCATAGTAGAAATAACAGTGATGTTCTATATGGCTGTGTAACCTATAGCATAGTAGAAATAACAGTGCTGGTCCTATATGGCTATGTAGCCTATAGCATAGCATAAATAACAGTTATGATCCTGTATGGCTAAGTAGCCTATAGCACAGCAGAAACAGTGACGGTCTTGACTTGGAATAATGACTATGTAGCCTTTAGCATAGCAGAAAAATAACATTTTCTAAATTAGACCAATATCATCTACGTCCATTTCTTATAAAACTGTTTATCAAACTTGATATTTTAATCACGTAGTTCATTCATTTGAAGTCTTTCACTCTTTTGAGTAGCGTCACATTTTGGCAAGGAAAAGACGGGATGTACTGCAGGAAGACACCTGTTGTGCTGAGGCCTGAGTGGGGGAGAGAGAGAGAGAGAGAGAGAGAGAGAGAGAGAGAGAGAGAGAGAGAGAGAGGGGAAAGTAGATGGAGAGAGAGATAGATAGAGTGAGGCAGGAGAGAGAGAAAAATGGGAGAGGCAGGAAGAGAGAGAGGGGAGGCTGAGAGAGATGGAGGGAGAAAGAGAGGGAAAGGCAGAAAGAGAGGGAGAGAGAAGGAGAGGTAGTCAGTGAGGGTTGATAAAGAGAGTGATGGAGGGAGTGAGAGAGGGAAAGAGAGGGAGAGAGGGAGAGAGATGGAGGGAGAAAGAGAGGGGGGGAGTCAGTGAGGGTTGATAAAGAGAGTGATGGAGAGAGAGAGAGAGAGAGAGAGAAAGAGAGAGAGATGGGGAAAGTAGAGGGAGAGAGAGATAGATAGAGTGAGGCAGGAGAGAGAGAGAAATGGGAGAGGCAGGAAGAGAGAGAGGGGAGGCTGAGAGAGATGGAGGGAGTGAGAGAGGGAAAGGCAGAAAGAGAGGGAGAGAGATGGAGAGAGAAAGAGAGGGAGAGAGTCAGTGGGGGTTGATAAAGAGAGTGATGGAGGGAGTGAGACAGAGAGAGAGATGGAGGGAGAAAGAGAGGGAGAGAGTCAGTGGGGGTTGATAAAGAGAGTGATGGCGTGAGAGCCGAAACAGAGAGAAATCATCTGTTAATGGTCCGGTTCGTCCCTGTGGCACATAGCTGTCACTCTTCTGCTCTAACCTTTCTCTTTCTATTTCTCTCCTGGCATCTCTCTCTCCTCTCCTCTCTCCTGCCATCCCTCTCTTCCTTCCTCTCCTCTCTCCTGCCATCCCTCTCTCCTCTCTCTCCTGCTATCTCTCCCTTCCTCTCCTCTCCTGAGTCCCGCCTCTCTCCTCTATCTCTCTCTTCCTCTCTTCTATCCAGCCATCCCTTGCTTCCTCTCTTCTGCAATCTCTCTCTTCCTCTCCTCTCTCTTCTGCAATCTCTTCCTCTCCTCTACTCTCTGTCCATCTCTTCCTCTCCTCTACTCTCTGTCCATCTCTTCCTCTCCTCTACTCTCTGTCCATCTCTTCCTCTCCTCTACTCTCTGTCCATCTCTTCCTCTCCTCTACTCTCTGTCCATCTCTTCCTCTCCTCTACTCTCTGTCCATCTCTTCCTCTCCTCTACTCTCTGTCCATCTCCTCCTCTCCTCTACTCTCTGTCCATCTCTTCCTCTCCTCTACTCTCTGTCCATCTCTTCCTCTCCTCTACTCTCTGTCCATCTCTTCCTCTCCTCTACTCTCTGTCCATCTCCTCCTCTCCTCTACTCTCTGTCCATCTCTTCCTCTCCTCTACTCTCTGTCCATCTCTTCCTCTCCTCTACTCTCTGTCCATCTCTTCCTCTCCTCTACTCTCTGTCCATCTCCATCAGCCCTGTTAGTGCCGCTACATCAGCTGTCTCTGCAGGCCTGTTCTGTTCTGTTCTGTTTGTCTTTCAGGAGAGAAGAAGCTTTGCACCTTTGACAGATACGACTAGATTGCACAGATAGGAACATATCACTGGTATAGTTACCATACCACCACGGGTATAGTGACTACATCACGGGCATAGATACCATACCACGGGTATAGTTACCATACCACGGGAATAGTGACTACATCAGTGGCATTGGTGAAGCCATTCATTTGAGCGTCTACACAAAGATGAGAACTGATTCAGACAGTTATCTCACTCAAAACGCAAAGGGTTGAAGTCAGATGCACTGAAATGATCTCTCTCTAAAGACATACTGGAGGGTTGAAGTCAGATGTACTGAAGTTGTCTCACTCTAAAGGGTTGAAGTGGCAGTGGCAGCATTTTAGAACTAGAACTAGAATCTTCTGATGTCTCTCTCCAACAGAAAAGGTTCATATCATTTAAAAGAGACCTGGGTAGTGTGTGTTTCCTGTGACTCATTTATAAAATGGAGTATGTATATATATACGCACACACACACACACACACACACACACACACACACACACACACACACACCTCTAGATGCATTTGTGAAAGTGGAGTACTATAACAGTAGAGCTTTATATGTATCTCATCCTTAATGAACAATCTTTCATGTTTCACTGTGAGCCTAAATCTATACAGTATAATAGCTTTGTCTATGATATTAATTAATATCCCTTAGCAACAGTGTGTGTTCTTAATGCAAGGCCAGGGCCAGGGAAGGCAGAGCGGTGAGGGAGCTCAATAAAAGCCTGGACAGAGAGAGAGACCGAGAGAGAGAGAGAGAGAGAGACTTTATATAATGAGAGATAACATTGATTAAAATGCAAAGTAAATAATTAGAAATAAATGCTTAATTTGTGCCTGAATGCTAGGCAATAAATGTGTATTAAAACTAATGAGTGCTCATGTTGGATTGGGTCAAGCAAAAGGGCGACTCCGTTGTCCTAATTAGAGCAATGTCCAGCACAGCGCCACCAGGAGGTTACAGTGGGTATGACTGAGATAAAGGCAGGCTGGCTCTCTTGTCTAATTACAGTCATTTCTTAAGTCTAGCCCCAGTAACAGGCTCAGCATTAAACAGCGCCACCAGGTGGACAGTAGACAGATGTCATGGCAGTTTTACATCTTAAATCCATTGTCACTGATACTACACTGCTGTCATATACTTTTAAAGGCCTTATACTGTAATACGGCTCGTAGAGGGTTAAAGGGTTATAGGGTTAAAGAAAAGGAAAAGAAAAAGATGGCAAGCTTGGCTTTGTTTGGATTGACCTGAATGGCAGATGTGTGTGTGTCTCCTGTTGATGGCAGATGTGTGTGTGTGTCTCCCTGTGTGTGGTTATTTTTAGCCATAGGAATGAATGAGCAGGCCATTGAAAGCAAGACTGACTCATATTGTGACGTAAAAGCATCAGCATACACACACATACATGGCCATTCACTACCATGCTGTGCCCTAACCATAACCATACACACACACACACACACACACACACACACACACACACACACACACACACACACACACACACTCTCACACACACACACACGCACACACACACACATGGCCATTCACTACCATGCTGTGCTGTCAGAACAAAGCTCATGGGCCTTTGAAGCAGCCAATGGAGGAGGTCAGTGAGGTCCCCTGTCCACTGTAAAGCACTTATGGTGTCTAGAAACGCTCTATAGAAATGTAAGGTGTGGTTATTAAGAGGCTGATGGTGAAGCCTTACCTGAATACTTGGTTGAAGCCTTACCTGACTCATGGTGTGTGGCTTATCTGAGTCATGGGGCGTGGCTTATTTTACTCATGGGGTGTGGCTTATCTGACTCATGGGGCGTGGCTTATCTGACTAATTACAGACCTATATCCAACCTTCCTTTATATCCAAAATTCGAGAAAAAAATTGTGTTCAAACAAATTTGTCGCTTCCTAGACAAAACAAAATCCAGGAAGTCTTCCAATCGGGTTTAGAGCTAATCACAGCACTGAAACAGCCTTAGTTAAAGTCTTCAACAACCTCCTTCTTTCCATGGACAATGGTAATATATCCATATTATTATTTTACTTGATCTTAGTGCAGCTTTTGACACCATTGACCACAATATCCTACTACACAGACTCGAACATATGATAGGCATTAGAAATTCGGCATTAGAAATTCAGCATTAGCTTGGTTCAAATCCTACCTCACTGATCGATACCAATTTGTACATGCCCACAACGTCTCATCTCATCATGCTAAAGTTAAATATGGCGTTCCGCAAGGCTCAGTACTGGCCCCCTACTATTCTCTCTCTATATGCTACCTCTGGGTGAAATCATTAGGAAACATGGCATTACATTTCACTCATACGCAGATGATACACAGCTTTATCTCTCTATGAAGCCTAGCGAGACACTCCGACAACCAAACTCAATGCCTGTCTTGAAGACATTAAAGTTTGGATGTCAAATCATTTCTTATGCTTGAATTCAGATAAAACTGAAGTTATGATGATTGCCTCTAAACAACTGAAGGACACCTCGCTTCACCATCATAGCTCACTTAGCAGTCCTACACTCTCATTTAGCTCACAAGTGAAAAATCTGGGGGTAATTATTGATCAAGACCTCTCCCTGAATAGCCATGTAAAGCACATTTCTAAAACATCATTTTTTCACCTTAGAAACATTGCTAAGGTTAAGAAGTTCCTGTCCTTTGAGGATGCTGAAAAACTTATACATGCAT
>JAODXP020000017.1:15572322-15582322 GCA_027497455.2 Sardinella longiceps
CACACTCCCAACTCCACGTCCAACTCCCCAACCCACCTCCACTGTCTTTGTGTGTGAGTGGAGAAACATCCGCCCCCTTTGGCAAATGCGCTCCATCTCTCCCAACGACTTTTCCCACCCATCATTGTGGTTAGTGGTGTGTGTGTGTGGTGTGGTATGTGTGTGTGTTTGTGAGAGACAGTGATGATCTGAGAGAAAGAGAGAGAGAGAGAGAGAGAGAGAGAGAGAGAGAGAGAGAGAGGTCACTCAAATAAAATGGCATCACTTCTAAGCCAGTGTGTGTGTGTGTGTGTGTGTGTGTGTGTGTGTGTGTGCGTACCCTCGTTGATCCTGATTCCCTAATTCATCACACTCAGTGCAATTCATCCATCCTCAGTTCTCCCCATCTCCCTACTAGTAGGCCAGGCAAGAGGAAGCCCCACTCATACTGCAGTTTCTCTCATTCACTACTCCCTGTAACACCACAAGAGGATATCCTTGTGTACTGTGTGCCTGTATGTGTCTATGGGTGAGGGGTGTGTGCATGTGTGAGTTCATGAGTGTGTGAGTCAGTCTCTCTCTCTTGACACATCACACTCACTGACTGTCAGCCTCCAGCTGCTTTGGGGGAAGTCCTTGTGTGTGTGTGTGTGTGTGTGTGTGTGCATGTGTCTGTGTGTGTGTGTGTGTGTGTGTGTGTGTGTGTGTGTGTGTGTGTGTGTGTGTGTCTGTGTGTGTGTGTGTTTGTGTGTGTGTGTGTCTGTGTGTGTGTGAGAGAGACTATGTAATTCACACTCTCTCACACTCACTCCTTCACCTCCATCACTTGTCTCAACACTTTGAGTTACTGTGAGGAGCTGGTCGTTGTTTTGACAGTCTCACTCAGGTGTTAAAACAAACTGCTTAAGGGGATATTTGCATGCACTAACTTTTTCCCCTCAGTGACTGTGTGTGTGTGAGTGAGTGTGTGCTTTCGTGTGTGTGTGTGTGTGTGTGTGTGTGCCAGTGTGTGTGTGTGTGTGTGTGTGCCAGTGTGTTCTGTGTTTATGTGAATGAGTTAATGTATGAGCATGTGCATTACTAGGGGGAAAGGAATGTTGAGGTGTGTTGAGGAGGACTGTCACTAACTTAGACACAAACCATAGAGCCAACCGATTTTCCTACAGTATGAGGTGTGTGAGGGACCATGGAGGTTTTCTAGATCCACTACACACACTGAGTGGGTATGTGTTGGCTGGATGCTCACCCTGCAGCAGCTTTTCATAGCTTAATAATGCATTACTGTACGTTCACACCAAGAGCTACTAAAGCTGTAAAATCGCCGGAAGTCATTCACTTTCTATGGGCGAGAGCGACAAAACCGACAAAAACTAAAAAAGCTACCAGCTGTAAAAGTTGGGCAATTTGAGCGACTAAAAAAAGCTAAATAACTGTCAACTTTAAGCAAATTAGCTTTGACGCATTTCAGCTGTAAAATCTAAATGCTGTGCTGTAAATGGAATGACAACAGGCACGTTCTGAGCGATAGAGCGATTTGAGCGAACATAGACATTTCAGCAGCTGAACAAAAGCGATTTTGCAGCTTTAGTAGCTCTTGGCGTGAACGTACAGTTACAGATTATGAAAAAAATGTGGTGGGCATCAATGAAACAGAACAGAAAAGCAAGCTCAACCAAACACTTGTTGGAATGGAACAAGTCCACCAACATCTCAAGCATACCTACAGACCAGTACAATGCACAAAATGACAGCCAATCACATGCTAACTCTATCCGCTGAGTCTCCGACATTTTGACGGATAGGCAAAATTGGGGAGGAGTCTGCCATGCGTTCGAGAGCATGTTGGGATGGTGAAAGTCCTTACCTTTGTTTGCGAAAGAGAGAGAGAGAGAGAGAGAGAGAGAGAGAGAGAGAGAGAGAGAGAGAGAGAGAGAGAGAATTCAGGCCAGGTGTGTTGTGTGTTGGTGGTACATGGACACACAACAGAGAACTCTGAAGCTCTCTGTCATTACAAGTTGCACGACCAGATCATTAGCTTAGACAATGGCAAAGCCAAGATTCAGTAGTAATTCTGAGATGTTTATCTAAAGGATAACCTCCTGCGGCCTCCCACAAAACTCTGCTAACCCTCTCTCTCTCTCTCTCTTTTTTCTCTCTCTCTCTCTCTCTCTCTCTCACACACACACACACACACACACACACACACACACATTTTCTTCCTGTTCTTCCTATTCAAACACATCTGGGCCCCCAACTCTGCAAATGCTGACACCTCTCTCTCTCTCTCTCTCTCTCTCTCTCTCTCTCTCTCTCTCTCTCTCTCTCTGTCTCTCTTCATCCCACTGCCCTTCACAGCGCTTTGGGGTTCTCTTGTTCAAACACACCTGTGGCTACTTTGCCTAAAAAGTCTGTGAATGCTACCCCCATCTCTCTCAGTCACTCGCTCACACAATGGAGTTGTAGGCAGCTAATGGCGCACATGTCTCCTCTTCAAAGGCAGTAAGAATGGGCACCCATTGTGAGCCATGGCTGAGATCTCTATCTGTATTTCAGTATCTCACACATAAGATTTTGTATGCTTAAGAACAGGCTTTGCAGAAAAGGTAGTTGTCAAAACAACACACACACACACACGCACACACACAGGCAGGCACATACACACTCCAAGCATTCACAGATGTAGCCTGTCATTAGGTCGATCAGGCACGGGGTCATCAGACAACCCCTATTTGTGACACACTCACACACACACACACACACACACACACACACACACACACACACACACACACACACACACACACACACAAACACAAAGAGAGAGACTTCAAGAAACAGGTCACTTAGGTGATTCCAGGTGTGTCTCTTGTTACAGGGCATGGCCTTAGTGTAACCCTCTGCTAACGACTTTGAGAAAACATGCGCTGAAATGGAGAGGGACAGACAGAAAGGCTATCCCAATGGACACACACACACACACACAGTCAAATTGGAATCCTGTGGGTGAGTGAGATTTAACCCGCACACCCTGCATTTTGCATATAACACCATATTATGACACACACACACACACGCTCACACACGCTCACACACACACACACACACACACACACACACACACACACACACACACACACACACACAAGTCAATGACGTTCCTAAAAATTAGCAATGTCAATCTATTCTAATTGACATATAGTAGGCTACAGGCACGCCATGAAACATGCTTGTAATTCCTCAGCCAGAAAGCATGAGCTTAACTACAGCTCTAGTCCTCTGTGCATGTGCGTTGTCATTAAAAAGATTACTGTCTGTGGTTCCTCTATTTGATTTTTTTTCAATGGCTCACTGCACAGGCAAGCCACTTTTGTATAATGTAGACAGGTAGGTAAGTTCACATGCAAAACAATTAGTTTTACTTTAGCTTTCCTGTATTTTTCCTTGATAAATTCCTTGTTTTTTCCTTGAAAAATGTGAGAAGGGGGGCTTTACATAAGCTAAAGCTCCAGCCCCCTATCCTTAGGTTATGGCTATACCATTGACCAATAACACATCCATCCATTCATTCATTCATTCATTCATTCATTCATTCAATTAATCCTGGCCAGGCTTTAAAAATGCCTTTGGCTACACATTCACCCTAATGCACAGTTGCCTATCTGATGGTAGTTTTTCAAGCCAATTTAGAGATTCAGGTCAGCAATTTGTCGAGCAAGAACCCCAAAAACATGTGGAATTCCTGGCTGTCTGATTCTCGTCAACTGGAGCTTTCAGAAGCTACTTAGGATTCAATAGTCGGAGCTTATGGGTAGGAATGCAAAAAGAGGCCAAATCTGATGACGCCTCGGTTGTGCTTGGATTTTACGTGCAATGGAATGTTTTGGCATCGATATGCATGTTTTCTAATAATCGATCCTGTGAGGGAAATAATTTGGTCTCTGCCTTTAATGCAATCATGAATTAGTGAAATACTCACAGCACATAATCAACTACACTAACACAGTGCATTTGGATGCCTGCTTCAGTGCCTACTGTTCAGGAATCAATCTGACAATCGTTCGGTTCCAAGGCTGAAGCCCTAACCAATAGGCCATGGATGCCCCCCCCTTACACATTATGGAACATTGTAGCCCATCACTATATTGACATGTATGTGCTTTCACATAAACTCAAACATCCTGCTCTATGTAACTAAATTTAATGCACTGAAATTTCATTGTATTGTGTAGGCACATGTTTATGTTTGTATAACATTTTAAATAGGTGTGTGTACTTCATGCATAAAGTGGAGGGCTTTAGTTTTGTGTGCTGTAGCCTAGGCTAGGGCTGATTTTCTTGTGTATATTCTCAGCATTCTCTATTCTCTTGGGGTTTCTTACAAGAATACTTAGTTATGATGCTGTATTCTGACCAAGAGGGAGGAAAAACGTGTAGAACTAGTCTACAAAAGGCTGTAATTATTGCCTTAACCTAAACGAAAATCAGTACAATAACGAAAACAAAGCTTGCTATACATTTTTAAATCTGACACTATATCTGGCCTGTTTAATTATGGGACAGAGAGGCAAGAGTGAGTGACTCCTCCTAGTAGGCTAACTTTCTTAATAAGTACAGAGAGCATCCGACTTTATTAGCCTCATGCGGATCATCAGCTCAGGAACTTCAGCCCTGGGTACAAGCACCAGGCGTTAGAGTTCCGGGTGGGTTCATACTGTGTACCTGCGCGGTCATCAACGGGGCTTCTGGTCTGGTGCTTGCAAAGGGACAGCCTGCGTCCGTTTGAGCGCGCGTGTGAGACACGCTGCAATTCTTGTCATGACATAAGTTGTCGTAGGCTACTTGTGCCTCTAGATTATAGGCTATTTTGAAGTCAGAGGAACTGAAGTGTACACCACAGACGTATGCAGACAGCTGGAGGGTACTTACGAATAGTGTCCCTGTCACTGGTGGCGGTGAACTGTAGGTAAGCCCCGAATGCACAACCGACCAGCAGCGCGAGCAACAGGTACTTCCCGCTACGCTGAAGCTTGCGCGCGGGGACAAACGTCTTCCACATTTCCAACTATCCTTTTCCTTTCTTGCGCCCTGATCATCCAGTATTTGTAACACTGTTAACGAGAGTTTTACGAACAGAATAGCGCACAAAGCGCCACACTACCTCCGGTTAATGTCGGTTTCGACCATTTTTAACTTTAGCCTACATTTATTCCGTGGAGCTCACAAAACCGGTTTCAGACATTGGGGAGCAGACTGCGCCGGTCCACAAGACGAACACAGTTCGACCGCGCCTCTCTCTAGCTCTGTCCACCGCTCGCTCAGCTCAAAGCTTTGATTTAGGCTACCTCGTCTCGTGCCCGCCCCGTGGCTGACGTCATCAAATGTTCAGGTAGCGTCAAGCTTGGCCAGGTGTGTGTGTGTGGGTAGGTAGGCATATGTGTGTGTAGTTGTGGCGCTTTTAACTTCTGAGGCCACGCGGATGAAAGGGACAAGGCAGGACAACATACACACACACACACACGCACACGCACACACACACGCACACGCACACGCACACACACACACACACACACACACACACACACACACGCACACGCACACACACACTTTGATAAAAATCAGCCACATATTAGGCCTATCACTATTATCATTCTTTTTCATATTCCAGTTGCTAAAAATATTCTATTCCGAACAAAAAGGTTTGTTTCCTGCCCTCTATTGTTCTAGGTGTGTTTACTAAATAAAGGCTTGCTATTTACAATAACTCAGTAGTCTCTTAATCTAGTTTTATAAACATACTACAGCAGCATTGATAGGGAGCAGTGGATTGAGATGAGATGAGGATTAGGAGAATAGGATTGCTCTGGTTTAAACTTCACAGTCAGTGTTGTTTACCCTTATGTGGCTTAATCTACAGTGCCAGACTCAGCATATTTGCCTGCCTGCCTGCCGTGGTTGCAGAGAGAGGGCGGGGTGTAAACATGAGAGGTGGCTCTCTCTGCCTCCTGAAGACAAATCACTAGTGTAGGCTATCAGGGGTGGAAAACACTGTGAGTGACATGGCCTCCAACTATATGGTGACCTGCCGCTGAACTTGTGGTACATCTACTCTAATGAACCAGGTTCCCAAGAACCCAGAGCACTTTTGAAAGGAACGATTCAAAATGCAGAATCAAATTAATAGCTAGGTTTTCATTATACAGAATGCGTTGGCTTAATGAATAATATAGAATACCGTCATTAAAAAAAAGAAAGAAAAAGGACTTGTCTTGTACACCTAGTAAATCTCAGTTGACAGCTCATGTCTTGCTCTTGAACAGTAGGAGTAGGAGTATAGCATGTGGTCGGCCTGTTTACTAATAATGCTTTTTAAATCCATTTACTATCCTCCCATGGATGATCGTTTCATTGATGTGGTCTCCTTCTTGACTTGAATAGCCTACTTGCTAATTGCACAATACTTCATATTAGAGGCTGCATTAGGCCAAAGAGCATTCAGAAAAGTCCAGCACATGGCACCTCAGGGATTGTTTGTGTGTGTGTATGTGTGTGTGTGTGTGTGTGTGTGTGTGTGCACGTGTGTATGTTGACAAGTAAATACAAACCCAATTCACATAAAAGTATAGATGCTTGGTAAAATGTCAATTAAAACAAAATACTATTATTTCCAAAACTTGAAGGCATATTTGATAGAGAATAGTGCAAAGACAAGGAATCAACTGTTGGGCTGGGCAAAGTTATTGGGTAACACTTTATTTGAAGGTGTCTAGATAAGGGTGCATGAGACTGTAATAAACATGACACATATCATAATTACATTAATAATGACTCTTTATTCATGCTTATGACTGGTGTCATTATGTCATTTGTTTTTTGAACTGTCTGCATCCCTAAGTCTGTATTATGTAAAACTGAATGATACTTAATGACATCAACAACAACAAATGTCATCAACATGAATGAGGTTTCACTAATGTTATTTATACTGTACATGCCATGCCATGTTTATTATGGGCTCGTTATCACGCTTAATGTAGACCCCTTCAGATAAAGAGTTAGCAATTAGCCTAATGTTTGGGGAGGAATATAGCCTATACCTTCATAGTCCATTTGGACTTTGACACCTTGAAAACATTGGGACAGGGACAATAAAATGCCATGAAAGTTCAGTTAAGATCCTTCTTTCATCAATTATTATCTACATTATATAGCCTGGCATTCTACTGAGATATTGAGTTTAATTTGCAAGCAGTGCAGCAGACCTGGGCTATGTTTCCCAATCGATTTTAGTTCTTGAAATGCTACAGTGCTTTATGTTAGTTGTTAGTGTTTATGATGTAGGAAGACTGTTACTTAATGCGTCAGACACATAAAATCACCTGTGAGCTTTATCGCGGAATTCTTCCCACCATGCCAGTGATGTAACGGAATGTTTAAATCAAACATGTATCAAAATCATCAAACTAAATTGGCTTTTTCTCCCGCATGATGACTTTATCAGTTTTAAGGATCTTGCTAATTAAAAGACAGATAAAACATCTGTCATGTCACATTCACTTTAAAATTAGTTTCAGCTCCTCTTTAAAGCACATGCTCCCAAGGACACTCCCCTCCTACTGTATATTTGGTGTATCGCCTGTCTCTATAATATGCAGAAAACTAACTGAACACAGTCTAAAGTCTCTTTCAGTTGAATCTATTTGGAACAGGGAACTGAGAATTAAGACTTTATAAGCTTTAAGTAAGGTTAAGTACCATAACCTACAAAAGATTCCAGATGAAACTACAGGGTTCATAATTTATGACTGTATATGCAAAAACACCTCACCTGTAAAATTTACACGCTTTGGAATTGTTTAATCATTATCCTCATCTTCTGGACCCATGTAAACAGAATAAAACTCCTTTGGGACAAGTCCAATCACTGGTGCTGCCTTCATTTCTAAGCAAATTTAATCATTTCTAAGGCAAATCTATGAATGTGTTGAAAACAAATTAAAGCAAAGCTTGAGATAATTATTTGCATGCCAGCTAGGCCAGGGAAACACATAGAGTGAGTATGAACAGAGTGATCTTTGATTCCACATAGCAAACATGGGATTCCCATTAATGGCTGATAATCTCATAGATTTCATAGCTGTTTATTAACAAGGAACTTGTGGCTAGGGCAAAACTTGTAGTCTGAGATTCATCCCATTCCCAATAACGAAGATCAAAACAATGTTGACCAGACTTGGGTCTAGGTTCACACTTGCCACACACCTGTGTGATATATTTTGTGAAGGAGCATTAATCATCAAGTATCAGTTACAATTAAAATTTTCACTATGTATAATGTATAATACAGTATGTGTACTGTTCATGTACACACACACACACACACACACACACACACACACACACACACACACACACACACACACACACACACACACACACACAGGCAACCTGATTATGTGTGTAATTTCTGGCATGGACACCCCTTCCTGCTGTAGGAAAAACCCAAGCTCCGGTCAAGTCAACTCTTTGGTTTCCTCCTCACACTTACACACCAAAGCCAATGTTGCACACGCACACACACACACACACACACACACACACACACACACACACACACACACACACACACACACACACACACACACACACCAAAGCCAATGCTACTGGCTGCAGGTTAGGTTGCCTTGGTGACTTTCAGGGTCACATGATCTAGCTGATTGCAGGGTCTCATGTGATAGGATAGAGTTAAACACATGCACACACCTGTCACACACACACACACACACACAAAGATGATGTGATGTTTTGCCTAAGCCACTGAGCTGTGTATGATTAGGCAAATGGCCTGAATCATATCGTATGACTAGCCAAAAGGATGTGACATTTCACACCAGCATAAAATGTAAGGGTTTCTCCAAGTTTTTCATGGGAATAAAACATCCCAATCCTCTTGCCACACACAACCCTGTCTTGCTGTCTCGGGTAACGCTCCACCTGTAGCCTACTGGAACATTAAAACCCTGATTAGGTGACCTGACTAGGGAAAATGTCATGACAGTTTGATTTCCTGTGTCCGATATCAGAGCAGATTGAGTTACAATCTCACTCTCACCTTCTGTCTAACACACACACACACACAGAAAAAGAGAGAGAGACAGACAGACAGACAGACAGAGAGAGAGAGAGAGAGAGAGAGAGAGAGAGAGAGAGAGAGAGAGAGAGAGAGAGAGAGAGTGACAAAGGTAACAAAGGTTATCGGTGTACAAAGGAATACACCTGTATGTTAAAACCTAAATCTAACACACCCAGTGCCTGAAAAATGAGACTTTGCCATACCTAACTCTATGCTATCAAAGAAGAGTTTAGAGGTCTAAGTGTGTGAGTGTGTGTGTGTGCATGGCAGATCTTGCGTGTGTGTGTGCGTGAGTGTGTGTGTCTAAATCAGAAGTGGGAAGTGTGTCTAGTCTTAGTACTCAATGTAGTCAGTCCTCCTTAAATCTGACTAACCCCCTTACACTCTCTCTCTTTATCACACACACACACACACACACACACACACACACACACACACAGCCACGTCCTTAATATGGACATACACATACACATACTCAAATTCTGTATTCTGTATAAACAAACACCCACATCCCCACACTATCACATAATACAAGTATCTTTGCATCCAACAGTCTGTATTTCTTCAACACTATTCCTAAAAGGCAGCAACTAATCCATTTTTGAGACCATAATTTCTCCATTACTTCTTATAGGCCTTTGAGAAGAGATGGAGACAGATGTCTGAGTGTCTTATTATTATTAGTTCTCAGGTGTTTGTTCAGGTACAGGCGGCAGCTCTGGGCTGGTCTCCTCTGCACTCTGATTGGTCTTCTGTGTTTGGAAGAGGGTGTGTCCTTGGTTGCCGGGGTCAGAGGTCGTGAAGATCCAGTGATTGCCGTCCTGCTCAGCCTTATGGGAGTCAAGTAGGGTGTGGGCAGTGATCTCATACTCTTTACCGTGTGGAGTCCTG
>JAODXP020000017.1:15584822-15604822 GCA_027497455.2 Sardinella longiceps
ACCAATGTGCATGAAAGAAGGAAGAGAGGGAGGTTTCATTTGGAGAGACGCCCATTTGGCTACAAAGGAACAATATTAGTAGCCGACAAAGGGGTTAATTTTGCCCATTACAGTTATGCTTCACTACACTGAATTTCACACCTGATTCGGCTTTTTGAGGACACTGGCAATTTTCCTACAAACTGTAGCTAACAAGTTTGACAGGTGCTAATAGGCAATTTTACTGTAACAGTCATCACTGAATACTGACCAAGACAGAGCAACACAAAACAATACCATTAGCCTGGGAGTTTCCATGCTTCTTTGCGCCCTCAATTTCTTTTCACTCTACAAAGTGACCATGGCCAATTTTCTCGCCTGGTTTCGTTATCCAACCACAGAACAAAAAGGGACTATCACGGCCCCTCGATTGCATTTTACGTCACGTCTCTGGTATTGGCTCTGAGCAATGTCATTTACAGAGGCTATGATAGACATTCGTAGCAACCAATAATCAGCTCTGGACAATCGTAAACGACGCTTCTGCTACGAGAAAATCAATAGGTGGCAATAGGTATCATTTGTGATTTTAGTTTGGCGATCACCAGGCTACAATACCATGGGAGCTAAAGTGAATAGTTTGTTTTAACATCTCATATGTTATCCTAATATAGCACCACCCTAACCGCAAACTAAGTGGGAAACAAACCCTTTGTTCCTCTGTTACATTGTGAGAGGTATTGTGTCCTGTCAGCATGCTAAGCCTTAACTTCATGGTCTGTTTACACTACGACTGTATGAGCAATGCTCTCTCATGCCCACACCCACGGCTGAAGGCATCTATCTAACCACACTGCTTCCTAGAGGCCACAGCAGAGGACTGCCAACTGCTCCGCATTACAGGGCCCTTTCAAGGTACTTTGGAGGCCCCAAGCAAACAGGACATGAGAGCCCTTCACCTCCTATAAACATCTACTGTACACGAACCACATTGCTCAAGCATCTTTCATTAATATGATTATTTGTGTTAAACTTACAATTGTCTAACTCCAGTCTAAAGTCATATTTTATTACAGTAAAAAAAAATTGCCTGGGTTGCCTGTCCTCTTGCGACAGCCCTGCACTTTACTGTGCTTCACCTCACGGATGGGATTGATGCCGCAAGACCAAATATCCCCCAAGGGATCAAAATAGTATAGATACTGTATATATATATATATATATATATATATATATATATATATATATATATATATATATATATAGGCTACATACCCCTCCAGCATAACCTGCTGTGGTCCGCAAACAGAAGCTCTGGCCATAATGTAGTATCTCACCATTTGAAGTTCCATCCACACTAATCAACAAGCAAACAAATAATTGTTTATTTGCATTATTCAAATACAAAATATACATTATTTATTTACATTATGATTATGATGATGATTATTATTTATAATAATAAAGTAACAAATAAGTAACAAGCATACAAACATGTAAACACACACAAACTAACTATATAAAACTAGTCATCTCGTTTCTGTGTATTTACCTGTTGATGACAAATGCATTTCGAACACAGGGCTGTAAGCTCTTGGCTCCACTCACAGAACAGGGTGCTTCTAGTGATTGGTTGTCTGTGTGCTGGGAGCATGACCTCATGTTTATGATGTCAGCGATGATGCTGATGGAGCAGGGGTCACGCGGCTCAGGCCCTATTCTTCCAGGGTTGACCAGCATTACAGTATCACCGAAACGCAGATCGCCATGTACTACAGACAACTCTGCCTAACACACGTACACACACACACACACACACACACACACACATTAACATAGACTACAGTTTGCATAGTCTGCCCCTATTTTCTTTTGGCGTGCAGTCAATGCCCATAGACCAGGGGTGGGCAATTATTTTGGCCGAAGGACCACACTTTTTAAATTTTGACTAACGGGCCGGGTGTTAACAGTCAACCGGTTGATGGGGGTTACCCGGTAAATTGGTTGGTCGCAAGTCAAACCAGTAGCCCTACTTTCTTCAGAGGATATGTTAACATGTAGGGTTAAAAGGGGGGATTTCATTTCATGAATACAACAAATTTGATAAATCAGACCTATAACCTAAGTCAACTTGACTAAATGCCAAATTATTCTATTTTCGGAAGGCTCCATGGGCCAGATAGAATAGCTCAACGGGCGGCATGTGGCTCCCGGGCCTTAGTTCGCCCAGGTCTGCCATAGAGTCAACGAATAACAGATCTCCGCAGTGACATTGGCAAAACACACGCATAATTTTTGTATTTCATTTTCAAGTACACTTTGCTGGTCACTGCTCTTCCTAAGGCTACATTCTCTTTTAAGAGTCTGTTTGAGTGAGATTGAGTGACTTACACTCTTCATAATGTTGTCTCTCAGTGTGCCAATCTTCTGCAGCGTGAGCTCTCCTCTATCCTTCTGTTCCAAGAAGTCTTTCAGCATATCCTACACAGAACCACCATGTAACACACAGACAGACAGACAGACAGACAGACAGACACACACACACACACACACACACACACACACACACAGTCAAACACATTATTTTTGAAATAGTAGTTCTGTCTCATTATTGTAGACTATGATTAAATGCATCTCAAATGTCTTTTTTCATTTTAAGAAAAAGTAATTTTGTTGGCAAGCGCAGGTCAACTTCAGTTATTATGGACTGTTAGCCTGTGTTCATAACCAAAGGATAGCCTAGAACTCTAGACGCACTCTAGCGGTAGCAAATTGAATTCATAGTCTGGCGTGTCAGGCTAACCAAAGGATACAGTCAATGGTCAAGAATTATAGCCATCATACCTCCTTCAAAACAAGATCTTCGATCCAGTTTCCCACTCTAACATTCGGACTGTACGTTCGCGCTTGGGCCATCTTGCTGTCTGTGTGATTTAAGCTTAACCTATATACAGTTAAGAAAGTTAAGAAAAGATAAATTTACTAATATTACACTTGAGTGAACCGCACAAGCCGCACACGACATGAGCGAAGATGTTTACTGATTTCCATGGTAACTGTCCGTGTGGAAAGGACACACCAATCATCGCCAGCCATGTGCGCTAGAGGGCGCTCGCACACTACGGATGACGGAAGAAAAAGAAAGACAGACGGGGCTCTTGTGACCTGTAGCATAGTCAATTTTTCCAAGGTGCAAGACGGATGGTTCGTGGATGCGCTTGGCATGTGTCTAAGCTAAAACTAGGTCATAGAACAATCATCAAGGCAAATAGCGAGACAGATCTATGATGCCTAATTATTCCTCTTAGCTCGCTATGGGCTTGTTTCACACCTGAACATTCCGACATTCCATGGTAGTAAACTGAACATTCTATCATTGAAATGCATTGGATTTATGCCTCTTTCTGACTTGAAAAAAATGGGTAAAAACATTTCAAACATGTCTAAATTCACTTTCTTTCAAATAATATACATTTGAAGCACACAAATTTGGAGGTCCTGAATAGATTGAAGCTTCTTGCGCATAAATGTAAAACCACTTATATCTATTCGAGACCTCCATATTTGGGTGCTTCGAATTTGTATTATTTGAGAGAAAGTGAATTTAGACATGTTTGAAATGTTTTTTTCAAGTCAGAACGAGGCATAAATCCAATGCATTTCAATGATAGAATGTTCAGTTTACTACCATGGAATGCTTTTAGAACCTCGGAATGTTCAGGTGTGAAACAAGTCTATATGGCGGCCATAAAATGTCTGCCAGCCATCTAAAGCAGTTTGATCAAGATAAGCCATTTTTTTTTTAAAAAAAGGAAAATAAATAGCGTTAAAATTGCACGTCGCACAGAGAGAGAGAGAGAGAGAGAGAGAGAGAGAGAGAGAGAGAGAGAGAAGTTCATCTTTTGTAGGCCTACTGTATATACTGATATAATTGCTGTGGCAATACATTTTGTTGTCATGTCAATAAAGCACCTTTGAATTGAATTGAATTGAATTGAAAGAGAGAGAGAGAGAATATCTGTAGGCCTATTGTTTCTCTCTCTCTCTCTCTCTCTCTCTCTCTCTCTCTCTCTCTCCCTCCCTCTCTCTCTCTCGTGTGTGTGTGTGTGTGTGTGTGTGTGTGTGTGTGTGTGTGTGTGTGTGTTTTGCATGCATACACTCATTTGTGTTAAGTGCAAGGTATTGATAACGGAAGCGGAATATAAATAAATAACGTGTGTTTATGAGCTGAGAGCTCTGAAATATTAAAACTGACGGGAAGAGAGAAGCATTAGTCTCATTCAGCCAGCATGCCAACACACTCTCTCTCTCTCTCTCTCTCTCTCTCTCTCTCTCTCTCTCTCTCTCTCTCTCTCTCTCTCTCTCTCTGTCTCTCTCTAACACACACACACACACACACACATACATAATTACCCTGATACAGTAGGCCTATAGTCGATTGCACAAGAGCAAAATATCCTGATAGCTGTGGGTAATCTGGTGTGTGTAGGCCTTCTTTAGGAATGTGATAAGGTAAGGTAGCCTAATAATGGAGTTAGGTGGAGCAGAATTGAAGAGAAGCGTAATGGAAGGAAGGATGGATAAGTGGAGTGTGGCTTGATGGAGAGATGGATGCATAGATGGATAGATGGATGGATGGATGGATGTAAAGTATGCGTTTTGGATGGATTCTCACATTTCTAGTTATTGAGTTGTGTGGCACTTAGCTGCAACTCATGTAGTGTTAATGTCCATGTGCACACACTTATTCACACACATGACCATCACACATATGACCATCACACACACACACACACACACACACACACACACACACACACACACACACACACACACACACACACACACACACACGCCCAGCCCAGGCTTCCAACTCAGCGTTTAGAAGCATTCTTGAAGGATAGTTGGCATCTAGTTGGCATAGTGGCCAGGCTAGTTGGCATCTGTTACACTAACACACAGAGGTTACACTGTAATAGAATAGCAATTATTCCATAGTGTTCCATTACAGTAGAACGTATGTCATATTACATGCACCATATACTGTACCTAACATCATGTTTGATTTCACATTTAATTTTAACTTTGCCAATATATTGGGAATGCATTGACATTAGTGTCGTATAAGGAATTATGCGTTTGGTTGAGGTGCGCACATCCACAAAAACAATAATCCAGGACAGGTGCCGGGCAGAGGTGATAGACAATGAAATTGATCGGTCCGCGCACTGGGTATAGCTCCCAACGTTTCAATCCACCGAAACGTTGCCGTTTTTGTATTAAAATAAAGTGTATTTTTGGAGCTATAGCCAGTGTGCGGACCGATCAATCTCATTGTATAAAGAATTATGGACATTAATTATTCTGTGGCTGTACGCACTAAAAGAGTTGGGAGATGGGTGGAGATTAACTAGGGAGCATGAGAGAACAAGCTGGTGAATGTGTGTTGGACAGAGCCAAGCAGTAGCTGTGTGTGTGTGTGTGTGTGTGTGTGTGTGTGTGTGTGTGTGTGTTCAGAGAAAGAGAGAGAGAGAGAGAGAGAGAGAGAGAGAGAGAGAGAGAGTTGGCTGTGTTCTCATTGGAGAGCTGTGCAGGACAGATTTAGGGCTCAGAAGCCTACGGCTGTGAAAAGAGGCCATCTCTGCCCCCCCCCCCTCCCACACACACACACACCTCCACACCCCCTCTGTACACATTCCCTCTCCATCTCTCCTTCTCTAATGTTATCTCTCCCCTCTCCATCTCTCTCCTGTGTTCTCCCCACTCCTCTATACTCAATCTACATCCAGGCCAGATGTGTGTGTGTGTGTGTGTGTGTGTGTGTGTGTGTGTGTGTGTGTGTGTGAGAGAGAGAGAGAGAGAGAGAGAGAGAGAGAGCTAAAAGAAAATGTGTGCAAAGAAAAATATATACATACACTTAAAGATAATGTAAGTGTGTGATGAAAGTTGTGGGATAGCGGTGTGTGTGTGTGTGTGTGTGTGTGTGTGTGTGTGTGTGTGTGTGTGTGTGTGTGTTAATTGTATTGTACTTTATATGAGATGGAAAGAGGAGGAAACAGGAATTAGAATGTAAAGTGAGAGCAAGGGGTAGGAAGTGCTTCATGACCAACTGGGATTAGTTGTGTTGTTTGTGAGAGATAGTGGATGGGAAAGTGTGTGTGTGTGCATGCGTGAATGAGTGTGTGTGTGTGTGTGTGTGTGTGTGTGTGTGTGTGTGTGTGTGTGTGTGTGTGTGTGTGTGTGTGTGTGTGTGTGTGAGTGTGTATGAGTGAGTGAGTGAATGTACTAGTGATTGATTAGATTAGTACGGTGGAATCCCTTCAGCATCCTGAGCTAAATGGGATTCCCAGAAATGTTTGCTCTCCCACGAGGGCCAACTCAGCACTTCATGACCACCTGTGTTTTGCTCTTCTGATGGGAGGCATATTGACATCCCATATGTGTGTGTGTGTGTGTGTGTGTGTGTGTGTGTGTGTGTGTGTGTGTGTGTGTGTGTGTGTGTGTGAGGGAGACTCTCTCTTGTTTGTCTTTATCTGTCTTTTGTTTTTTTTCTGATTGGTGGCAAGTGAATACTCCACAAACATGACTTCTTTCCTTCCCAAACGCGCGCGCGTGTGTGTGTGTGTGTGTGTGTTTGTTTGTTTGTGCATGAGTGTGTCCATGTTCAGCTTTCTATTTTGTCAATGTGAGTGTAGGTGGGTATACTCTTGCAAGGCTAATCGTAAATCTCCCACATGTGCATGGTGTTTATTATTCAAATGACCTTATATTGTTTTAGAGTTCATTTATTTTTAATGGATGTTCTGTAAACTCATTAGTGAGCTGAAAATAGACCCCTGGATGCTGCCAGCTGTTAGTGGTTTGTACAAGCCCAGACTCTATTCATCACCATTTAGTGATCAGCATTAATCAGCATTAATCAGCATGGCGGGAATCTGAATTGCTGAAATGATTTGTCCTCCTCTTTCATTTTATTATTGTTTTTTATTGTCAGTGTTCCTACACTAAATCTAGGCTACTGTATAAGAGAATGGTTTTCATTTGTTTTCTTATCCTGAAAATCTTTATTACCTCCGCCAAGGAGGTTATGTTTTCGGTCGCGTTGGTTTGTCTGTCTGTCTGTCTGTTTGTTTGTCTGTCAGCAGGATAAGTCAAAAAGTACTCCACGGATTTGGATGAAATTTTCGGACAATGTGTATATTGGGACAAGCAAGAACTGATTCGATTTTGGCGATCGGTGACCCAGAACATGATCTGGAATTTATATTGTGTCTGTGACCACATAGTCTTGGCGGAGGTCTGCTCTGCGCTCTGAGCGCTTTTCTAGTCTTTATCATGTTATCATGTTTATCTATAATGATGAAAGATATTTTACTAATATAATACATTTTCATCAATAAAATATAAAAAATACATGTATAATTTGTGTAATTATTAGCTGTAAATAGATGCAATACAAGAATAAACGCTCAAATCAAATGAATTTCCATACAGAGTGAGTCTGTTACAGGAATGAACTGCAATAGCAATAGATTGCAAAGCGTCTCAACTGGATCTGGAGCAACTTACTGTGCGGAACCTGTTTGGGAGCTTCCTGAACCGTTTGCAGAACCGAACCACTCTCTATCTGGGTTTAGGAGCTCACTGGTGGTCGGAGAGCAGTTCTATACAGATTGTGGGCAGCGGAGTGTGTGTTCTATGCGCTGGGAGAACAGAACAGAACAGAACAGCTCTATGTGGGTTGGGTGTGTTGGCGGCTAGATGAATGTAGGCTATGGCTATTTACTGTACATCAGGAGCACAGGGGCGATGGGCAGATACAGCAGCAGGCTGTGGAGGAAGATGCAGGAGAGGAGGAAGACAGCAAAGGGGTGGGATGATGATATACAGTATTGTCTTTGTTCATTTGCTACATTATGTAAAATTATTTCTCATTTTGTGTGTGTGCACATGTTTAATCAATATTGTGTGTGTGTGTATGTGTGTGTGTAAAGCATTTCTGTTGATGTCTCTGCATACATGTGTGTATGTTCTGTATGTGTCTTCATTTAGGTGATTAAGTGTGTGTGTGTGTTTATGTACACCTATATACATTTTTCACCCTTGCTTTTTCACTTTTTCATCCATCCATCCATGCATCCCTTCTTTCTTTTTTTCGTTATTTCTGTCACTCTTGGCATGAGAATATCAGAGCTGCTAGCAATAATAGCTTGAAGAGTTGGTCATGTAGTCGGTGTAGAGGAGTATTTGACAGACTAGAGCTCAGTGGAGTGGATCAGGATACAGTCACGCAAGCTCAATTAGACTGACTACCAAACAGGCCAGAGTCAACGATCACAGAGCACAATAACACGATTGAAGTGTTAAGCCAAAATCAGTGATGTAGAAAACACTCCACACTGGTTAAAGCTCTAATTACACTTTTAATCAATCAATGAAGATTAGGTTAGCATTTAGCATCTCATACAGAATGTGCTACTGCATTGCATGTGCATTACATGAGTGTGAGGTGTGTGCAAGTGATGTTATGTTTGAGTGTGTGTGTGTGTGTGTGTGTGTGTGTGTGTGTGTGTGTGTGTGCTGAGAGAGAGAGAGAGAGAGAGAGAGAGAGAGAGAGAGAGAGAGAGAGAGAGACAGAGAGACAGAGAGACAGAGAGAGAGAGGAGCTATGCCGTAGTGATTGGGATCACTATGATGATGACCAGGATGGCTGCAGCAGTCACGCATAGGGCAGCAATGCGAAGAGCTTTTGCCGGTGGTGGGCACTTCCGTGATGGGCGCTTGTTGCGATGCAGGAGTCGGTCTGAAGCTGGGGTGTAGATTTCATCCATCCAGAAATCAAGTGGATCTGGAGCCTGTACACATGTGCGCACACACACACACACACACACACACACACACACACACACACACACACACACACACACGCACGTACACACACACACACAGAGACATAAAAATGAGTGGTACATACAAACGTACACATCCTGCCCATAGAGGTGGGAACATTCATTTAAACACATACAATGCAAATACTGTACACATACTGTACAAACACATACACACACTTACACACAGAGCAGTCACCCCATATCCCCCCATATTCACCCCATATTCTACTTAAAATCTCCCAGAACATCATCATTACAACAACCTCATCCCAATTCAAACCCACTGTTGTTCCCCAGCCTACATTAGTGACATCATCACTGTGCGCCAGTGTTTACCTGCAGCTCCAGAGGTGTGAGTTCTGACTGGGTCCAGGAAGGGTCCCGCTGGCTGAGGTTGGGACTCCTGGAGCCCCGCCCAGGGGCCCGGTGGCTGTCCGTCAGAAGGGCCGGAGTTAAGGGCTGCTCAGAGATAAGGCCTTCTGTCGACTCCGTCTGAAACCACAGAGAAAACGATGCTTATGGACACACTGGGACTGGAGGTTAAACTCAGCTCAGTGGTGTTTTTTGCCCCCAACAGCTCCATCCAGGCAGCAAAAGGCACTACCTTAACCCTAAACCTTTCCCATTAAACCCTCATCTTAACCCTAAATTGGGGGGAGTAGTGCCTTGAAGGCAGCATTGCGTGGAAGGCACTGTTGAGGGTATAGCGACCAAAGACTGTAAACTCATCTATTCCTTCTTATGTGTTCTGGTGTATAGCCTACTGTGCATGTACATGTATCTGTCTAATCTGTCTGTCTGTTATTTTGTATACTGTGCATGTATCTGTCTAATCTGTTTTTGTGTTCTTGTGTATACTGTGCTTGTTTCTAACTTTTCTAAAACTGTATGTGTTTGTTGCTCTGCTCTTACAGATGAAAAAGAATTACAATCATCTGATTTTGAGTGTGTGTGTGTGTGTGTGTAAGGCTTTTCTTTGGATGTCAATGTGTGAATGTGCAGTACATGTCTTCATTTATAGGTGTCTGTGTGTGTGTGTGTGTGTGTGTGTGTGTGTGTGTGTGTGTGTGTGTGTGTGTGTGTGTGTAGGCACCTGGTCTACCCTGTACAGTGGTTCATGTGATACGTTGTACGTCATGACTGTACCAGCACAGACTGTACCAATTTGACCTGACCTAAGATGACACAGAAATGAAGCTGAAATTGAAAACCTAATTCAGACTCTTAACTGTGGGAAACTATTTGGGCCAGACAGACAAGGAAAAATCAACTGTAATGTATTTTGGATAGACAGATAATAATAAAAAAAAATGATTCTTTAGATTAGATATTGAATTTGCACCTTAAAACTCTTGGAAAGTGAAACTAAAAGTGAGCGTCATTTTGTCAATGAGAAGATAGAGGGGCAATTTAGGAAAGCTCTCTTTAATAGCAAACAGTTAATATTTCCTTGCTAAAATCTATTTCCCGCAGTTTAAAATATGAAGACAGATTTTTATGTTCATGGCAGTGAACTCCATGTAAAAGCAATATTGTACATGCAGTATGTGATAGATCTGTGAGCTGTAAGTACCCATCAGTGGTTTTAGTCAAATCCTTTAGGAGCCACAAGCTAAGAGCTTGGCCATAACCACACCATTAGCGCTGCCTCTGCCTCTAGTACTGTAAGTGATATCTTTACATCTCTTGGACAGTAGATGCTATGGATGCTGAGCTTGCTGCACCGTGGTACTCTCTGACGCAAACACACACTGGACCACACATGATAGATATGGCTGTAGGGGTGTAACGACACAGTCAACTCATGATTTGATGTGATAAAATGCACGATTCACGACTAGAATCGAATCAAATATTACATTTATACCATATCTTCGCACCTTCTTTGTGCAAAATATCAAAATAAATCAGCAATCCCTTAATGTCCTTAATTTGCAAATAAAACACTGCCTTCTATCATTTCACATTCTATCCAACTTCTGTATAGCAAAGAGCTGTTAAATGAATCTCACAACAACTTGTGTATTCTACATTACTGTATTCTGTAGGCATGGACCACATGCACTGTCGTTGATTTGTTGTCATTTTTGAACTGTGAAACAGCACAATGCTTTGTTACACTTACTTATACAGTTTGTTGGTCTTTTTTAAAATAAAGTTTTTTAAAGGTTTTTTTGCATCACGATATGACAGAGCGACAGTGCAGCGTTACAGCCCTACTTGTAAGGCAGTCAGTCTTAATGAATGAGATGCAAAACACACTATGGCATGAGACTATAGGACTATACAGTAGGACTATAGGTATTTACAGTATATATATGCAGTACAGACCAAAAGTTTGGACACACCCTATTATTTTATGCAATTCCTTTATTTCCATGACTGTTTACATTGTAGATTCTCACTAAAGGCATCACAACTATTAATGAACACATGAAATTATGCACTAAAAGAAAAAATGTTAAGTTTGGACACACTTTTGGACCTGAACCCGATCAAGATGGTTTAGGGTGAGCTGGACCACAGAGTGAAGGCAAAAGAGCCAACAAATTCTAAGCATCTCTGGGAATGAATAACTGTTCAAGACAGTTGGAAAACTATTTCAGGTGACTACCTCTTGAAGCCTATCAAGAGACTGGAAAGAGCGCAAAGCAGTAATCAGAGCAAAGGGTGGATACTTTGAAGAAACAAGTTTTTTCACACTTATTTTTAGTAAGTACATAATTCCATGTGTTCATTCTTATGTTTGTTGCCCTCAGTGCAAACTAAATAGTGTGTCCAAAAAGTGTGTCCAAACTTTTGGTCTGTACTGTATATAGAGTAGACTTTACACTGGCACATGGTGGTGGACTGCTGGTCATGTGTCAGAGTGTGTTTGCATACACACAGTATATTACTGACAGCCTACAGAGACCTACGCGATTGCCCAGGCCTTTTTTAACACGGTGTCCAGTGTCAGCAATGCTGCTCTCACCCACAGTAATAGCAGCATGTTCATCAGTCTGCAACAAAAGAACTCAATCACTCGTCTACACAGTAGCAGCCTCCACAATAGTTACTCAAGAATAGTTACTAAAGTTACTAAATCGTGTTGTTTAAGTGTGAGGTACCTGTGGGACTGAATACTTACCTGACTGGATTTAACGTATGTGTGTGTATGTGTGTGTTTTTTTTTAAACTTTTCAGCATGAGTGTGTGTTCTATGTGTGTTGTGATATGTAAGTGTATGTTCTTACCTGTGTGTGGTGTATGTGTGTGTGTGTACAGTAAGTGTGTGTTCTTACAAGGGTGTTGTGTATGTGTGTATGTGCATGTGTGTGTTTTTACCTGTGTTGTGTGTGTGTGCTGCTCTTTGCTGTAGCTCACACTCCAGGTGCTACTGCTCTCTGTCAGGTCCCGGCGCGTTACCACTCCACGTCGCTTGGCCGCAGTAGTGGTCGCCATGGCAGTGGTTGCCGTGCCAACACTGCGGCCCTCCCTGAGCGCCGCCGCCTTTGCTTTGCCCCCGCCTCCGGCCTTGGGGGCGTCCATGATGGCGTGCTTGCGTGTCAGCGTGTCCGTCTGCACCTCCAGCCGCTGCAGTGCCGCCAAGATGTGCGTCAACGTGTCTGTGAGGTCAGTCAGCGGCTCCAGCCTCTTCTCCATCTCCGACACACGCAACAGGAGCCTGCCGAGCCCCGCACCCAAGCCCGCCCCGAAGCTCACCTCCTCTGGGGCCTCCAGCGAGTGGAAAAGACGCTTCAGCTTCCCGAGACGCGCTCGCCGGTCTGGCGAACTGGGGGCACCAGCGCCACCTGCTTCTGCCCCTCCCCCTCCCTCGGGCACCAGCGCCGCCACAGAGCCGCACATGCTTATGTCATCAAGGAAGCGGAAGATGGCGCTGATGTCATCCTCGGGCATATCCGGGTTGTCAAAGGAGAGTTTATTGAGGCTTCGCAGCCTGGAGGCGGCGTCAGTCTGCGTAGCAACGCTGGACACGCCCTCGGCGCCCGGCGGCCAATCCTGTGAGATGATGTCCAGGCTCCTCCCACTGAGACGCTTCAGAGCGGCTCGGACCTCCTCAAAACCGGGGGTCTGCATTCCGATTGGTCCAGAGCCTCCTAGTCTTGATCCGGTTGGCACTCCTAAGCTAGATTCAGTCACACTCAGGCCAGAGCCGGTTAATCCAGAATCACCTTGGGTAGATCCGATTGGACCAGAACCAGCCAAACTAGATCCAATAGATCCAGAGTCACCTAGGCTAGATCCAGAATGTCCATGGGCTGTTGCCATTGGCCGGAACTCGGCCAATCCTGTTTGTCCGATCCCCGCCCCACTGGCAGACTCCACGGATATGGAACTTTTCAGCTCGTAATCCCGTGCTGCTGCATCTCCGGGCGAACGGTCTCTGGTACTGTCCTCTAGGCTGTGGCTCTTCTGTGGGAGGACCTGTCCTGCAGGTGGCCAATCACGAGCAGAGGGCCCGAAGTAGGAGGAGCCATCCGCTCCATCCACACTCTCGTGCTTCACCTTGCGCACCTCGGAGTAGGTGTGTGTGTATGGGGAGTGTGTGTGTGCCGCAGGGTCAGGGTAAGGGTTCTTCAGCGAGAGGAAGAGAATGTCTTCATTCCGCACAGTCATCTGTCCGTCCACGCTCTCCAAAGAGCTCAGATGCTGAGCGGCCTCTGTAGCATCCAGAGGCGTCACGTTGTGGAAGTCCGCCTTAAAGACGTTCCTCCTGGCCGTGACGCGGTCCAACCCCGCGCTCTCATTGGCCACGCCGGGTTCCATCACCACTGAACTCGCTGCTGAGTCAGTCTGGACATCTTGCATGCTGGGTGCGAGCGTGTGTGAGCCTGGGTGTGTTGTGAGTGTGTGTGTGTGCGCGCTCGGACTGACCACTGCCGGCGCTTCGGCCACCGTCTCATATTTACCCTCCGTTGCCACGGCACCGCCTTCCGCCACAGCCGACACGCCCCCAAGCCAATCAGAGCCGGCATAGCCAAACGGCGCATCTGCGAAAGCCAAGGATTGGCTGTCGGAAGGGAGGGGGAGGGTATAGAAGGGCGGGCGCGTGATGGTGATGAGGTTGAAGAGTGAGACCACATCGGCGGCAGCGGAGAGGCTAGAGGTGGCGGCCGGGTGCAGGCGGCCGCGGAAGAGCGTGGCGGGGAAGCAGGGGTCACGGCAGGCGGTGGAGTAGAGCAACGAGCGCAGCTCACACAGCGCCGGCAGGGCGAAGCGCCGGCTCAGGCACACACACACGTCTGCGTACGACACACAGCCCTGGAGCGAACACAGCATGTCCAGCATCTCCAGGAGAACCTGGGGACTCTCCACACGCTCCGCCATGATCACACACTTATACAATCACACTTCACTCACACACACACTCAATCACACTCTCTCTCACACACACATACACTTCACACTTACATCACACTGTATTACACATGATTTAACAAGCACACAGTAACTATACTCTCAGTGTTATTTTTTTCCCCTCAATGGCACCTTCCAGGCAGCACTGACTGCAATGCACTCACTACCTTAACCCTAATCAAAACACTCACCCTAAACCTAGATTTGGAGGGGTGCTGCCTGGAAAGCATCATTGGGGGCAAAAACAAAATACTAAAATACCAAACAAACAAAATACTTAACTATACACAAAAGCATATACCATCAAAATTACAAAGTGAACTTATTAGTCAACCCAAATATTAAATGGCCCAGTTTACATATTCTATATAGGCTGCAAGTATAAGTATGCAAATAATTTCCATTAAATTATCATTACAACACACACACACACACACACACACGCACGCACGCACGCACACACACACACACACACACACACACACACACACACACACAGGTCAACTACTAACTACAGAAGGCTATGTTCTTTAACAGGCAGTTACCAAAGCTACATGTTCAAGTTGGTTAGTCGTTTCTAATGTTATAAAAATAAACAAACAAAAATGTTCCGTGGCATGCTACAGAGAGAGAGCGAGATGCTGCAGAAGGCAAGCTGTTGGAGATAATATAGGAACCGTCAGAAGTCCCTGACCTTATTAAATGTCCCGAATTACTCGCAGTCCGGTGCAGATTTAGAGAAACACTCGTGTTGTAGTAGTCTGTCTGAAGAACATCCGAGGAAAATGCCGTTTGGAGTTGAGTAGCGATTTAAACCACAGTCCTTTAAACGCTGTGTAGCGCGAGAAGCGCGCCACCCGTCCTTAGCCCTTCACAGCCGAATCTTCGGTACCGTTTGAAATAGTCGCACGCGCGTCACTCGGAACCGGGTCATGAGAAAGCTCGCGGGATGGAATGAAGTACGTCTGTGTTACCTAAGAGACCCACCGGGAAAGACGGCTTTCCTGCGTTCTAGTTCAGGGCAGCCGTGTACCGGGCAGAAGTGAAAGATATTGTCCTGTTTGTGTCTCCTGCAACTTCTTGAACTACCCTTAACTTTTTCTCTCTTCTCATTATCTCTCTCTCTCTCCCTCTCTCTACTATCCGTGCCTTATTAATATTTAGGCATAAGTAGGTCTACAGTAAGTAGCTCATATTAGCTCTAGCCTATATGTGAATGTCGTTAATGCCATGAAACTGCCTGTTATCACCGCTTCCACCACACACACACACACACACACACACACACACACACATCATTTCCATTAAGCACTTAAGTAGGTGAAAAGCTGAAAGTGCTTTGAAATCAGTCTCCAGCACGTCTGTTTCAGCCAATCACTTTCATGACATATTCATAAGCAGTTGGAAGGGCCAAGTGGGCCTCAGTGAAAACAGAAGCTAATTACACTAATTATGGGCACTTGTAACTGTATTAGAGCAATTAAATCTTTTATGGCAAGTGCTATCAGATACAGATTAAGATTTAAATTTCATTTTCAATCAACCACACAGACAAACACTACTTGATGACACATGATTAAACATAACAGCTATTATTATTTTTTAGGTAAACGTCCAAACACATTGGCTTTGGGTCAGCAAACCAGAGATCTCAGGCCTACTGGTAAGGGTCTTACTTAAAGGTATAATCCAGCGTGAAACACCTAGCCCTGCTGTTTTATACTGCTAAGAGCTACTGAAAGCCACCTCAATGATAAAATTTTGTGCATTGTAGACCGAGTTTGCAAAACGGCAGCTAACACTAACTGAATGAGGCATGTCCGTTAGCTGCTGTTTCGCTATCTCAGTCTACCTAGCATGAAATCCAGTGATTGAGGTGGCTAACAATAGCGCTTGGCACTATAAAACATAGGACTATGTTGATTCACGCCGGCTTTTTCCTTTAAAGTTTTTAATACAATATAGCTTTTATTTTATTCATTTTATTTATTTATATTTATTTGTTTTTGTATTGCATGTGACTTTGGATGAAATCATCTGGCAAGTACAAATAATAAAAATAATAATGTGACTCTCTCTCTCTCTCTCTCTCTCTCTCTCTCTCTCTCTCTCTCTCTCTCTCTCTCTGTCTGTCTCTCTTCCTCTGTTTTCCTCTGAGAGCAGCGTTTTCCTCTTCAGTAGTTCTCTGTGTGGTCTGATGGTTAGACAGGGCCTGGAGCTGCCTATGACAGCAGGTAAAGGAGAGCAGTAGACAGCTGACAGCTAGAGGACATTGACAGCATAGTAATAAGCAAACCTGGCGACGTTACTGCAACATTGCCACTAGGGGGAGCAGTCATCCAACAAAAAGAGTGACATCCTAGTTTCTAGTTTCTTACATTATGATGAAAATTATTGTAATAATGTCACAACTGATCCCAATCTGATTTGACTGCAATTTCAGATGTCTGAGGTCAGATGTCTCATTAAATTAAATTTCTTGCTTAATGTGATTCACCTAGGCCTATACTACACCATTTAAGCCAGTGTTTCTCACACTTTTTCAGACCGAGGACCACTTTGCCCCAAATTTTTTTTCAGGGACCACCTGCCCTCATGCCCCCTCGCCAAGTCACATGCTGCTACCCTTTAACCAAGTCATTTATAGAGTAGGCACTTCAAATGCTTTAATAAACAGTGAATTACGGTTCTGCCTCTTACATTCAGTGAACAACTACTCTTCGGCCTTCAAATAATGACACAGGCTAAATTCACATAGTTTCATGGTAATCAACTCGTGGACCACTTGAGCTTGCTCGCGGACCACCAGTTGTCCCCGGACGACACTTTGAGAACCACTGATTTAAGCTAATGTCACTGTGGCAACTGTTGTGAACATAGCCTACACATCCACTCAATTTGTATGTGTAAATGTGTGTGTGTCAGACACAAAGAGAGAGAGTGAGTGTGTTTGTGTGTGTGTGTGTGTGTGTGTGTGTGTGTGTGTGTGTGTGTGTGTGAGAGAGAGAGAGAGAGAGAGAGAGAGAGAGAGAGAGAGAGAGAGAGAGAGAGAGAGAATTCAGGAAATACTTAGTATTGTCCCAATCAGAGTATCCGTTTGTAAATGGAAGATGAAAGTTCGAATGACTCAGGCACTCTGAAACCTACTAATAAACAACTCAATGAGGCTTTCATCACATAGCCCAACCACTCAGATTATTAAGAAATGAAACATATCTCTTGCTTGTTTCCTCCGAAGACTAGTTGACCTTATCGGCATACCCGAGAGGATAGAGTAATACTTGGTTAGAAAAATTTTATAACCCCTTTGCTACTTTTTCTGCCCACCATGATGATACTGTATGTGATTTTCCCAGCATAGGTCTACTGGTATTCTTAGATACTATTTGTGTCACAGTGTGTTTGTGTTTATGCATCTGGTGGTTTCTGTGTGGTTGTTATTTGCTTGTGGTATATTTTTATTGTACTCTTAAAATAATGACCAATTCTATCTTTGTTTGACAGATTGTGTATGTGTGTGTTTACGTGTGTGTGTGTGTGTGTGTGTGTGTGTGTGTGTGTGTGTGTGTGTGTGTGTGTAGGTGTGTGTGTGTGGGGAGTGATTTGGCTCTTCTCCCTGGCTTCTGTTTGTGTTTCTTATCCAGGCCCTGTTCTTTCATTTCCAGGGCACATTCTCTCTCTCTCTCTCTCTCTCTCTCTCTCTCTCTCTCTCTCTCTCTCTCTCTCTCTCTCTCCCATGCATACACACACACACATAGACAGACACACATTTTCTCAGCAGAGGCTATGTATAAGTGTATTTACCAGTACTCTATCTGTATCAGTAATTATCCCATAGCGTGAGTGTGCATGTGCATGTGTGTGTGAGTGTGTGTGTGTGTGTGTGTGTCGGTGAGTCATATTGTTTTGCAGACCGGGGTCTTGGGATGAAACACCCTTCCTCTGTGGTCTGTGGTCGTTTCCTCTCCTCTCATGGCCTTTCTTTCTATCCTTTCATTTACACTCCTCCACCTCAACTCCACATTCAATCCATCCGAAGGAGTCCTCTTTGCGCTGCCCCTACTGGCAGTATGACGTCATTACTGTAGGGACAGCAGGACAATTACTGTAAATACAGAGAACAAAGCTCTGACTCTGAGAAAATAAAGGGCTGTCACTGCATACTACACCATTACTTAAGCATTATAACAACAGTGGGAGTGAGGTTGGTAGTGGATATTGCTATGGCTGTAATTCGGCATAGGTAATCCCACAACCACGAGTGTTGTATTGCTTTTATACAACAGTTCCGTTAACAGCCGGTGAAGTTTTGAGACATCAAATTGTATTTTCTACTGTTTATTTTGTTTGTCCATCCTCCAAATAGTTCCAATCTTAGCGCGTCTTGTTCCCAAGCAACGCAACAGTTTAATCTGGCTTTAAATGAATAGAGCATTCATGAGTCAACTAAGTGGTAAATGCGGAATAATTACTAGCTGTAAAGAGTCACCCGGTGTACAGTATATCGGTGGATATCTTCATTCCTAGTGACACACACAGTACAATGGACTCAACTGTTGTATAAAACTGCCTAACATGCAATTGTGCTTGAGATTTGGTCAAAAACACTGTTGTTTGTTTGGATATACATTTACTTGTACAGTACTGCACATGAATACTGTAGACCTGCATTTATACACTCCTGCATGAGTATACATGTACTTACAAAGCTATACTCTATGTGTATACATGCATACTATCCCTTGCATGAAGATTTGTCATGCCATGAGTATACTTACAAAGACATACTCTATGTGTATACATGCATACTATCCCTTGCATGAAGATTTGTCATGCCATGAGTATACTTACAAAGCTATACTCTATGTGTATACATGCATACTATCCCTTGCAAGAGTAGATTTGTAAAGCCACATTCTATGTGTATGTTTCCAGACTAAATGCCTGCATGGGTTTTGTGTCATTTACAGTCACAGTATCCTTGATTTTGATGAAAATGCACAGGACATGGGGAAATAAAATAATATGAATAGTATAGCAATATTATTCAGTGAGATAAAATGTAAGACACATTTGCGCTCCTCACACTTTATTGCTTTATTTTCATCACCTAACCATTAATTGTATTCTTAAGGATTGGTGTACAGTAATGTACTACTTGCACATCACATGCCTATATAATTGCATACTGCACACTATGATCGGTATTTTTCCATGGTGCTTATGTCCAAATAAGTGCTTAGCTCCATGTGTTTCAGCTTGCACTTTGGACTTAAAGTGTATGTACATGTAAGTATGTATAGCCTACAGCAGGGGTAGGAACCTATGGCTCGGGAGCCAGATGTGGTTCTTTTGATGGTTGGGTCTGGCTCGCAGACAAATCTTTAATAAAAGAATGATAACTTTAAAAATAAAACATTCTCATGTAGGCCTATTTCAATCCATTCATCTATCTATTTCAGTCTTGAATAGCAATTGTGAGAAATGGAAAGCCATTCACAGTTGAGGAGTATGCTAAAACACTCTTCTTGTGTACTTTTTGATTACTTTTCGAATGAAGATAAGAAATTAATGAATAAAAGACATGCCTGTATATTGTATGGCTCTCATGGAAATTAATTGTAAAATATGTGCCATTCATGGCTCTCTCAGCCAAAAGGTTCCGACCCTGGCCTACAGTATATTTAAATGTGTGTGCTCTTACATATTGAATGGACACACTCTGTCTTCTTGTACGTGCATACTTGCGTGCCTAACAGAATATCTCAT
>JAODXP020000017.1:15607322-15612322 GCA_027497455.2 Sardinella longiceps
TTGAGAGACCTGATAGTTTGATCACTTATACAATTGGTTGGATCACAGAATTTATTTATAGGCCGTTTTTGTGTTAAAAAGTAGCTTCACAATAGTTAAGCTACTTCTGACATTTTTTCATAGTTTAGCTTGCTACATTTTGTCTTCCGGTAGCTATTGTGTAGTGAAGCTTCATATGATGTGGAGTAACTGGTAGCTAAGCTTGCTACATTTACTGAGTAGCTTGCCCAACTCTGATGCTTGTACTGTAAGACACTGTTGTGAGAAACTACTCTCTATCATAAACCCAAATCAGCCACCCACCCCTCCTTCATCAACCATAAATCACATAGCCGCCATCTTTGCTTCATTCTTCACTGATGAGATTGTGACTATCAGATGTCAGTTCTACCTTAAACACTCATTGAGCAAGATGGCCTACTTTAGGACTGACAATATAGATCTAATCCTAGAGAGTAGGCCTATACTAAACTACTGCAGTATAGTACTAAGACTTGGATAATTGGATAGAGGCTGTTATTGGCCATCTGAAAGAATGAATGAATGAATGATTTATTGCAATATAACTTCACCCTGTGTCTAAATTCATATCATGTTTCCATCATACTACATGTATACTGGACTGGACTGGTCCATCAAGCAAGCACTCATAGAGATGATTAATACTCCACTGCCTTTTGGGCACATTTCCATTTCAAAGGCTTGAGTAGCCTAACTCTAAAAGACTTCCCTTGTTCCCACTCCTGTGTAGATCTACCAGCCAATCGTGCCCCTCCCTTTTCCTTTCTGAGAATTTCTCCTGTGTAATGACCTCCTTCATCCAAACCAATCTGGGCTTCTCAAGTGGAGACTCCAGTGACATGGCACCATCTGTGACAGTAGCCAAAAAGACAGTGTTCATCTTACTTGACTGAGCTGCAGTGTTTCATATGGTGTCATGCTATATCCTATTAACCTTAAGCATGGGCATTTCAGGTGAAGCACAGTCCTAGTTTGAATCCTTGTCCGCAGGGTGATTTGTCCGATATGTTCTGGCTAGGATAAACATACACATCTCACAGCTTGGTTAAAGGGGAGCTGCAGGTGTTTTGTGTTGGGGCCTGTCTTCTTTGCCATAAGCTACACACAACCCAATTACCTACTCACAGTTGTGTAGGTGATTAGCCTGGCAAGTCAGACTGTAACATATAATGTGTACTCTGGCCACGAAGGATATTACCTCACTCACGTCAGATCATGCGCTACGTAACTTTCGTAAGGCACTTCCGCGCAACGATCTGATGTTGAAGCCCATCAGAGAGATTTCAAGCCATTATTCTCTAACCGGACCAATCAGGGCCGCTAGCTGCTGTAGAGGGTGTGACGTAGCGAATAAGCAACTGTTTTGAATCCAACCAATCCAACAAACTTAACCAGCGTCATCGGTTGGTTTCGATGTGGTTGGCTGCAGTGTACGTCAATTAAATTGATGGACAAGCCGTTTACCCAGTTAGATTGAAGGATTTCTGGCTCCTGAAATATCTCGTCTATCGCTGAATATCAGATGAACGCGCGTAGCGCTACATCTGACGTGAGTGAGGTAACGAAGGATAGATCTTAGGGGCAAAATCTGAAACTGCCTGTACACGCAATAGGATATAAACCCTCTCTATCGCTCCGATTTTGACCAATCCATGGTAACCACAGCAAATTCAAACAATGCTAATCCCACCCAATAACTCCTTGCCCATATACGTAGATTGTCAGATTGTGATTGGTTACCCACCATCAAGGATTGAATGCCATTGCTCCCTATGGTTCATAGCTATATGTACTCATTAAGCAAAAATAATTTGCTACCACTAGGCTACATCTAGATTTCTAGGCTTGTAGGTGATGCCCATGTGTTATTCCCATTGCAACTTCATGGTAAAGTAAGGTAGTAATTACCGTCACCATGATATCTACACACCACAACACTGGTGGGGGTTCAGTCACTGTTGGGGAAAACAAAAACAAATAAACAAAAAAAGTGTACCAGATAATGAAAAGGAATTCATCAGCAAGTCATGTGTCAATGGTGTGTAGATGTACCAACACAGAAGGCCCTCTGATGTGCTGTATGCTACATCTGGGCACTTTGATTCTAATTCTGATTCTAATACTTACTGACATCAGAAGATGGTGCCTGCCTTTCATGGCAGCTTTGACACCTGTCATCACTGATGCCTCTCTTGAATTGTACCCAATCAAGCGTTCTCAACACTTCTAGATTTATCTCACACTTATGGTGTTATGTGGCAATAATAAGGGGAACATCTCAAACCATTACACACACACACACACACACACACACACACACACACACACACACACACACACACACACACAGAGATACATTGTGGTCAGACATGTTTTATTTTTTTTCTGACAGTTAAGTGCAAGAAAACATGTATTAGATAAGATAGATCATGTATAAAGTTTATAACAATATAGGAAAAACACAATGTATAACACAAAGTCAAACAGGTTTGTTTTAAAAATACTTCATGATTGATATAAAACAAAAGAAAAAAAGTTATAAAAGAGTCAAACTCAAAGGCGCTCACAATGTGCAGAGTATCATCATTAACATAGAAAGAAACTATGGTACTGATTAGGACTCCAACCAATCAAAATGCAGCATTCAGAGAAGGATGTGAGTTCCAACCAATCAGGCAAAACATGAGGGTGCAGGTACTAGTGAATCAGCTTTGCTCAGGTCAATGGAGTGTACCTTTAAAACACCTAATGATTGGCACAGAAGTGCGGTCTCCCCCACCTACGGAATGCTGATACACCAAACCTTATTCACCCATCCTGGGACTCTCGCTGTGATCCGATTGGCTCTCCCCCAAAGATGAGGTCATGTTTTTTGTGCTTCAGGACAGACATCATGCAACACAAACACTCAAGTCGTATCTACGATGTCGACCAGCTCACACTATTTCACGGGTTTTTCTGATGGCACAACACAGCATCATGCTAAAGAGCATCCCAAATATCTGCAGTAAACAAAAACAGAAAAGACATACACCATTGTTTATATCATTGTAATAGCCAACGATATTAAAGCTGTATTCGGCAACTCTTTTTAAAGTCAAATTTTGTGGAATTGTCAAATTGCCTGTAATTGTTGTTGCAATCGTCTTATCTTTTTATAGTGAAAATCCAACGCTCCCTGTAGCTTTCCACCAATCAGGTTCAGAGGGAGGGATAAACTGCCTGTCAATCACAGCTGTGAGCAAGCCGCTGACAACGTGCTGCAGCGAGGGAGGGATTTGAGAGGCCATTGAGGAGCGTAGTAGAGACATGGGGAGGGACCCATGAGTTGTGTGATTTGTAATTTTTTTTTTGTCTACGTTTCGGAATTACGTAGACTTGCCGAATATAGCTTTATATGTAATTACTGCTAACTACAGGGATTTCGAAGTAATTTTAAACCTTTATTCCATAATTACATCATTGCCACATAACAAAATATCTCAAGTTGAAATTATTTGTTGCACTATCACTAAATTTTCTCTCCATCCCCCCAATTTATGCAGAAAATAGGCTGATAAACAAGCACACTTTCAGTGCTTTTTACACTAAGTAACTATTATACTGTACATGTGACAGTAAGCTTTCCTTGTATAGCTTTCCTTATCCTTGAATTACCTCATTAACTCTTATCAGAAACAGTGATTGTCGTTATCAGCCAAATGATGCTGTTTGAATTATACTGCTTAAGTCAAACGATTTTAGATAGATTTTATGCCCATCAATCAGACATTGAAGTAATTAACGACTCACTACACCAGTCAGCGTCACTCTGCTTTCAACGGAACACACAACTATTTGACATGCACTGGCTTGCAGAGAAGCCGCTCTGATGTCATAATGGGCTCGATTGACAGCACATTGCGGAGCACAAAGGGCAAACTGTGGGAAACGGTTACCATGATGACCCCGATGCCGATCCCCACTCCGCCGATGATGTGGAGTTTGGCGTTGAAGACTTCCTCAATGGCGTCTGGGCAACTCTGAGGAGGGACAGTTGAGGGGAGTGTTTATTCAACTAACCAACTTCAAGCGCCATTAAATAGCTAAGCACAACAGTCAGTCTTCAGTCAGCTAGAAGAATAAGAGTGGCTTCCATTACTTTACAAATCAATGGCTAGCCATTTAAAGCCTCCTTTAAGCTACTGTACATGGAGTAAATATAATCAAGACTGCAATATCAATTCAGTGTCTTTATAAATGTAGTTGCAAGAATTTAATATCTTTTAAGTCCTAGTAGTGTTCTTTCTGGCCAGTATTCTCCCAGGTGCTAAAGGCCAAAAAAGTTCTTAATTCCATGCATTTCAGCCTGCAGTAAGCACTATTTTGACTTAAGCACCTGAGAGAATGCTGCCCTTTCAACTTTTCCATGCCAAGTACCAACTGTACTCTTCTCTGTTCTACTCGGTTGTGTTACCAGGTCCTATGTGTTTCGTCACAATAGCTACCACATCAGTGTGTCTCAAGCGGAGGAGAGGTACGTATGGGAGCAGTGACTGCTGTGGTCCCCTACTGATAGGGTTCAGTCACAGCAAGAGTGTTAGCCTAACAGTGTGATACATTTGAAACTATGCAATTCTTTACATTATTGACGCAATTACAACTGAGACCGAATCAAATATGTTTGACATTATCTCTATTGGTGCATTGGTTGCTATGCATGATGCTATGATGCCATTTAAAATTCTGACAAATCAGTCATTAGGTTTGTCCTCATAAACGACTCCCAATCGTCTCACATCGAGTCTGTAGGTTTGGCTCATTTCATCGCATTGAAATCTTAAAAGACTGAGAAAGTCGGTAGGTCTAGGATTTAAGGTTAGCTATGGCATTCAGCTTAAGTCTGTGTATAGAGGTTTAGCTGTTTCCGCCTGTGCACTGTGCTGTGCTATCAGTGGTAGCATTGCAGTAGCACAATGAGCTAACTTACAGTAATGACT
>JAODXP020000017.1:15614822-15634822 GCA_027497455.2 Sardinella longiceps
GCACGTTTCCAATCGATCTCTAGAACGGTTCGTTTACTACTGCAATGGGATATCTGGCTCTTTTACTGTGAACTATGCAGGCAATGTCGTTGAGTCAAAACCAGTGACTAAAGGACAAACAGGCCCAGACATAATACAGCTCCATTACTACTGTGCCATGCTAGACTGACCAATCAGCTGGAAGGATCTGTCCAAGTTGCTCATCCACAGTGGGCTCATGTCAGTGATGATATCTTGCAGAACAAAAGGAAATGTCCGCAACGCTGATTATACTCCCATGTTTATCTAAAAAGCAATGATTTGACCCTTTACGGTCTTCTTGCCTTTTGCCTGAAGAAGACCGTTAATGGGTGAAAACGTTGCTTTTTAAATAAACATGGGAGTATAATCAGTGTTGCGGAAATTTCCTTGTGTTCTGCACGTTATTTCATTTGTCCTGCACCTGGCACACAGCTACTCTTCTGAACTTAGTGATGGTATCTTGCCTGATCTGCTGCCTACAGCAAGGGTAGATGCAAATCACTGCAAAAAGGGCATAGAGCCCACAGTACCAAAGACACTGGGCACAGAGTAGCAGTTGGGGCCGGGGGATTATAAACAGCAGCTAAAGCTTTATGAGAAATGAATGCACCCAAAGCACTGACTGGATCACAGATAAAAATAGGTCTAAACAATGTGGTTACATATCCAAATAATGACTGGGCTTCCGCAAAGCAAATATAGACAGACACAGTACAAAGATCATAAAATCTCCGAGCACACACCACAAGTAGAGACTAAGTACTTAACTATGTCCCTACACAGTATCTACACCAGACATGTTTTTATTTGGTCATCTTTTCATCAGTTAGTTATCAAGGTTGCCATCAAGGTTCTGAAATATCCCGACAGAAGAAAATGTACCAGAACACAAATGCATGCTATATAATTCAGTTTTCATTGGTAGGAAATGATGGCTGTGATATGATAGAGGCAATGGGTCTAATAATTTCAGACTTCCCTCTGTGTGTGTGTGTGTGTGTGTGTGTGTGTGTGTGTGTGTGTGTGGGATGTAGAGAGTACACTGTGTGCTGAAATTTTGTCATTCCTCCATCGACCTACATTGATATCTCTGCAACAGTAAGACAGACACATAGTGGGATGTCTCTCTCTGTGTGTGTGTGTGTGTGTGCATGACTAAAACCCATCCTGTTAGTCAGGCGTGATCTGATTGGTTGGGGGTGAGGAGGTTGAGGAACTGACCTTGCCCTGATTGGAGAAGCCCCAGATTCCGGCGGCCACCTCTATGGCGAAGATCAGCAGAAGGAAGAAGAAGAACTGCAGGCAGTCAGGAAGTAAACAGACAACACTGGAGTTTAGACAAATGGGCACTGGAGCTGCCAGCGCACACACAGAGATACACACACACACACACACCTGATTTCTTCTTCACCTCCCATGCATGTTCAAAAACACACACACACACACACACACACACACACACACCTGTTTTCTTCTTCACCTCCCATGCATGTTCACAAACACAAACACAAACACACACACACACACGCGCGCGCGCACACACACCAAGCCTGTGACTGTGCTGTGAGAAGGACAGAAGGTGTCTGAGGATTAGGGCTGTAAACCGTTAATCACCGTTAGCTCCCACTGGCCTCATCGCCACTAACTGCAGGGGGCGCTCTTCTCCAGATTCACATGGAAGTCAGAGTGAAGGAGGGGTGGGGATGAGATCATGTGATGGACGTACATTAGGCCCACTACTGTTAGTAGCAGCCATGATAAATCTGCCTACAGGCTAGCGTCACACCCTATTATAAAACCATAGTCATTTTTAATTTCAATATGTTAAAGCAATATACCGGAGTAAGTTTAAGCATAGCCCTGCTACACGAGCCTACTAACAGCAATATATTTTAATATTTTAATGAATATATTTTATATTTTAATGAAATTAAAGATTTTCGAACAGCACAGACCTAACGCGAACGTGAAACACTTTACATTGAGTCAATGTAACCTCAGATCTTACTTTCGGTTTCCAACAGTCAGGTCCCATTGATTCAGTGTAAAGTGCCTGTTTGCTTCTGCGCTCGCGTTCGGTCTGTGCTGTACCAAATTATTTTGTTCCACTTGTTAACTAGCGCTTTTAGCAAGCTCTTTCAACAGGGCTATGTTTGAATTCACTCTCCTTTAATGTCTAACCAGCTTCATGAAACCAACTTTGCAGAAGTACTACAATGTTTTGTTTTGTAGCGGTTCTTACAATGTTTTGTAGCAGTTGTTCAGCAATATAATAATAATCAAAAATTGAGAAGCCGTGGTACACTGTGTGTCGACTTCCGCAAACTAGACACACAGGTGTTTCCTGAAGAAAGCTAGATGTGATCTAAAAAAAGCTATACAGTATAGTCTGAAAAATACCACAACCTCTAGGGTTGGGGTGAAACTTCTGGCAACAACACCAGTCACCCAGTTTCAGGCTGTGTTTACCTTCGACAGGTTAGCATGTAGTTTTGAAACCAAAGACTATGACTAAAGCTTTGTTTTTCCGCTCCGTTTGTGGTATACAGAGAGTAGAGTAGAGTTGATTTCAAAACTGTTTGTATACTCTTCTCCCTCTTAGCAAAGATTCAATACAGAGTACTTTGAAATTGGGTCTCTCCGTTTCGCTTAATCTGCATTCTCTTGTGTTCAGATACCAAATTATCCAACAGTCATTAAATGAATGAATGTTGATGGCGACACCAACACCAATAGAGACTGTTCCCTCTGGAAGAAGGTATAGGAGCCGTCACTCAGCAACAGCCATACACCAAGCTATCAGGAAGCTAAACTCTCTGCCCTCACTCCCCCCGGCCATATCCCCCAGACTGAGAGGAAGCTGCCCCCCCCAACCATGTATCAATGGAACTGGCTGCTATCCACTTTCTACTTGCACTGTTAATGTCAAAATTGCTGCCTTACTGAATCACCTTCACTACAATAACCTAACTTGCACAGAAACGGAAACATCCTATTTATTGTATGTATACTTAGCACTACACTACATCACACATCATCTTGCTGCAGGTCTCCCATCCCTGTTCTGTCCACAGCCTTTTGCGCTTGTGCTCAACTGTGTGTGATCCTTTCACTTCACATCCAAGCATAACAATACATGGACACTTCCTTAGTTTCATCATGTGAATCACATACTATAGCTTGCATAGTGCACCCCATGTTAGAAAACAATAACCACACATACTGTAACACACAGTTCAATATATGCAACTCTCAGCATCACGAGTTGTGTGCCCCTCGAGGTGTCTAATTAGTTACCCATGACATCCATCAGAGACACTAGTCGGGGTCTCCATATTCATATCCATACACACATAACAAAGACAGTCTCATGTTTTCTACTAGGTTTTAGCAGAGAGGAGAACATTCCAAGAGACAGAGAGAGGAGCTCATGTCAGAAGAGACAGCCTAACTAAGTTTTTGAAAAACGAGCTTGATAATAAGATATTAAAAATAAGGTTATGAATTCCCACTCAAATATCAATCATTAATATATTATGTAAGTTAGATGTTCACTTTTAATCATAAGAATTACAATTATTTTAGTAAATATTATTTCGATATAATAAATTAATAGATTTTATTGTTAATGTTCATAATTTTGCGTTTGCACATTTTATAGACTAGTTTCCAGTGGTGATCAAAGTTAATACATGACCCATTTTTATTCCGAAACGGCAAATTTCACGAAGGTGAGGAGTTTGCATGCCTGCACGCACACACACACACACACACACACACACACACACACACACACACACACACACACACACACACACACACACACTTACCAGTCCCAGCATGCATGGTGATTCTTGAATGGCTCCACAGCAACCCAGGAACCCAACAACCATCATCAGAGCTCCAGCAGCAATCAGAATATACACACCTACACAAATACACACACACACACACACACACACACACACACAAAGCTTGCAATTTGTTATTGTGTTAGAACAAAAAGAGGAGGCTGATGCTGATGCTTACACAACTTGTATTAAAGAGACACCAGGCAGGAATGACGTTTTTTTTTTTTTTTATCTCCGGAACTCCACCTACAGTCGCCACTTTTAGAAGAAATAGCAACTACATTGTACCTCCTCACCAATCAAAGTACAAACCAGAGATGATCATACAGTACATTACAGTATGTTGTCTGATAAGCCGGTAATAAATGCGATTTCGGCTATATCCACTTTCAGTTTCAATTGCACCGGCTCAAACCCCAAAGTCTGCATTTGAGTACCCATGAAATTCACGGTAGAGGCGGCCAAGAGAGCCATCGTTCAACCCGTAATGAGCCATTTAATCAAAGTGACTTTGAGGCTGATAAATTAACAGTAAAAACGCTGCCAGGTGACCCTTTAAAACCGAAAAGTGTACATTAGGTCTTAGGACCCTAGCTGGAAAACAAATGTTTCAATGTTTCCAATTTAAGTTCTACCATTTTTCTATTCTTTTTTATATTGTGTATAGGGAGAGCTTGTGTAGTGAATGTTTTTTTCACTAAAACTTTGTTTGAGTGTTTGTGATCAAGAACACAAGCACCACAATAGGTACCCTAACACATACAGATGCACACCCCATCACACACTCCAATTCACAATTCAGTACGTCACGGTACGCCCATCACACACTCCTCTAACCTGCTAATATGCATACCATGGTATCAGTGCAAAACCACGGCTGCGTGTGTTCAGTATGTGCTGTGTAGCTCTGCTGCTCTGCAGTTACACCCTTCTATTCACATCAGAAACGTCTCCAGCGGAAAAAAAAACTACTCGGAGATCGCAGACCTCCAATGTGGACCACCAATGTGGTCACAGACACAATATGAATTCCAAATCATGTTCTGGATCACCGATCGCTACTAAAATGTAATCAATTCTTACTTGTCCCAATATACACGTTGTCCAAAAATTTCATCCAAATCCGTGCCGTACTTTTCGAGTTATGTTGTACATAGACGTACACACACACACACACACACACACACACACACACACACAGACGCAATAAAAACATAACTTCCTTGGCGGAGGTAAAAAGCAATATTTAGATGCTTCACGCCTGGTGATTGTGGCACAGATATGTGTAACAAACGACGAATACCTGGACAGTGTGCAACGTTCCAACCTGCCAAAGGGGCACCAGGTATCAGTCAATTACCTACTTATGTCCATGAAGTATTATGGGTGTTCATCTGACACCCGGTGATAGGCGAGATATTGCTGGACCAGAGGTCCTTGGATCTTGTTGCGTATGCGGTTTGTCTGTCATTTTGTTTGTGATTGATCCCCAAATCGGAACAACCGAGAAGCTGGTTACGTTTGGGGGTTGGCTGGATATCAAAACGGTTGCTTATCCACTCGTCACACCTCTACACATCTCGCACCCTGATTGGTCAGATCAGGAATTGCCCTAGACTGTCTGAGGGTTCAGCATGAGATTTCCAATGCATCACGGAAGTTACCTAACGCTAATATGCATACCATGGTATCAGTACAAAACCACGGCTGCTGCATTTCATACGAAGTGCAGCATGTGAGTCAAGCAGGCCTTAGGCATGGAGCCCATCTCATCCCACTGGACATCTTACCTCAGCAAAATCAAGCTGACATTTGGGAAGAACAGATGGAGGAGAGCAGTTCTGTTTGGCGGGAAGAATAGTCTCTATTCCAGGTAGACTCACAAGGAAGGACACTCTAAACTACACACACACACACAAACACACACACACACACACACACACTTTCTTCTTGATGGAGTAAACACATGCTTACACTTTTTCAGTATCTGCTTATCCACGCTTCCTGATACTAGACCTTATATCATCATCATATTGATTCCCAACTGTGCCCACAGTTCTCAAAGCAAAAAAACAAAAAAACAAACAACAACAACAACAACAACAAAAAAAACAATCTAATAGGCTCTCATCTAAAAGGCTCAAATAAGGCAGTGAAGGTGTGATGGGCTCTGTGCTGCGTCTCAAGCAGAGCCTGTCAGAGATGCGCCGGCCCAAAGCCCTTTGATAGACTGGAGCACACAACATTCCCTCCTGGCATTCAGCATTCACACACCTCTTCACTAGAGGTCAAGCACCTCATTTGGCCAAAGACCACACACACACACACACACACACACACACACACACACTCAGTCCTCTCTCCCTCACACACACACACACACCAACACAAACATATTCAGCCCTCCCTCCCTCTGTCCCTCTCTCTCTCTCTCTCACACACACACACACATAAACACACAAACTCAAAGTCCTTCCTCTCTCTCTCTAACACACACAGAAACTCAAAGCTCTCTCTCTGTCTCTCTCTCTCTCTAACACACACACACACACACACACACACACACACACACACACACCTGCCTCCCTCTAGGCTCCTAAAGGCCATTTGAGAGTGTTTGGGCTGCTCTTTACTGGCAGACAAAATGTTTGTCTTTAGTTGAGAACAGAATCACAACAGTTGCTCTTTCCTCTAACATTTCATGCTTCCATTTTAGGTGTCTGATTTCTTTGCCATTCTTCATGAGCTGAGCTTCTCTGAAAGGAGTAAGGTGGTGTTCTGGGTGGCTTACAACTGAGGATGTCATCAATGTGGACTATGCGCTAAAGATGCATGTGGGAGAAGACAGGAAGTCGAAAGCTAGACTCAAGGTGTTACTGTTGACATTTTGAATACATTTAATTCAAGGATCTGATTCTGTTACACTGAAATGTTACCATGGTACTTCCCAAAAAAATGGATTCTGTGACATGGGGTCCATAGACATATTATTGTCCTAATGATAGTCATTGAGAAACTGGCCAGATACTGTGGTTCTGTCATGTATCACGCACACACATACACTGTCTCACCTGTGAAGAAGACAGATGATGAATCCTGTCCTTCGAGGATGCTTTTGGTTTTGGCGTCAAACCGAAGCCATAGTCCAACAGCAAATACTGCGGAGCCAGCCAACTGCTCGTGAGTGACCACCGTGCCACCGAGAGAGAGAGAGAGAGAGAGAGAGAGAGAGAGAGAGAGAGAGAGAGAGAGGGGTATGAGGAACGCAAGCAACAAAATGGAGAGCAGCATTGTACATAGCAATTGTATTGCGCCACAACGACTGACTTGTCAACCACATTACAGTTGAAAGGGCACATACGCACACATTTCGCCCGAACTCTATCTGAATATTAAAATTAGGCTATGCGTGTGCTCATGGATCCAGTCTCGAGTGACGACGAAACAGGAGTTTGTAATAAATTAACATGCCAGTCTCTTTTCCTCTTTGGTAATGGTTTCGTGTAGGTTAAACTTTTCACCTCCACTCTCGATGACCTTTTTAAAAAAATAAAATAAAATAATAATCTAGGCTCACGTTCGACGCGCTCGGCTACACGTCGGCCACCTGCATCGACAGAAAATATTTCTAATACATGCAAAAAACATATTTATAAGAGTAAGTGGCTACAGCTGCAAAAGACAACGCGAAAACCCTACACAAATCAAAGGTACCAAAAGCAACCTCCAAACTAAAAACGCTTGTTAATCGCGTGCATGCATGCGAAACCTAAGCGGGCACATTCGTGGCGCAATAGTAAGAAGAAAATAGGTTAGGCTACAACACACAACCCGCATTCTTACAAGTTTTCAGAAAGATGAAATAAGCAATTTGTGGGTGAAACTTTTAACACACGCCGTTGGATTCCTGTAGCTAAAATTGTAACCAAGAAATGGAGACCTACCCAAAAACAAAAGTTGAAGAAAAACATTAGGTATTTTAGACATTTGTAGCCTCCAACGAGCCCCATTATCCCGAAGAAAACAGCAAGAGTAGTTTCGGCACAAGAATTATCTACACCTCCGCGTTAGAGCCTCGTTGAATGATCCACCAGTGGAGGGTGAAAAGTGAAAGTAGCCCAAATTCGGGAGACGGTTTAACGGCACTCAGGTAATAGCCTGGCTATTGGCGGAAACTTTGTCGGGCGTGGTTGGTGTCACAACATCTGAAGTAGGCTACTGGCGCTAAATTTGAGTAGATTTCAGTGACTGAATAGGCTACAGCTTTGAATATCCTAGCCTACCTACATGCTATGACTATATGACAGCTATAACAGCCAACTACAAAACAGTAGACATGTAGGCATATTTTCTTGAATAAAATTGGCTATCTTATTGTATCTTATATTATTCAAATGTAGGCTATTTTATATTTGTAGGCTACCCTTTGACGGGTCATGGTTCCAGTTATTTGCACAGATCTGGTCACAACCACAGGTTACCAAAGATAAAGTGGCTACACATTAACAGTTGTCATGTCAACAAGGAGCTTTAAATTAAACATTGATTTAACCCCCCCCCCCCCCTTCTCAGACAATGTGTAATTGCGCGCGCGCACGTGTGTGATGTGTGTGTGTGTGTGTGTGTGTGTGTGTGTGTGAGTGAGAGAGAGAGAGAGAGAGAGAGAGAGAGAGAGAGAGAGAGAGAGCGCTCTGGTCTTGGCTGAATAATTCATCACTCGAGGGTGATATTCAGAACATCTTCTCGGTTCTCTCTTTCTCTTATTTGATTTTCTCATAAATAAATGCACGCATGTGCACATGCAACTGTCATATACACATGATTCGCATCTCTCTCTCTCTCTCTCTCTCTCTCTCTCTCTCTCTCTCTCTCTCTCTCACACACACACACACACACACACACACACACACACACACACACACACACACACACACACACAGGCCACACATACTGCCATGTAATCTGAGTTTGCGCGTGGGATTACCATTGGGCTATAAATAGAAACTCAGATTAGACAATTGGGCCGCGCTTGGCCCATTTAAACCTAAGGGACGAGGAGTAGAGGAGTGTGGATGAATCAGGTCAGCTGCACACAGCTTGCTGTAATTCCGCGGTAACCTTTACAGTGGAACTGTCGGCAGAAAGTCAAAACAATTCTTAAAAAAAGAAAAAAAAGAAAAGAAAATCAAGATTGTTTTATGAAACATGCGTGTGTGTCTGAGAGAGAGAGAGAGAAATGAGAGAGAAAGAGAGAGAGAGAGAGAGAGTGTGTGAGAGTGAGAGAGAGAGAGAGAGAGAGAGAGAGAGAGAGAGAGAGAGAGAGAGAGAGAGCTTGATGTATGTGCAGTCCAATGGTAAAGCACTCACCAAGAAGATAAAATTGAAGGCGAACATGAGGTATTTGACACACATCTCCCCTCCCGTCAGCGCCGCCATCACACCGTTCGCGTGCACAGGATGCTGCTGCTTCTGCAATATCTGCACGCGCTGAACGAGCGAGACCCGCTGCTCAGTTGTCTCCGACCGACTCTGCTTGACTGCGCTTTCCTCTGCTTGGCGCGGAACACTGAAGTTCTCTCTCTCTCTCTCTCTCTCTCTCTCTCTCTCTCTCTCTCTCTCTCTCTCTCTCTCACTTATTCGATCTATAGGCTACCAAGTCAAGACGTTTCCCTCTTATCCATGTATTCATAGAATTGATTTCACGTGGGTTGTTTAGGGTGACATCACCAGTCTAGCAGTCACGCGCGAGCTACCATCCATCCATCCCGCACCTCTTGCGTGCCGTTACAACGCTGGCAGGCTTCATGAGAATGACGTCATCCCCGCCAGCGATCGATACATGGGAGAGGCGAGCGACACACGGCGTTCATAAAATGCAGCACACACAACACTCAAGACAGAGGACACACACACACACACACACACACACACACACACACACACACACACACACACACACACACACACACACACACACACACAGAGGGAGAGAGAGGTATAGGTACATTCACACATTCAGTCATTCACATAATATAGAACCCATTTTATGATTTGCTGTCTTGGCTGGGAGGGATAAAGCCTCCATGTGTGACACCAGTGCCCCTCCACTGAAAGCATGTTTGCACATAATGTAATGGGACTGCTATTTCTGTCTTAAAGGACCACTCTCCCTTTCCCTGCTCAAGGGCTTAGAGCAACAGTAATTACAGACATGGCGGTGAAAGAACAGTCTCCTGCTCTAGAAGAGATGTAGCCTATAAGAAAATCAGGTGTACTGGGCTTAAAAATGCAAGCCAAAATTGGTAGGCTAATGAAAAATAACCTATTTCAGGCTTCCTTCAGAGGTGTGTGTGTGTGTGTGTGTGTGTGTGTGTATTTCTCAAGCAACACAGGGCATAGTATGTCTTCACACATACAGTACAAACATTGTATTGCTTGGGCATGCAGTTTAATTGTGCAGAAGGGCAAAAAAGACAGCCTAGAAATCTAGACATACTCTATTGACGGCAAATAGATTTGCTCAGCCAGAACGTCTAGTAGGTGGTCATAGGGAATTTGATTGGTTGGACACCGTTGGTAGCATTGCTTGGGAATTCTGGGCAGAATTAATCTAAACGTCGATCAAATCCTGTCAAACCTCTCTCAATTTTTATGGGACAGAGGTGTACAGAGTCATGGTAAGCTTGCCTCCCTCAGCCTGCTCGTTTCTCATTGGTTCCTGATTTTTCTGGGTTCGAGAGTTGAGATAATTGCCTCCTTACTGACTTGATCGCGAAATTTCATGCAGCGTCAGTAAGTATGGTTGGGCCCAGGCTATTATATACTGAAGTAACTTCCTGATTTTCACTCAACTTCCTTTTTCTTCAAATCACAGATAGGCTACTTTCACAATTCTAATGCTGTTGGCCTCTTTGCAAACTGTAAACTGCAAAGGTATCTTAGTAATATTGAAACAATCAATACTGAAAAAAAAGAAAAAACAGTCAAATCAGTCAGAATCAGTCATCTCTACATTTAGAACAAAAATGGAAACATTTAGGGGTCTGGATGAACTACAGTATGTGCAGGAAGATCCAATAGCACATTTACTTACAATACAAAACTTAACAGTGTTACGCGGTTACCGAGTCACGGAAAGTGAGAAGTGATTTACATGGGGATCTCATCTTTCACATGAGAAAACAGGAACACAGGCCAGGTACTCTGATATACAGCCTGCTATCAGCCTGGAGCAGATGTGGAAAGTAACCAATTACATTTACTCAAGTTACTGTGATTAAGTTTCAAGTTTTTTGGGGGGTAATTTGTAAATGTTTTTAGTAGTTTTTCAAATAGGTCATTTTCTTTTACTCAAGTACATTTTGAGGCAAGTATTTTACTTCACTACTTTGGAAACTTCCCTGATTACTGAGTAAAAACATCCGGCTTGAACTGAAAGTAAATTCAGACTATTTTACTGTAGTCTAGATGCTGCTTCTTCAGACAGAGGTAAGGTTGAGGATAGCCAAGCAACATGTGGAACAGAGTGATTGAAAAAGCAAATGAATCCGAGGCGGGATTAATCTTAACGTCTATCTAATGCTATCAAACTTCTATCAACATTATTGGACAGACAGTTGTTGGAGTTATAGTCAGAGCTGGACAGAGTAATCGCCTCTGCAGCGACAGGAGGTATGGGCGGGCCCAGGTTAATTCTAGCACTCTCATGATGTCAAAATGAACAAATCACCCCATAAGATGAACTTGGTTGTCTGGGATGGAGAGATGGCTGATCACTGTCACTGATATCTGGGCCGGTTGCTGGGTCACAGTGAGATTACAAAGTTTGCTACCTAGCCTACAACTCTAAGGCATGACGATTACACTTCTTATGAGTTATGGGCGTGTAGGCCAATGGAAGTGCTCTCCCTGTCATGTCACCTCTGTTGTTGCTGACAGGCACACCGCCCTTACATTTCTCCACTTCAGACAGCAACAACCCAACATTTGGGCATTCTCTAGGACAACATGGGTTGTAGGCTAGAAGGACCATTGTTTCTGTTCCTGTTTTTTTTTTTTTTTTTTAAGGCTGTAGGCTATTGACTTTGACTTTGTCACAAAACTGTGCTGAACAAAGAAAACTCACTTGCACACACACGTCTAGAAGTATAGGTTTCGTATGTAAAACACCAATATCCTACAATAACAACAACTTTGCTTGTGGTTGCTGAGCAGGTGTTTTCTGAATTCTTGGGGTTGCTAAAGCAACCAAGCAAGCACTGCCCCTGCCCCATTCAATTTATGACTTTTATGATATATGATTTTCTTACATCAAATAATTGAAAGTAATTACTGTAAGTAACCTGTACTTAAAGTACATTTTAAATTAAGTATTTTTTATCTTTGCTTTTTGTATTTTTTATGTTTTATCTTTTATCTTTCTTTGCTACTTTTGCTTTTATTTGAGTAGAATTTAAGAAAAGCGAAGATACCTTGCTTACATAAAGGTATGTAAGTAAGCCTGGCCTTGAGTGAAACAGGCAGTCCTTGAATGATGTTCTTAATGAGGACCCTTTGGCTTCTGTTTGATTAATAGAATTTCCGTGTGTGAGTGTGTGGCCTTTAGAATACCAAAAGCATTATCCCTGGGTCTCACTGACATAATCAAGAGCAGGAAAACAGCCAGACCACACGTACACACACACACACACACACACACACACACACACACTCTTGTGTATGGGTACATACTTTGTACACTGATACACACACACACACACACACACACACACAAAGACAGAGGATATGTCCTCTTAGGTTGCGGGCATGCCGGTTGTAGGGCCAGGGTGGTATTCTAACATTTTGTCCTTGGAAATGGTTCTGATGACAGTTTGATGGCTGATTATGTAATCCAGTTTTGCGTCAAAATCAGAATCAATCAGTTTGCATGAAGAATGCCTCCATGTTTGCTTAAGGGAGCCGCATGTTTAATTTGGCACCTGGTGTGTTTGCATTAGGTTATTGTGTTGCCTGTCTTTTTTATGTTCACATTTACCTTAAGTATGCTTTATGTGACCTTGATATATGTCTAATTGTGTGGGCTGTTTGTTGCTGTGTATGAGTGTGTTCATGTTTGTCCAAGTGTGTGTGTGTGTGTGTGTGTGTGTGTGTGTGTGTGTGTGTGTGTGTGTGTGTGTGTGTGTGTGTGTGTAAACGTGTGTGCATGTACGTATGTGTGTGAAAGAAAGTGTGTGTGCGTTCTGTCTCTCTGTCTTATCTCTTGTGACTGCTAGACTAATCCATCAATTCCTCTGTACCCAGACTTCCTCCCATTGTTCTTAATGACTGTGTGCCCAGAAAGAGAGAGAGAGAGAGAGAGAGAGAGAGAGAGAGAGAGAGAGAGAGAGAGAGAGAGAGAAGGAAGGTGAGAAGGAAAGAAGTGGATGGAGTAAGGGAGCGCCGGATATCACACTCGTGTTTTTTTTCTCTCTCTCTTATCATGCCCCCTTTCCCCTCTTCTTCCTCCGCCCCCCTATCTCATATCTCCTGGTGTATAAAATCACTCCTCTTCTCCGCGGGCTAGGTTCTGTGTGTGAGAGCAACTGGTGTGTGTGAGAGTGTGTGTACTGTATGAGTGTGTTCGGGACAATCGTGGGAATTTGAGGGAGCAACACCTGCAGTTTTCTCCTTCATACACACACCTCTGGAGGTAAGAACATCCACACACACATCCACACACACACACACACACACACACACACACACACACACACACACACACACACACACACACACACACACACACACACACACACACACACACACATGCACACACTCATTCATATACACAGGGGTGCATTTGTAAGTATACTGATACATGAAATTGCATCTCTTACAAGAAAAAAGAGCTTTAGAGAGAGACTGTTAAAAGCTGTTATACACTTTCCAATCTTTGAGTGATGTTGACATCAAAACAACACTTTCTACATTCAGTGGCATGGATACACCATTGTACACAATCACTCATCAGTTAAAAGGACCAATTACAATTAATGAATTATTGATTTATGTTTCTCTCTTAGGGCAGGGTTGAGTGCTGATGAAATGAAAACATTGCAGTCGATTTCACTGTGGTGCCCTATCATAAAACAAGATTTATTTTTTTAATACTCAGAGAATGTGCCTTGTGCATAATAATGTTGTTGTTCTAATTAGGAATTGCATTGGGATTAGGATTACATTCTACTTTGCTCTACTAAGTGTATTATTGTATTATAGTATTGTTGGGGGAAAAAAAGTCAAGGCAAAGGTTATCACTTTTTGTTCAGTCAATTTTCTCCTGATCTTACTGGGTTGTTTCCTCATCCATTCTGTGCCATGTTTCAGTAGCTTATTTGTAGGACAGCTGCACATCTATCAAAGCACCTTGTCCAGATACTAGAATGAATGCTGCTGCTGATGATGATTAGTTGTTGTTTGTTGTTGTTTACTGTAAGTTCTTTTATGGTCATTTTTGCCCTCAACTGTGCCTTCCAGGCAGAGCAGCCTTCAAAGCACTACCCCCTACAATTTAGGGTTAGAGTTAGGGTTGAGGTAGTTAAGGTTAGGGTTAAGATAGAAAAATTCAAAAAGTATTATTATATATAGTATATGTATGGGAAGGATGCTGGACAAAAACCGAAACTATGAAAAAAGAAGAAAGTCCGCACAGCAAAATTGCTCCTGGAAAATGTAATGACTTGACTTTTCGGGTCACCTGCCCTTCATCAGATCTGACACGTCACGTCATTAAATTTTCCGGGAACAACTTTGGTGTGCGGACTTTCTTCTTTTTTCATAGGGTTAAGATAAAGCCTTTAAGGCTGTGCTGCCTGGAAGGTGCCATTGGGGGCCAAAAACACCATTGAGCTGCTGTTGTTCCCAGTGTGGGATCAGAGTCTGTTCTCAGTCTCTTTAGCCTGTTGGCTGGTGAGATCCACGCCATCAGTGCAGCCAACACACCCAGATATATTTCAACAAGTCTGATAGCAATCTCCCCCCTTCATCACAGGGTTATAAACAATGATGTTTTGAAGAATGAAGAAGCAATTTTTGTTATTTTTAATCATAATTCTTTTGTTTTCAAATGGCGCATTACTGAGGAACCAAGCTATTGAATTTACAATTTAGTTAAAGAATCTGTTTTGATGGTTAAGAAATGCATTAGAGGTTTATGCTTCTCATGCTGTTTTTTGTCATGACCTTTAATTCTGTACATTTTGCAGATACTTAATGCCTGGTTGGTTTCCCTGGGCAAATTAGATTTTTTTCTTCTTCATTTAGATTAAAAGAAAATATCTAGTCAAATCTATGAAAAGACAGTTTGACCTCATCTATCACTCTGATTGGATGAAATAATTAAAGGATAGCTCCGGAGTAAGTTTAAGCATAGCCCTGTTGCACGAGCCTTCTAACAGATTTCGTATGGAATGAAAGACTTTCGAACAGCATGGATCGAACGCGAATGTGAAGCACTTTACATTGAGTCAAAGATACCTCAGGTCTTACTTACTTTCGGTTTCGAATAATGAGTTTCCATTGATTCAATGTAAAGTGCTTGTTCGCTTCTGCGTTTGTGTTCGGTCTGCGCTGTTCCAAATTATTTTGTTCCACTCTCTAACTAGTGCATTTAGCAGGCTCGTTCAACAGGGCTATGCTTGAAATCACTCCGGAGCACCGCTTTAATATAGTTAGCCACAGTTAAAAAATACATAAGATATAAAAACAATACAAGTCCAAGCATTTATAGGAAGGTCACAGATTTGAGGAAGGTGGTCAGAGAGCACTAAAGAACTACTGTATTTATTTTTGAGAGTGATATTACTAACAGTGGAATGTTATTTGTTTAACAGTGGAGAACTTGGGTGTATCTGGGGTGAGGGTGAGCATTTGTCTGTCTGCTTGTCTGTATGTATGAATGGATGTTTGTGTTCTATGTTTCTTAGAGGTCCCATCGAAAACGAGATGTCCCATCTCAATGGGTTTTTCCTCTTAATAAATTCTATTAATATTTAAAGGGACACCATGCAGTTTTTGCTGCAAAACAAGCGAACTAGCTACATAAGGCACACAGACATTTTTCTGAGTTTCTGGCACTAGGCTACTAGAATATGCTAATGATGCCAGTGGTGGAAAGTTGCCTGGTGTGCCTTTAAGGTAGTGCCCAAGAGAGCCCAACTCAGCTCAATGGGTTGGGCACTTTGTTTCCTTTGTTTTCCTCATTGAAGTGAATATTGATGTTATTCCACCAGTAAAGGAAGCTGCAGTATTAAGTTCAGGGTCAGAGGGTTGGAGTTCCCTGGAACAGCACGCTCGCCACACACACACACACACACACACACACACACACACACACACACACACACACACACACACACACACAGCTTACTTCCAGCTTCTTGGGGTATATGTCTGCTAGGCGTGTAAAATATAACATGTGTGTGTGTGTGTGTGTGTGTGTGTGTGTGTGTTACGTGTATATGTACTGTATGTGTGTGTTCTGTAGATGCAGAGGAATAAACTAACAGGATGGAGCAGAGGCACTCTCGTGATCCTTTTCCATTTTGCAAGTGAGTTTGAGTGGAAGAGTGTGTATGTGTGTGTGTGTGTGTGTGTCAGCACATGAAACCATCTATTTTCACTTCTTCCAAGCCAGAAGTTGTCAGAACAATGGTATTGACATAAGAAGGTTGATGATGGAAAAAGATCAAATAATTTAGTTTCAATTTTACTTTTAGCTTCTGACAAGGAACTTTCACTCACACTGTGTGTGTGTGTGTGTGTGTGTGTGTGTGTGTGTGTGTGTGTGTGTGTGTGTGTGTGTGTGTGTGTGTATGTGTGTTTGTGTTTTAGTTGGTACTTTGTGGGTGCTTGTTGATGCTAACTGTGCTTTCCCGGTTAGTGTGTGTGAGTGTGTGTGTAGGTGAGACGGGTCGCTGTAGTTTGTTTGGATGGCAGCACATACACACGTTTGATGGAGTTCTCTATCAGTTCTCTGGAGACTGCAGTTACATGCTGGCCGGAGACTGCCACAAGAGAGCATTCACCATCCTGGGTAACGCACACACACAAACACACACACACACACAAACACACACAATCACACACACACACACACATGCACACACACACATACACACAGACAAAGGCACATGTGCATGTGCACACATACACACACACACACACACACAGACAGACAAAGATGCAGACATACTGTGTCTGTACATTAAATTCAACACAGCGATATCCCTAAATCATGAAGCAAATGTGAAAATATTCAGTGTATGTCTTCATGAGTGTGTGTTCACCTGTGAATGCAGGTGACTTCTCCAACGGCAAGCGGAAGGGGGTGACCCTCTTTCTGGGGGAGTTCTTTGAGCTGCACCTGTCCATTGATGGGACTCTGTCTCGCGGAGCTGAGAGGTACAGAGGGGAAAGAGAGTCTTATCTAGTCAACAAACACATCAGACACTAGACTAGACTATGACCTAGAAAGGCTAAAAATACATTTTTGCCTGTCTGTGTATGTGTGTGTGTGTGTGTGTGAGTGTGTGTGTGTGTGTGTGTGTGTGTGTGTGTGTGTGTGTGCGCGTGTGCGTGTGTGTATATGTGTGTGCGTATGTGTGTGTGTGTGTGTGTGTGTGTGTGTGTGTGTGTGTGTGTGTGTGTGTTTACCAACGCCATGCCCAGTGTTATATGTCCTGTGTCTATAGCATGATAATCAATAGTAAAGGCCCAAACAGGCCCAAACAGCGCCCTCTAGTGGCCTTGTTAACAGCGATGGTGCAAGCAGATTCTATTACTGGTTCAAAGGATATAAATATATACTGTGTGTGTGTGTGTGTGTGTGTGTGTGTGTCTGTGCTTGCGTGTGTCTGTGCTTGCGTGTATGTGTGTTTGTGTGTGTGTGTGTGTGTGTGTGTGTGTGTAGACTCCATCTGCCGTACGCCTCCAGCTCAGTGTTTGCTGGGCGAGAGTTGGGCGGTGTGAAACTGTGGAGCGATGAGTTTGGCTTCTCTGTGCGTATCGATGGAGACAAGAACATTGACATCTCCCTCTCTAAACACCACGGCAACCGCACTTGTGGTCTCTGTGGCAACCACAACACCATACCTGAGGACGAATATACCTCACGGGAGGGTGGGTACACACACACACACACACATATGCATGCATGCACCCATACACATACATTGTTGGTGATATCATTGTGAGACGTTTACTGTAAATGTTTGTGTGTGTGTGTGTGTGTTTGTGTGTGTGTGTGTGTGTGTGTGTGTGTGTATGTAGGGTTTTTAACAGATGACCCATATGATTTTGCCAACTCCTGGATGATGAATGGGGCAGAACCCTGCAAACGTGTGACTCCTCCCTCTGAGACCTGCAACACCACTGGGGCAGCGGCAAAGGTGTGTGTGAGTGTGTGTATGTGTGACTGTGTTGAGGGCAGTGTAATTCTCTCTCTCTCTCTCTCTCTCTCTCTCTCTCTCTCTCTCTCTCTCTCTCTCTCTCTCTCTCTCTCTCTCTCTGTGTGTGTGTGTGTGTGTGTGTGTGTGTGTGTGTGTGAGAGAGAGAGAAGTTGTATTGGAGATTTATTTAAGGTAGTGTGTGAATTAAGTGTGATTTATCTTTCCTTCACAATTACTGCTAATATTGGTGAAGGGCTGCAGCAATTGCCATGAAGGTACTAATTTGCATTTAAATGACACATTAAGTCAGTTTGTAATGATGTCTTAATGAGTATGAATGGATCTGAATGTGTGTGCATGGCTGTCTGTAGGGATGTGCATATCAGTGTGTGAGTATATTTTATATCTAATGTTTGTGTTTATGGTTATTTTGTCCATTTGGAGTGTGTGTGTGTGTGTGTGTGTGTGTGTGTGTGTGTGTGTGTGTGTGTGTGTGTGTGTGTGTGTGTGTGAATGCGTGTACAGTAATTTCTGTGTGTGTGTGTGATATCAGGAGCTGATATTCCAGTTTGTGTGTGTGTGTATATATGGGCAATTCCACGAAAAAGTCAACCTCACCTTAGAAATTAAAGTCAACATGGATGTTCATAGATTTTTTTACCCTTTTCTGCCATAATGTTGTATATGGAGGGGCTTATAATGGGCACAAAACTACAATGCTATCAGTTATTTTCTATTTTTAAATTACAATTGTGAAAGGTTAAAATTCACCATTTACACTTGTTTTGTTTTTGTTTAGTTTTTGGAAGGCTATTTCAGATGTCACGTCCATAAAGTCACGTCCATAATACTGGTTTTCCCAAAATAACCTCAATCAAATCCAAATTATTTTACATTTACATTTAAAGTCTTTTTCTGTGTTCACTGAGGTGTCCTGTTTGGTATGAATGGTATAATATTCATGTTTCTCTGTAAACTTCACTAACTTTTGTAATCTCCCATAAAAGCTTGTCTGTTTCTTGTCACGTCCATAACGCAAATCTCAAAGCTCATATTCTTATGATGTAAATCATGATATGACTTTGTTGTGTTTGCCTGTATTCAGCCATGTAGTTTGCATAAGAAAATGAACAAAATTGTGAAATACTGCTAGGCTTGGAGGGGGTTATGTGGCATTTTGTTCATCAATGATGCATGCAAATGTCACGTCCATGATGTCCCAGTGTGTGTGTGTGTGTGTGTGTGTGTGTGTGTGTTGTATTTAGTTTTATTTATTTAGCCTTTATTTAGCCAGGATGGTCCCATTGAGACTAACCATCTCTTCTGCCAGGGAGTCCTGGTCAAAATGGCAGCAATATAAAACAAGCCGTTGCAGACAAGACAAGACAAATACAGACAAAACACAATTTACACACATACTAAACACTTACACAAAAGACAACTAGTATGTGTGTGTGTGTGTGTGTGTGTGTAATTTCTCACTCACGTGTGTGTGATATCAGGAGCTGATGTCCCCATGTGTGTACAGTATATGTGTGTGTGTGTGTGTGTGTGTGTGTGTGTGTAATTTCTCTCTCACGTGTGTGTGATATCAGGAGCTGATGTCCCAGTGTCAAGTCTTCAGCTCCTCCGCCATGTTCCTGCACTGTGCTCATGTGGTCGACCCGGCTGCCTTCCAGTCAGTGTGTGAGCGGAGTGTGTG
>JAODXP020000017.1:15659822-15682322 GCA_027497455.2 Sardinella longiceps
AGCGGCCACTAAGGTCATAGCAGCACTGTCATGTTTGTACTCTATGATACAGATGATGGGAGCTGCTGTGGGAATATTTTGCAGCGGTCACTGCGGACACTACCATGACCTTTCTAAAATATATTTTTAGGGCTTTTTGTCTTTAATTCAGTAGGACAGTAGAAAGAACGACAGGAAAGGAGTGGGAGAGAGAGATGGGTGAGGAGCTGGACATCGGGAAATGACTTTGGGTCATTCGGGTCAGTCAGGTCGGACTCAAACCTGGGTCCCCGGATTTATGATAAAAAATGGCATTGACTAAGATAAATGTTGTCAAGGTTTTGTTACGGTAGTAGAGAGCTGTCCATATTACAGAACTGAGTCAGTGTGTGTGTGTGTGTGTGTGTTTGTAGGTGGGGGAGAGATGGCAGACTGATTCAATCGGGTGTGTGTGGGCCGACTGTGTTCGTGTGAACCAGGAAGTATTCATCGCCTATAGCAACGTCTCATGCCACATGATGGACACGCCCTCCTGTCCTCTGGGAACAGAACTTCAGTGCAACACGGTGGACCACTGCTGTCCTGTGTGCCACTGCGGTAACACACACACACACACACACACACACACACACACACACACACACACACACACACACACACACACACAGATCTTTACTTTTCTGATGTTCAGTGTCTGTAACACACACACACACACCCACACGTACATACACACACTCACCTCATCTTCACCTTTCTAACCTTCAGTGTTAGTAATACACACACACACACACACACACACACACACACACACACACACACACACACACACACAGGTTCACACATCTCATCTTTACTTTTCCAATGTTAATTTTTTTGTCTTTATTTGCATCTATTTCAGCTCCATTGGATGTGTGTGTGATGAACCACACTCTTATTGGTGTAAGTCAATATGTGGCCCTTCTGCTGCCCATTTGTGTATCATTTATACTCAAGAATACTCTGACAGTATATCACTTATTCTATTTTTTAACAAATATTCAATTTTTTCAATAAAAAAAAAATATATATTTTATTATGACAGAGTCTGTGCCTTGAACTGCATCTTAATCTTGTTATATGTTATGTAATGATAAATAAAGTATCTTATCTTATCTTATCTTATCTTATCTTATGAATTGTTATTTAGTCATATATGCTGTTAAATTTTACAGTTATAAAACTTATAATTTGTTGTTTTCTTTTCTCTCTCTCCCTTCCCCTTTCTCTGTTTTTCTGTGTATCTGTATTCGTGTTTGTGTGAATTTGTATGTGTTTGTGTGTGCATGTTTGTGTGTGTGTGTGTGTGTGTGTGTGTGTAGGCCGGGGAGCGTGTAATGGTGGATGTGTGTACTCACTGTGAGTGTTCCGTGGAGGAGGAGGGGCTTATGAAAAAGCCCCGCCTGTCTTGTCGAAAGATCAGCTGCTCCCCGTGCCCCGAGGTACTCCTGTCAACGCCAATCAAAACCTCATCATCATCCTCATCTCATTATTATTATTCCTCATCATCGTCATCATCATCTCGTTATTACTATTCTTCATCATCCCCATCACCATCATCATCATGAGCATCATTATCATCGCCATCATGACCATCATCATCCTGAACATCTTCATCATCTCCACGAGCACAAGCTCCACGAGCTTCACTTTCTTCATCACCTTCATTCTCATCATAATCATCATCATCATCATCATCATCCTCTTCACCGTGAGCTCTATTGTTGTCATTGTCATCATCATCCTCATCCTCCTCCTATTCTTTCAGACGAGCAGTGAACATGCTTGTCCTCTTCCTCACGTCCATAATCACAGTCTTCCTCATCTTTATAACCCCAGCATTACTCAGTCTTTCTTTCTGACTTCAAATGTTTATTATACCATATTTGTGCTTGTGTGTGTGTGTCTGTGTGTGTTTCTATGTGTTTATGTGCAAATGTATGTATGTGTTTGTTTATGTGTGTGTATGTGTGTTTGTTTATGTGTGTCTATGTGTGTGTGTGTGTGTGTGTGTGTGTGTGTGTGTGTGTGTGTGTGTGTGTGTGTGTGTGTGTGTGTGTGTGTGTGTGTGTTGTAGGGCTACACCATGGAGCGATTGCCTGACTCATGTTGTGGTCGCTGTGTTGCATCTGCCTGCACCATTCTGAGACCAGATGGAGTTTTCATCAATCTGAAGGTCAGAGAGTCCTCTCTCCAAATGCACACATCCACACAAACACACACACACACACACACACACACACACACACACACACACACACACACACACTCCCAACCCTCCCTGATGAACACATCTGCTAACATCTCTACATTTTCGGAATATAACCATATTGTGATTTAAGCCTGTACTGTGTGTGTGTGTGTGTGTGTGTGTGTGTGTGTGTGTGTGCAGGCCAACACTTCTCGTGAGGATGGGTGTGTGCTGCATTCATGTGGTGTTAACAGAGATGGAGATCTTGTGCTGGAGACCAGAATCACTACCTGTCCACCATTCAATCGTCAACAGTGCCTGAATGATGGGGTAATACACATAGACACACACATACAGTTATAAAGACACACACACATACACACATGCATGCACACACATACACACACACACACACACACACACACACACACACACACACATACACACACACACACACACACACACACACACACACACACACACACACACACACACACACACACACACACACACACACACACACACACACACACAGACCTTTCCACCATGGAATCACCAACAGTGCCCGAAACACATATGCACACACACACACACACACACACACACACACACACACACACACACACACACTGTTATATTGGTTCACACAGTTCCATTCAAGAATGACAGACTAACGTCCCTCTCTTCCACAGGGTAAAATTACCCAGATTGGGAACAGCTGCTGTGAGATGTGTAAGTGCTACAGACTTACATACACTAATAACTAATCATGGTCTCTCTGCACACTGGCTCTGACATCACTGTGGAGGACTTAAAAATTCAACTATCAAATTCAACTGGCACATAACTAGCTTCATAGTAGCCATAGTAGTAGTTGTAGTAGTAGTGCATGAAAAAGGCTATTTAGGAAAAAATCGGAATTCTCTAGCTCCATCCTCCCTGTAATCGTGGTTGCAAAAATCCAGCACTCCCTGTAGCCTTCCACCAATCACCAATCAAGTTCAGAGGGAAGGATAGCTGCCTGTCGATCACAGCTGTGAGCAAACCGCAGACAACATGCTACAGTGAGGGATGGGTTGGTGAGGCCGCTGAGGAGCGTATTAGAGACTGGGTGAGGGACCAGAGAGTTGTATGTTTTTCAATTTTTTTTGCCTAAGTTTCAGAATTACGAAGCATTGCCGAATATAGCTTTAAAACCGATTTAATCAAACAACTTTGAAAAAATGGACACGGAGTTGGAGGCTGGTGATTGAAGGCTGGTTGCATTGAAAATAATGGAAACTAAATTAATAGAATGTCGGAAGTGAAGTGTTCCATGCATTGTCGGAGCCAGTGTGCAAAAGCGAGAGAGAGAGAGAGAGAGAGAGAGAGAGGGAGGGAGGGAGAGAGAGAGAGGGAGGGAGGAAGAGAGAGTAAAAATAAATCCCACATACTGGGAATATTTTGGAATAATCACACATACAGGGAACTGTGAGGAGAGAGAGAAAGGTGTCATAAACTCGGTATCACATTCTGGATGCTCTCTAATTGAAGTTCTAAAAGTTAGGAGCTCCAAACTTCCTGTACTGCTGTCCATGGTGCTGAAACCGGTAAAAACTCAACGGTAAATCTTTACCGTACGCTCTCACAGAATCTCACGGGTACTGTTACATTTACAAAACCAAATAAAATCAATAGAAGAGGGGGTTTTTTAAGTATTCATTTTTAGAGTTTTAAAAATGTTTTTAGATTGTTTAGAGGTATTTATAAGTAAGTCGTTTGACATAATTACTAGGCAACCGACATAACGGCGAAATTTCAACGTCATTTCCGGCCACCAGGCTTTACCGTTTAGTCCTCACCGTTGAAACCATGAAGGAAATGCGGAATATCTTGATTATGGAAGTTGTTTGTTCTCTCTGACAAGCAGTGTTTGAGCTGGAATAGACCAATCACAGTTTCACATGTCCAGGGCACTGAAATGGTGTAAAAACACACACACACTCACACACATACACATATTCTAATGGAAGACACATACACACATGTAACTGCACTGTGAATTCCAATGCCACGCTTGCTCTGCTAAGCAGTGCATCTTTTTGTGCGTGTGTCTGCCTACTGTATGTGTGTGTGTGTGTGTGTGTGTGTGTGTGTGTGTGTGTGTGTGTGTGTGTGTGTGTGTGTGTTTGCACGTGTATGTGAATGTGAGACTGAGACAAAAAAATCATTCACCAATGCCTTATCTTGAATAACCATAATAGTAATAAAAAAGATAGATTGTTGTTATATGTACAACTAGGTATCTAAAGTAAACATAATGTTGATGTATTCTTACATATCATATGAAACTGTGTGTGTGTGTGTGTGTGTGTGTGTGTGTGTGTGTGTGTGTGTGTGTGTGTGTGTGTTTAGGTGTGGAACCAGAGTGCAGAAAAGCGGTGGGTGTGATGAATTATATCAGAGTGGATGACTGTCAGTCTGAGGAGAAGATTGAACTGCATTACTGTGAGGTATGCAAAGACACACACACACACACACACACACACACACACACACACACACACACACACACACACACATAAAAAAAATGTTCTTGAATGTTATGTTGTGAAATGTTATGATTTATTTTTTACTCTCTTTTTCCTTTTCCACTTCACACACACACACACACACACACACACACACACACACACACACACACACACACACACACACAGGGTAAATGCCGTAGCAAGTCAGTGTACTCCCTGGAGAAGCATGCAGTGGAACCGGAGTGTGTGTGTTGTTCCCCTACAGGCACGGAGCCTCTGAGTGTGTCGCTCCGCTGCCCCAACGGAACTCACACACACACAGAGCTGCTGTCCGTCACTGGCTGTGAATGCCAGTCCCACGCCTGCCCTGCTGAACACTGAGTCTGAATGTGTGTGTGTGTGTGTGCGTGTGTGTCTGTATGTGCGTGTGTGTAGGAGAGAGAGATTGAGAGAGAGAGTGTGTGTGTATGTGTGTGTAGGAGAGAGAGAGAGAGAGAGAGAGAGAGAGAGAGAGAGAGAGAGAGAAAGAGACATAGAGAGGAAGAGAGAGACTGTGTGTGTGTGTGTGTGTGTGTGTGTGTGTGTGTGTGTGTGTGTGTGTGTGTGTGTGTGTGTGTGTGTGTGTGTGTGTGTGTGTGTGAGAGAGAGAGAGAGAGAGAGAGAGAGAGAGAGAGAGAGAGAGAGAGAGAGAGAGAAAACAGAGAGAATGACATTGTAAGAGTCTACAGGAATTGTGTGTGAGACACAGAAAGAGACCAAACGAGAGTTAAAAACCACTCAGTCCTTATGCTGTATGTGTGAGGCTCTAGGGGAAGGTTGCAGATATACTTTACGGCGACCACTGAGGATATATAATTCAATCCACATTATCCACTCTACACTTGTAAGTTAGTCAGTTGCAAAGTACAAGCTGGGCGTGAAGATATATAATTTCCCACCTCATCGCAAGAATGCTGCCAATACACATATGATTGTATTTATCATTTTGGTAACACACATGATTCAACATAATAAAGATATATCACACAATGCATAACTGTCTGTGAGTGTGCTCCTTTAAGTAATCTTGCCTGCATGTGTATTTAATTCACACAAAGGACATACTGTTATCTGACCAGTAGTTGGCTGGCCAAAATAAAGACTTTATTTACCACATAGAAGATTGGTTACAGTTCTTGTGCTGTAACTAAAAGGATGCAGTAGCCAATAGAGAAAAGTGCTATGCAAGCTTTTGGTCATTTCTCATTTATTTATGCTGTTAGAACAGTTTAATGTCTTCAGTGGTTGAGAATGTTTGCATAGTGTATGTACAGTATTTGTGTGTTTGTGTCTAGACATTAGTCATGGATGGCCAAAACCGGAGAGTTGACTCACAGCACAATCTGGAAGGATTAAAGATTAAGCTTAAGGGACTGGACCAGTAGTATATTTTAGGGTGAAGTTCAAGCCTTGGGGAGGATACAGACAATTCCTATAGGGAGAGCTGAACATCAGGGAGATCAGTGGCAGGTGGTTGGTTACCTCATATGATGAGTGAGATCACATCCTAAGAAAGTGCTGCATAACTTGATGCTATATACAATAGTTCTCTCTTTTTTCAACAGGTACAAAGGCATTTTTTTTATTATTGGTGACTGAAATACTTGTGTAACTGTGTGCTCAAGATACTTTGGTGATGCCATGCAATTTTGAAATCGAAACAGGCCAAGTATAAACAAAAACATCTTTCTGAGGACGGTTATCTCGTAAGACACTTTAAATACTCATTATTTAGTGTTCTTTTACATAAGGTTGAAGGTGCACTCTTCACCTGCCTTGCGTGGTCGTGCTTGTGTGTGTGTGTGCGTGTGTGTTTGTTGTGTGTTGTGTGTGTGTGTGTTTGTGTGTGCTGGAGGCAGCATGGGGTTGGCAGAGTGCTTGTGTCCGTTTCCTCGCTGTGCTGCCGGTTTTCCCCTTTTAAGAGTCCATGGAATTAACGACAGTGGCCGCTCGCGATAAGCCTGCATGAGGCCACGAGCGGATTGTCCACCATCTCAGTCACCGCGCGTCCTCTAGCCGGGCTCGCGCGTTTAGCACCGTGGAAAGAAATCATGTCCCTAAACAAGTCGCCTTCTGGAACGGGTAAGTGAATAATTTATTGATAATGGAACAAAAACAGTTCTTCGGTCTGTTGTAGTTTTTTTCTGTGTATTTTTTTTAACTGGAAAGATATTGACTATACAGCTGTCTGCGCGCATCAAAGCTATGAGAGCGCGTTTGTTTATTGCGTGCAGACAACTGTTGCGCGTGCATTGGTTTAATTAGATCATATAATCAGAGCTCCAAGATATCCGATTGAGTGCTTGATTTGAAGCAACTACAACATATTTTATTAGTAGTTTAGAATTATTTGTACAACACGCCTGTATTTTCACTTAAAGATAATATTCTAATGGAACTGTAAATGGATAAATTGAAAAAAAAAACAAATATAGGCTAAAGTAATGTCTTGATGAGTTGGGGAATCTTATTGCACATAAGAAGAGCGGAATGGTGGTGCATTCTGCAGGCATAGTGGTACTGGGTGAGTAATGTGAGTGTTTGGAGGGTGTTTGGCGCGCTACAGGGGGACGTTGGCAGCTTGATATAATTAGCACGCGGTAAGCCGGCCTATTTCAGGCGCCTGCTGTCGCTGGCCCTGGTGCTGAAGAACGCACAGCGGAGCGCCAAAGTCACCGTTCCGTAGGTGTTTAATTAAAATCTGAACAGAGCGTGCTCTGTTGTTGGTGCACCGTGGTTGCGATAAGTTACATAAACACAACAAAGGCAAAAGCGCCATTCATATTATATCCACATGTTTGTGCGCGAGCTTGCGCAAGCCATGAAATCCGCACGAGAGCAAAGACGCTTAACGCCTGTAAGAGTCATCTATCCTAGTCTGTTTACCAGGTGGGTAATTTCCTTAAGTGTGTGTGTGTGTGTGTGTGTGTGTGTGTGTGTGTGTGTGTGTGTGTGTGTGTGAAAGAGAGACATACTGTAGTGTGTGTGTGTGTGTGTGTGTGTGTGTGTGTGTGTGAGAGAGAGAGAGAGAGAGAGAGAGAGAGAGAGAGAATGGGGGGGGGAGTGTGTGAATGAATATGAATACATGTTCACAAACCACAGTCTACACACATTCCATGTTACCTTGTTAAAAGAACTACTTTCTGCACACAATAGTGTTTTTTTTATGTTCAGGTGTAAAGCATACATCAGATGTGTGCATGGTGCTGACGTGGGTGTTGATGTTTGCTTTTTGTGTTTGTTATGTGTGGAATGGCAGAAACATGGAACGGTGCCCCAGAGCGACTACGCGACAAACTGCAGAGCGTGGCTCGAGACCTCTCCCAGTTTAGCCTTGATGCCGCCAATGGCACACACGAGTCCAACGGCGGGGACGAAGAACCACCATCCTCAGTGAGTGTGTGTTCATGTGTGTGTGTGCCAATGTGCTGATGTGTGTGTTTGTGTGTGCCTGTGTGTCGGTCTGTCCATCTGTGAATGTGTGTGTGCCTGTGTGTGTATTGGGACTCTCACCCATGCCCATTATATGACATTGTTGGGCAAGGCTGTTTTGGTGTGTGTGTGTGTGTGTGTGTGTGTGTGTGTGTGTGTGTGTGTGTGTGTGTGTGGCAGCTCTGCTCTGCTTTCCCATTCATCCACCTCTGTCTGTATATCTGACGTGATAGCATGATAGCACACTAAACGTTGACCTCACTGGCTAGTGTCTGACCTGTGTGTGTGTGCATGACTGTGTGTGTGTGTGTGTGTGCGTGTGTTGGTCTGATGCCAACTGTACATCACTGATGGCTTGGAAAGGATGCAGATCTGATCAGGATAGCAGTTGGCACCATACAGTATCTCTCTGGTGTCTCAGTTAGTGTGTCACTTCACACTCCTCCTTTCTGTCTCTGACTCCTCTAAGAGCATATTTACGCCGCCCCCATAGTTACCTTTCCTCTGCCCTGATCCCACTAAACTCAGCTTCTGAGTTGAACTACAGGGGTCCATACTTCCTGTCACTGCATGAAATTTCGCGATCAAGTCAGCATGGCCAAGGGGGCAATTTCCTCAACTCTCGAGCCCAGAAAAATCAGGAGCTTATGAGAAACGAGCAGGCTGAAGGAGGCGAGTTTACGATGTCCAGCTCTGTCCCAAAACACTGATAGAAGTTTGATTGCATTTGAAAGACGTTTAAATTAATCCTGCCCCGAAATTCTTGGCAATGCTAGCTTTGATCCTCACAAGCCAGGCTAGTATATACAGTCAAACTAACCCTTCTCCCCATATTACATTATTAACACAGCATTGGGTTCAACCCACACAATCACACGTTTATGGTTGAGCAAACATGCTATGGCAACCGTGATATTAAACACAAACCAGCCGTTTAGCAGGAGTGTTTGCACTGGGCAAAGGCACCGTAGCGAGGTAGACAGCACATATGAGATCAGATATGTTCAGATGTTGAGGTTATGTTCAGATATGGCAGTTTGCAAAGAAGAGAGGGAGAAACATGCATAGAGAAAGATTCAAGATTCAAGATTCAAGAAAAACTTTATTACATCTCATTATAGCCTAGTGGTAGACTATAAGAGAGTAAGATTCTTGTGTTTTTTGCTCCTCAAGAAAACAAATAAGTTAAAAATGTAATGTAGTGTGATTATGTGTTTATGTGTGTGAGTCAGTGTGTGTGTTGAAAGTTCAAAAGTGCAAAGACTGACAGGCACTGATTTAGAAAGATGTACAGTATGAGGTGTTTAAAAGCAGATGCTAATCTGTAGTCTGGTTTACTGTGATATGAACAAACTCTTAGACTCCCAGGCTTTAGTCTTAGACAAGCTTCTTTTGTCAATAGGGATTTTCACTGAACTTTCCATTTTAGACAAGAACTAGGCTTACTGTAGCTTCTATTCAAGAAATCTTCTGGACCTGAATGTCATCATTTTTGCGGTTGAACATTTTTCACTTTGGAGACACTAGCCCTGTTTACAAGGACTTGTTATGTTTACTTTAACAAACAGAACGGGGACACAGATTGTGCATTCGGACACAGATCGTGTACCGACATGGACACTTCTAATCTGATTATTTAACCCAATATTCCATTTCAGTTGACCTTTATGAATGCATCTCCTTGGATACTGTTCTATAGAATGCACATTGGGATCTTTCTAATCAGATTAGAAGTGTCCATGTAAACCCGCTAACTGTTTTCTTTGGCGACTTTTTACAGCATTGTACCGATTTTTTCAGTCATTAATATGCATTTCTTGGGATTTGGAGCATCTACCCGTAGTATCCACTGACGTTACAAAACTGTGGATTTGGAGCAAAACTCTCAAATCATCAGTTGTGTTGTGCAACAGTCAGCAGTATATTTTTCATCTAAAAGCCTGCAGGCTTTAAATGCATCTTTTTGCCCAACTTTTCTAATACCTTGTATGCCCCATAAAGCCTAAAAATCTATTAATCCCAACTATATCAGAAAGATCCCAAAAATGCCAACCCCCACAGATTCCCCCACTGCTGTGCGAGGATGTTGTCTTTGGGTGGTTAAACAGCAGAGATCCACAGTACGTCACAGAGCAGGGATAACGTGCACTCTGCTGTTGTAGGAAGTGCAGGATTATTTTGTCTCAAGAGACAGATCTTATAGTATAGTCTGCAAGAGCAGAGCAGGGGACATACTGTAGATGTGTAACTCGTGATTTAATGCCTATAGATCAAGCGTCTGCTTTCATGTCTGCGACCTTTAACCTGGCCTGTGTGTGACCTTCTTAGGAAGCTCGTTGGAAAAATGTGAAGAGGCAAATCGGGAAAAGTATAAAAGTAAATATGTATTCAAGTTTGTGGAAATTGCAATTTTGTCGAAACAAGGGATTGTGCGTGGCATTTTTACACTTAGCTTATCTCTTGGGGTTGTTTAAGGTGCTCATTTCTGATGAGAGGCTTTTGCCTTCACGGAGGGGAAAGCTTAACCTTTGAACTTAGTCAGTCAGTGAACCCTACCTCACCTCCACCAATCCAGATAGCTGTGAGTGATGACCAGTTCCTGCTGCTCTTTTTGCCATTCTTCCGCTGTCCAGTTTCTGTTTTTCTTTTGGGAAAATTCTGCTTATGTGTGGAACATACATCATAGATCATTCATACACCTTATTGAGGGTTTAGAATTTAAAGGAGAGACTGACATTTCACCAACTTTACAGGAGAGCCAAAACAAATATGAGTAGTTTGGTATCCTGCTACTTTTGTACTTTCTGTTACGCCCTTGTAGCTCTAACTGCTATGTGTTCACAGTAAAGAAGAAATTCTATTTGAGATAAATCAATTTTGAGCAAAACGTAACTAACATCCTAGGTTCTCAGCCCTCGAAATGTTACACAATATAATGAATAGGTACTGTACATACAGACAATGATTATTCACACAAGACTTGGTAATATCAGATCTTGCGTTATGCACCATGGGTGGATGTTTTGGACTTTCTGAACAGTCAGAAAATAGTGAGTACTGTAGGTGCAGCCCATCAAGCATTCTGAGGGCAGGTCCGATGATATGGATCATGTTTGACTTCATTTATATTGCAGCTGAGGCTACTGTATGTTTTGCTTAGTAGTTCCTATCAGAGTGAAATGGCCAGGATGTATTTACAGTAGTAGTAATAGTTGTTTATATTCAGGGCCGTCACAAAAGGACAGCCAAACAAGGCACTTGCCTGGGGCCCCAGACTGAAATGGGTCCCCAAGATTGGCTGTTTAATCATTTTAGTAATTTAGTTGTTAGTGTTTGTAACACCCACAAACGTAATAACTTCCCACAAATGTAATAAACCACAAACGTAATAAAAATATGCACTTTTAAAATGTAATAATCCTGCAAACGTAATAATTTCCCATAAACGTAATAACAGTCGCCTACTGTTAACGTAATAAAAAATTTCCCACAAACGTAATAATTATTACGTTTGCAGGAAATTATTACATTTGTGGGAACATGAAAAAACTTATTACATTACCCTCCCATAAACGTAATAAAACACAGATTTGGTGAAATTATTACAGTTTTATCAGATGTAGGACTTATATTTGTCAGTGAACTTATATCTCTAACCATGTAGCCAGCTGTCAGAGCTTAAAACCTGATACAGTGGCATGCTGCATATGTTTATTCCCTCAATTGTGTTTTATATGCAGTTTTTACTAAAGAACTACCTGACCCGTGGCATTGAGGATGATGAAATGTTTATGAACTCTGAGCCTAAATCAAAACTTAAAAAAGCTTAACTTAAAAAAAAAAATCTTCACTATTTTTTATTTTTATTTTTTATTTTTTCTAAATTTACTAAAGATGTGGACCCTTCACCACACAAAGGCTTCGGCTTGGTACATGTAAACTGTACGAATCTCTGACTTCAAAAATTCCACACAACTCAAATGAAAACTAGATGTACCGCATGGCGGTACAAAATATGACCGCCGCTCAGTTCTTCTGCACATTCTCTGCCCTGTGTGTGTGTGTGTGAGACAGTAGGCCTATCATCCCAAACCAGTAACCCTTCACTTAATAGCACCAACTACAGGTCAATGGTTGTACACTGTACAGTCATTAAATGTACATACAAATTCATTTATTTTATAGCCCCCCATGGATGAAATTCCACAAAACGTGACATATTCCCACAAAATAACTGAAAGGAAAATAAAGGTCCGCAACACTGTTTGATGCTCCCAAGAATTCAATAGCACTACGTGCTAGTCTAGTTGTTGTGCTATTAAATTCTTGGGGGCATCGAACAGTGTTGCGGACCTTTATTATGACCGCCACTGCGTAGCAAGCGCAGCGGTCATATAATGATTGTCAAAGTTTTTTTTTTTTTCTCCTGTCATCTACTTCCTGAATTTTTGGTCAACGATTCCCGGGACACCGTAACACCGGGGCACATGAAACTTGGTGGGCATGTAGCCCCAGTAGACTTTTACGGAAAAATTTAGTTTGGTCCCTGGGGGCCACTCCATCTTTGCGTGGCCCCCCTGTGAAACCCAAAAAATGCAGTTTTTCCTTAAAAACTACCTGACCCGTGACATTGAGGATGCTGAAATTTTTATGGAATGTTGGTCTCAAGAGCCCACATCAACTTAGCTTATAACCAGTCATTTGTGATTTGCACCCCCATGGTAAAAAATTAAAATGCAATATTATACTACTTTAATTGCCCCTATCTTTAGATCAGATGTTATAAACTGCACCAAATTCAATGTGTATGATGAACCTGGTAGTTGGGTCATTTATAGAAGTTCCGTGACCGTGGAGAGGAAAGGTTCGTTTCTCACTGGATTTGTCATCTATAAAGGTTAAATAAAAAAATGAGCCGGGGTGCCCCTCACAAAAATGTGGGGAAATTTTTGTAGAGCCCTATATCCAAAATGGCTGCTGCCAGCCAAGCTGGAAATTTACTTTTTAATGGTTTTGCCCACAGTGCTGCATAATACATGGTTTCTGAGACTATTTGGGTCAAGAAATTCACAAATGGTGTAGATTTATTGATTTGACCTATTTTTGACCTTCAAATTCAAGATGGCTGCCACTTTTGGCTCTTTAAATGTCAATTTTTCAAAATCGTCAGAGAGCCTTAATATTAGGCTCAAATGAAAGGTCTGCTCATACTGAATTCAGTTATGGATAGTAAAATTACAACATACACATAGGTTATCAGATGTCTTGGGTGGAACCAATGAAAGCAGGGAGACAGAGAAGATTCTTTAGCTTGGGGTTGTTTTTATTAACATAACATTAATATTTTTTTACAATCTATTTATTGAATTAACTAAAAAGACTCTCCATCTGAATCTGTTGAGTCTCCGCACTGACTCATCTCATCATCACTGCTACTTTCGTCTGAGCAGTCATGAGGTGTGAACTGCTGGGGCAAGGGGGGCAGGGTGTGACGCAGTGGTCAACACTTTCCATTCATTAGTTCCCAGCCGTGACCAATGAGAGAAGGATGGTCTTGTAGATTGTAATGGAGCTGGCAATATGTAAGGTAGTTTGACCTTTCCATATGAAGATTCAAAGAGTCATCGTCAGGTGGGAGACGGATTGTACTCTTAAGGCTCAAGTATGCTTCTGCATACACCTACTGCATGTCCATCTCCGAGTCTCCGCTTGTGTGTCCAGTCATATCATACTTCTACGTCGCTTGTCCCTCAGCCAGGAGAGAAAAATACTGCTGTCAGGAATGACCGACGGCATGAGCAGCGCCAAAGTCCGCCTATTCATTAACAACTAAAGCAGAACTCTGCTCATGTACACAGTAGCCTATAGTAACCTGTGTGGGGTTGAGCTTTTGATATCTCTTGTCACAAGGAGCAGGTTATAGTGATCAGTAGGCACAAGTAAGTTGACTGAATGGAAGAAAATGAACTTTATTGCAGCCAGGAGTGTCCTGCTGTCTGCTAACTAGCTTGCTAGCTAACTAAAAAGCTAGAGATAGCGATAGAGTTCTCCCTGGTGTTGTTGTGAGAAGAAACCGGGAGATTGACCAATCACAGCCCTTACCTGACCCAGTGCCCTCTCCGTTCTCGTACACGCATTGACGGATAGATAGGAAATTTTGGAGGTGCACGTCGAGCCACGGAGAGGGTCTGCAACAGGCTCTACATCGTCGTAGAGGGCTTTGCGGTGCGATGCACTGATGACCATAAACCAAGCTTTATTCTTCAGTTTGTGCCATTTGGAAACTGGCCTGCCCGCAGCTCACATCTGCACTCTCAGCATAAATGACGGAGAGGACAAATGCCTTCATATCCGCTCTGACGTCATGTTTTAATTCAAGACTCTCGCCCACTCGTCCCAGGAGCTCTCCTGCTGTGCCCAATCCGCCACCAGCACTTCCCCATCGCGGTCAATACAGATGCCCCAGGGGCAAGAGAGTACAGGGCCCATGCCCGAGCATACGCCCAGCACTCGGACAGTGGTCCACCCCGAGTCCAGGACTTTCACACAAGGCTCGCGCCCGGTCTCACTGCCCCTCTCATGTCTGAGTACTGAGACGCTGCAACCACGTAAGGTCTGTGGAAACCGGTCACTACAGGGCGCTCTAGCCTGGACCCTGTCTTGGGGTCCAGCTTCAAAGCTGTCAGAGTGCCCTTACGGATGTCAGCCACCAGAAACTCATCCCGTTTGGTGACAGTGACGCCTCGGGGTGCTTCCAGCCCATCTGAAGAGGCTGCAGTTGTTCCAGGGGCAGGGCTTCCTCCGAAAGTCTGAAGGAGACGTCCATGGCGGTTGAAGATGAGGAGAGCTCGCTCGGCAGCACAGCTCAGAGCTATCAGGCCTTTGGCGTTAACGGCCACATCAAAATAGTTCCGACAGCGGCGTCCTGTGCCTGAGCCATTGCTTGGTGATTTAACCTGTTGCATGACATTTCCCATGGCATCTGTCACCTGGACTCGAGCGTTCCCGCAGTCTACGATGAAGAGCTGGCCCTGGGGATGTGAACGCCACTAGGTAGAGTGAGACTCGCACGACCAGAACCTTGCTTTCCAAACTTGAGGATGAGTCGACCCTTCCCCTCTCTGGTCCAGCTTCGTTCTTTGGGTTGGGAGTTGCTTGAGCCAGATGAGAATTCTTGTCCTTCCTGAGACGAGTCATCTATCACCGACATGGAGAGCGATCGAGAGACCCGGACCCTGACCCTTGTGCTGCTGGGAACACTGGTTGCTTGGTTCCTTTGTGGCCTTACAGGAAAAGGCTCGTCCAATTGTTCGCCTCACCCCCCTCCCCAGACTGGGTGAGGCAGAGGAGGAGGAGAATCGACTGTGATGTACTTTCCAGTGTCCTGCATTATCCCCTTGGGTTCCATTGATGAGCGGACGACTGTGGACTTTGACAGCCATGATTCCTGGCAGACGGTGCTGGCGTTTTCCCGGGGGAGCTTATGATGAAGGTGTAGCCAGAGTCTACACTGTCTGTAGGAGAAGAGGCCTGACCACTCGTCTCTCCACATGTCCCATGAGGGTGGTCATCAGAGCAAGCACTGAGATGGGATCGAGGCCTGTCTCGTGAGGAGAGGTCCATGCAACTGTGGCTGGACAGAGAGTCTCTCGGGCTGCCACGGGGGAAACCGGTGATGTTCCATACCCAAATCGAGAGAGGCTTCTTTGGGAGTCCTGTCTACACGTGCGACGGTTGCTGTTTGAATCATTAGTGTCAAAAATGCGAAAGTACCATCCATCCTGTCCAACACTGCTCTGCTCAAGAAAGGGAGAAGGTTCGCGTTGGGATAGCTGGCCCCTCTTGTCTCGTAAACTGTGTCGGTGCATCTTTCCAGTCCTGCTGTTGCCAAGATCCTCTACTGCCAATCAAATTGGGGACAGCCAAAAAGAGACAGTCACCTCGTGGATCAGACGTGGGGCTTTCTTGCTCCTCATCCTGGGATGAGTCCCGCTCGCTAGAGTCCCTCTTTGGGGGCCACTGCTGCAATCTTGTGGACAAGCGTTTCATCTCCTCCCCTGACTCCTCATCACTACGTGCCGACAGCCTCTTTTCTCCAAATGGCACAAACTGAAGAATAAGAGTACAATCCGTCTCCCACCGATGACTCTTTGAATCTTCATATGGAAAGGTCAAACTACCTTACATATTGCCAGCTCTATTACAAACTACAAGAGCATCCTTCTCCCATTGGTCACGGCTGGGAACTAGTGAATGGAAAGTGTCGACCACTGCGTCACACCCTGCCCCCCTTGCCCCAGCAGTTCACACCTCATGACTACTCAGACGAAAGTAGCAGTGATGATGAGATGAGTCAGTGTGGAGACTCAACAGATTCAGATGGAGAGTCTTTTTAGTTAATTCAATAAATAAATTGTAAAAAAATGTTAACAAAAACAACCCCAAGCTAAAGAATCTTCTCTGTCTCCCTGCTTTCATTGGTTCCATAGTAATTTTACTATCCATAACTGAATTCAGTATGAGCAGACCTTTCATTTGAGCCTAATATTAAGGCTCTCTGACGATTTTGAAAAATTGACATTTAAAGAGCCAAAAGTGGCAGCCATCTTGAATTTGAAGGTCAAAAATAGGTCAAATCAATAAATCTACACCATTTGTGAATTTCTTGACTCAAATAGTCTCAGAAACCATGTATTATGCAGCACTGTGGGCAAAACCATTAAAAAGTAAATTTCCAGCTTGGCTGGCAGCAGCCATTTTGGATATAGGGCTCTACAAAAATGTCCCCACATCTTTGTGAGGGGCACCCCAGCTCATTTTTTTATTTAACCTTTATAGATGACAAATCCAGTGAGAAACGAACCTTTCCTCTCCACGGTCACGGAACTTCTATAAATGACCCAACTATGGCATCTTGTGGGAATATGTCAAGTTTTGTGGAATTTCATCCATGGGGGGCTATAAAATAAATGAATTTATATGTACATTTAATGACTGTACAACCATTGACCTGTAGATGGTGCTATTACGTGAATAGTCACTGGGTTACATAATTATCATTTACATGTGCTCATATATAACTACATATACACAAGCACACATGCGCACGGGTACACACACACACACACACACACACAGTTGACAAGCATCATATATGCAGAGAATGTGCAGAACTGAGCGGCGGTCAACTTTCAGTTATCATATGTTTGGTCCAGCACCTGTGCCACCGATGTGTGTGCATTCTCTGACTTTTTTTAATATTCCCACAAGATGTCAGGTTCATCATACACATTAAATTTGGTGGAGTTCATAACATCTGATCTAAAGATAGGGGCAATTAAAGCAGTATAATATTGCATTTTCATTTTTTACCATGGGGATGGCAAATCACAAATCATTGGTTATAAGCTAAGTTGATGTTGGCTCTTGAGACCAACATTCCATAAACATTTCATCATCCTCAATGCCACCGGTCAGGTAGTTCTTTAGGAAAAGCTGCATAGAAAAACAATTGAGGGAATAAACATATGCAGCATGCCACTGTATCAGGTTTTAAGCTCTGACAGCTGGCTACATGGTTAGAGATATAAGTTCACTGACAAATATAAGTCCTACATCTGATAAAACTGTAATAATTTCACCAAATCTGTGTTTTATTACGTTTATGGGAGGGTAATGTAATAAGTTTTTTCATGTTCCCACAAATGTAATAATTTCCTGCAAACGTAATAATTATTACGTTTGTGGGAATTTTTTTATTACGTTAACAGTAGGCGACTGTTATTACGCTTATGGGAAATTATTACGTTTGCAGGATTATTACATTTTAAAAGTGCATATTTTTATTACGTTTGTGGTTTATTACGTTTGTGGGAAGTTATTACGTTTGTGGGTGTTACAAGTGTTTTTCAATAAAAAACAACACAGTTAGACAGCTGTAGGTTCACCCAAATAATTATATTAATGAAAGTTGCTTGAAGATTATAACAATGTGGTTTATGAAGGTGTAATGGGAGGTGAAGGGCCCCGATGCCCTGTTTGCTTGGGGCCCCCCTAAGTAGCCTACCTTGAAACGGCCCTGTTTATATTCCTTGCTTATGCTGACAAAGAAAGAACAACAAACAAAGAAAGTATAGGTGATATGTGATGCTGCAGAATTACTGTACCTTTGCCAGGGGATAGTGGCCAATCATCTTAACACAGGTCAATAATTTTTGTCTCTGCAAATGTAAGTAAAGCTGGCCTTTGACTTTGTCCTGTCCTTATAAACTCACCCTCACACCTCTTCTTGGCTTCATGCCTGTGTCCAAAGAGGTGAGGGTAAAGTGCCAGTAGAAGGAGACAGGACAGTCAATGAGAAGGCAGCCATAAGGCATGCATCCAGTGAAACCCATGTAGTGTGTGTTACTGTACTGTTGTATGTACTACTCCTATCTTACCCATTAGGCAAGGCAAGGGAGTTTCATACAGAGCTGTCATGCGCTTCACATATTAAAATAAAACAAAAAAATGAAAAGAATACAAGAAAAAACAGAAGATAAAAAAACAAGCAGTTCTGTAGAAAATAAATGAGACATATGAATAAATAAATATGTAGGATTCAATAAAATACTTGCAAATCAGAATTATTGGGGCAGGTGTATTAACATAAAGTACATGGCTTGATCTAACTCTCTTTCAGTCTTAATGTCCTTGAGTTGTCCTGCTGTGGGGTTTCTTGCTATGTTTGAATCTTTATTGTCCCTGCAAACAAAAATCTGTCTAGTCAGTCTTTGTCCTGACTATCTATCTAGATTGGATTGTGAGATATTCACTACTTGATCTGATTTCAAAACATCTGTTGGTTTTGTTTGTATGAAACTACAGCTGGTATGTTGTTTTTTAGATGACCTTATGATAGTCCTATAATGGGCAGACATAGTAAGAAATAAGTTTATGTTTGTTTGTAAACATCTGTGTACAGTAAGTGCAACCCTCTCCTCCAGAGGTGACCACGGAGATGGAGAGTGATGTTTTGCTTTTTTCCCAAACTTCTGTAACACAAAATAGAGTAGTGTGCAGTGATCATTCTATTAAAGGGACTGTAGGGAGTGAATCCCCTCGTACTGTGTTGTCTGGGGTTGTTGAGAAGCGTCTGTGGGCTATGGGTTGATTCACTCGGGACAATCCCTTTAATGTGGCTTTCACAACTTAAAGACAAAGCCCTTGCTAAAGCACTAGATCCAGCCCAACTAAGTGATGAAACCAGTGGTACCACTAAACCCAGCTCATAATCACTACCAGTATTATAGCTTCCTGCTGACCTCTCACCTCCATCACTGGCAGCCAATCAAAAGTCACAGTCTTTTACTGTAACTCAAACCAGAGGGGATTCAAGCGGAGCTTTGCTCAAACTCTAAAACTTGGAAGTTGGTCTGATGATGACCTTGTCATGACCTTACAGCACCTCCCTTTTTGGGTATTTTGATGTTAAAATTGTGTTGGTGTGTGTGTGTGTGTGTGTGTGTGTGTGTTTGTGTGTGTGTGTGTTTGATAATATGTTCAGTGTCTCGTAACTTGTCTTGTAACTTGATTGTTTGTTTGTTTGTTTATTTGTGTGTGTGTGTGTGTGTGTGTGTGTGTGTGTGTGTGTGTGTGTGTTTTGCCTGTGTATGTGCGCATACAGGAGCAGACACCTGGCACGTCTGAGCGTCGCGGGGGTGTGTTTTTCTCTGACGGCGTGCGGCGGGTCGACTATGTGCTGGTCTACCACGCCAAGAGGCGCAGCTCTGAACACCGGCTCTCCATTATTTCCAATGGTTCTGTCCCCGCCCCAGCAGCCAATCAGAGGAGGCGTAGCGCAGCGGCAGAATTGGGGGAGGTGTGTCTAGAGGCGGGACAAGAGGTGGAGTTTAGCCATGAGCCAACCGACGCGCAGAAGGTTTTGATCCGAGAGGAGTTTGAGGCGGGGCTTCAGCAGGAGGGGCTACAGATTGAGCGTGACAAAGAGGTAAGGCCATTTATTTAATTAATTGCTTGATAGCCCTTTGATTAAGGAATCAGTTTTATTAGGTGGAAACATATGCGTTCCTGGGAAGCCAGCTAATCTTGTGACCTGTGAATGTATGTACGCAGCGATGTGTGTGTGTGTGCACATGTGTGTGTGTGTGTGTTTCACAGTAATAGGCGCTGAAATATCTGTGTGGCTTAAAAGTGTGTGTGTGTGTTTGTCTGTGTCTGTGTGTGTTGGGCGACGTTAGTTGAGACAGTGAAAAAAGGAGAGATGTGGCAAATAGAGAAAAAAGAAAGAGAAAAAGAGAAGAGAGAAAGTGGGGGAAAAAGGGTGAAGAAGAAGGGAAAGAGAGAGAGAGAGAGAGAGAGAGAGAGAGAGAGAGAGAGAGAGGGAGGGAAATAGCAAGAGGTGCATAGTGTGTTATTGAGATGGTTTTGGATTAGGACCGTTGAGTGCTTCTGTCTCCAGCCAAAAGGCAGATTAGAGTTGATCCTCATGACTGGAAGTGTGTGTGTGTGTGTGTGTGTGTGTGTGTGTGTGTGTGTGTGTGTGTGTGTGTGTGTTTATGAATGTGTTTGTGTGCATCTGTGTCCTTATGAGAATGAGTTTAGAGCTGTCAACTTGGCAGCACATGAACTTCAAAGCTAGTACAAGCAGGCGACAATCAGCACTTAAGAGGGTAGTGAAGTGTGCTACAATCAGCCCTTGGCCTGAAAGGGGAAGTGATGTCGTTTAGATGGCTGTTTAGCTGACGTGGCTTTGGCATGGCTCCCACCCAGGATAAACAAGAGATATGTCTGTTAGGCACAGGTCAAAGTGTGCCTTTAAATCATGAAGCTCACCGGGAGGATCAAAGATTACTTTACAAAGGATATTAAACGCAGATCGTCTTCCAACCCAAACCTACTGCAGTGGGTTGTATGATCATATGGCAAAGCTGCTATGTTGGTCTTGGTCTGCCATGATGAACCCTCTTTCAGACTGAAGAGGAACTTGTTGATCATGACCTGACCTTGGGCTTGATTTGAGTGAACAGTATCGGGTCATAGGTGAAGATGTTAGTTAAAGCACAACTTCAGTCAAATTTAAACAAGAGATCTATTGCTCAAGCTACTCGAGACTAGCCAGTGAAGACATTTTTAAGGTTTTCTTGAGCAGAGAAGTAGTCTTGACCACTAAACCACTTTGAACACAAAAACTATTAAGCATCAACAGACACCTTACAGCACATCACTGTATTGTGTATGACTACAATGACTAAAATAGTGGTATAAAGTGTGTTTATGCAAGCAGCCACATATTGTTTGTTATCATACAATTTTGTTAACACTTCATAAACACAGTGTTTTACCCATTTTTTTAGTCATTAGTATACACTACAGTGATGTGTTTTAATGTGTCTAAGGATGATACATTAGCCTGGCAGGCCATCCTATATCATTGAAATGTATAGTCTGGCATCGAGAGATAAACCGAACTCAATCGTGGGCTGAACAACGCTGCTATCTTTAAAACGCACAAGATCGGCGAAGCCCGCACTAAACACATTGAGCGTTGTGATTAGATGTCGCCAACGGCGTCATTCAATAAAATTCCCTATGGCTTGCTATTAGCCGTACAGGCTGAGCAAATTAATTTGCCGCCGCTAGCCTAGGGTACGTCTAGATTTCTTACATAGCATTTGGGGTGACATTTGAATCATGTTAAGATATTGAAAACTCAGTTCAAAGCTCTGCCCCCATGGGTTAACTGTCAGGGCTAATTCTCGCGTCTTCAGTACTGGCTAGGAGCTTGAGCAATAGAGCTCTTGTTGAAATTTGACTGAAGAACTGAGAGCCAAAGTGGATGTAAGTGACATTTGGGTCAGAATTGAGCCTTATATTGCAGATATACATATATCATATATCACCTAAAAGCTTGTGATGATATCAGAGGAGCTGAATGTAACTTTCTTATTATTATTGTCTGTCTTGTGATTTGCTTTAGTAGAGGTCACAACTTGAGGAACAAGTGTCCATGGTTGAGCGTTTGACTCCTAGCTTCTTTTGTGTGTTTAGTGATGACCTTTATCAGAGTGCAGATGGATGACGTGAAGGGTGGGGGTGGGGGCCGGATGACCTTCCGTATTCTTACTAGGGGGGATTCTTTTCAGTTGTATGTGTTTTTCTACCAATGTAGCCAAGCTAATGCAGTGTGCCAAACTTGCCTTACATGGATCAATTCCAGGAGGTTTGTAGATAAATCTGTGCAGTATGCAGTGATTCTGAGCTCTCAAGAGCAGTAAGATGTCCCTATCAAGAAGTTATCATTACCCATTA
>JAODXP020000017.1:15687322-15699822 GCA_027497455.2 Sardinella longiceps
CAACACCTAATGCCAGCTAAATGGGACTGAAGTTCAGCTCAGGTTGCATAAGGTTGCATAAGGTCACTTTTCAGTCTATACTTCTCCACCAACAACACATTTGTACACAGGTTTGGGTACCACTTTATGATAACTGTCTTCTATAAATGGTTATTAAATTGCTTATTAACATTAGTAAGAAGTTAATTGGAAAGTTTGTGTTTTCAACCAGTTAGATGATTTAATTTCATCAGTTTTTCCATTTTATCATTCAACCATTACAAACTGTAAACTAACTGTTAACTACCAGTTTATTAACTGAATAACTATGCTGTAAAATTTCTGTTAATTACTGTTACCTAACTGTTAACTGTTATCTATTAACAGTTAAATAATTACTTACTGATGTTAATAAGCAGTTTAATAACCATTTATAGAACACAATTATTATAAAGTGCTACCCAAGTGTGTACAACAAGGCTATGGACTGCACTGGACTACCACCTTCAGACTGTGATACTTTAGTAAAGAGTTCATAAGTAGCTTGAATTGGCTTTGACATAGAGGGGTTTATGTGCTCAAACAGAGTGGGAGTGATGCTCTTGATTAATACCTCTTGACATTAATCGAAGTTACATTACCAGAGGTTGACTTAGTCATGACAAGTTGATATTAAAGGTACAATGTGTAGCCTTCGAATTTCTCCCATTAAAAATTAAGCGCCACGCAGTTCAAAGTATGTATTACTGCTATACGCATACGGATGTTGGTCTATTGTCTGTTCAGTATCCTTATTCTATTGCTATTCTATTCTTTTCTATTCTATAGCAACGATAGCAATTAGCTGCACCTGCAAATTATGAGTGCGAAAACGCCAACGATATGACCCTTTTGAGCTTCCGTATTTCAAGATGGAGGATGTATATGGAGAGTCTACCCCAGTTAATGTGCATGCAAATGCGAAATTTCAAGCCAATAGGGACACGCAGAATTAATAGTAGTGGTTAATATTAATGAAATAGGACAAGCTTATCAACAGGTAAAACAGATTTTGATATTGAACAATAAAAATGTTACACATTGTACCTTTAAGTTTGTTTTCGGTATCTTTATAATGACAACTTGACATTACTGTAATCAGGACAACATTAACGGAGGATTTCGTTGTCACATCCTTTGTTCTTCCCACATACCATCCCTTATGGTAAAAAGTCAAAGTATCAGCTAAGAGTTTACAGTAATATGCTGTTGTTTTATTTATTTATTGCAGACGTATAAGCTGAGAGAAAAGACGGGACTATCGGGGATGATGGACACCTTTTGGGAGAAGATGAGAGACCCGTTTCAGCCCGGTGTCGCCAACACAGAGGAGGCCAAGAACAGAGTACTCAAACAGCCCTTTCACAGAGACAAATTACACCTGTGAGTAACACACACACACACACACACACACACACACACACACACACACACACACACACACACACACACACACACACACACACACACACAGTAAGTGTAAAGTGTTACAGATACTTACAACACCTGCTATACAATAATATGTTAATAACTGTCACGCAAGGCCTGTTTTTATAACCAGTGGCGGTGTTTTGGCAGGTTTGACATCAGAAACAGAGAAGAACTTTTTGACAGTGCAACACGGAGCAGAATAGTGAGTCGATCTCTCTCTGTCTTGTGTTCTTTTTATTCATCGCACATTCATGTCAGTACAGCTTGGTTTGTGATTGGTTTGTGCTATTAATGTGAAAACACAGAAATGTATACATCTTGAAACAAATTGTTGTGTGTGTGTAATGTTCTATTTGTGATTATGTATGTGTGAATGTGAATATGCCTGCGTATACAGTTATGTTTGTTTGTATGTAGCTTGGAAGTACATGCAATTGTGTGACAGTGTAAACCTGCATGTATGTTTGTGTATGAGTTGTGTTGTATTTATTTCCTTCTGCAGGTATGTGAAATTTTACGACGCACTGCCTGTTCACGAACTTGTCAAACCATGGGTAAGTATGTTTTTTCTGTATTGCTGTTCACTTGATGAACTTGTATAATGTTGTAGATCCCGCTTAAGACTAACGGACATCTTTTGTTATTTGTCTTGTTTGTTTGTCTGTTTGTGTGTGTGTGTGTGTGTGTGTGTGTGTGTGTGTGTGTGCGGGTCCCTAAAGGCATCAACACACTACTTGCCAGAGAAGTGTATGACTCTGCGTTCCCCTTACACGACGTGAGTATACACTTAGACTGAGTATATCAGTATAAAAGTACTCTACACAATATGGAACTCATATTGTTCATTGTCCTTAGTTCATACAGTACAGGCCATCGCCCATTACTAAACACACACACACACACACACACACACACACCATTGAAAAGGGTAGAACTTCTGTACAAGTTTATGGGGCTTGGTTCCTCCTTCCACCAGTGATGCTATTGTGTGCTAAATAAATGAATTCATTAGTATTTGCACGTCAAAAACAAATGAAAAAGCATCAATCCTGCTGGAACTAATGCTAACACTGTAAACATGCTGGTTGTCTGTTGTGGTTATGAGGAAACTAGCGGTTAGCGTGAGGAGATTAGTGATAAAGCAGCAAGGGCTGCAAGGCAGGGGTCAGAGGTCAGGTTCAAGAGTGGGGTTCAGAGGGCAAGGGTAGTATAGGGGTGAGATTAGGGTTTAGGGGGAGCACAAGCAGAGGGGCTAAGGGCAGCATATGTTTGGGGTCACCATATGTTTGGGGTCATCTGCAGGTCACCTAAATGCTGTTTTTCTACTTACAGGGTGACTTTGACACTCCTGATAAGAAAGACGATCGAAATGACCGACAGGTGGGTCTTGGCTTCATGCAAAAACACACACACACACACACACACACACACACACACACACAAACACACACACACACACACACACACACACACACACACACACACACACACACACACACACTTAAACGCAGTCATCTGAAAGGACTGTAAGAATGCATTTTATTGTGGCAGATTCTCTCTTGCAACCACACACATCGCCATGCTGCGATAGTTGCTGTGCTGCGTTGTTCTATGCTCACAATATGGGGAAAATATACACTATATTAGGCTGACTTGTGCGACCACGTTCAAAAATGAACTGTGGTCTGGCAGAGCTACCATTGTCCGAGAATTCCAGGCGGGATTGCTTTAAACGTTTATCAAATGCTATCAAACTTCTATCAATGTTATGGGACAGAGCTGGACAGTCATCGTAAGCTCGCCTCTTCAGCCTGCTCGTTTCTCATTTGGTCCTGATTTTTCTGAGCTCGAGAGTTGAGGAAATTGCCTCCTTGGCCATACTGACTTGATCGCGAAATTTCATACAGCGACAGGAAGTATGGGCGAGCCCAGGCAACACTGTTTAGCATCCATGCCTCAAACTCAAAGCTAGCCCTGACCCTGGAAGGGGAACTGGAATCTGTGATGACCACCAATACTGTTGTTCGCTATGATATTCCCAGTGTAAGGATAGTCTTAAGCCCAATGTTATTGGTAACCCTGTCCATGGTGCTGAATCCTTAAGGCCAATTCAGGCTGAAGGTCCGCGATGAGATGAGAAGGTTTTAGAGAGGAGTTGCAGTGGTATGAATCAATCGTTGTATGCCGTTGCAAGCCGTCGCAAAAGATTCAATAGGTCAAATATCAGTTTTGGAGTTTTAGAGCATCGCTGGTTTTTAGAAGGTTTCAGCCTGTCTTGTCGTGGTTCTTTGGTCTGGAGCCAACATTAGTGTACTTATTACCTCCGCCAAGGAGGTTATGTTTTGCTCGGCATGTGTGTGTCTGTCTGTGTGTTTGTGTGTCTGTCTGTGAGCAACATAACTCGAAAAGTACTGCACGGATTTGGATCACATTTTCGGACAACGTGTGTATTGGGACAAGTAAGAACTGATTTGATTCTGGTGGCGATCAGTGATCCAGAACACCATCTGTGACCACATTGTCTTGGCGGAGGTCTGCGCTCTCTGAGCGCTTTTCTAGTTTAGTATATAGTATGTGTGGTATGTTTTTGGGTGAGTGATGCACTAGTTTAGTTGGGTGTTGATGTGTATTGTACTTGATATTACTGTAATTCATTGACTAATTAATTAAGGAATTAATTAATTGTCTGCTTTTTTGCAGATGCTGCATGAAGAATGGGCCAATTATGGAGTGTGTTTTAAATATCAACCAGTCGACCTTATCAGGTCTGTGTGTGTGTGTGTGTGTGTGTGTGTGTGTGTGTGTGTGTGTGTGTGTGTGGGTGTGTGTGGGTGTGTATATATGCCAGCAATTGTATGGTATTTTTGTATAATGTCTTAATGTGTTGCAAGGTACTTTTGTCTAATGTTGTAATGTCTTGTACAGTGATTATACAGTTTGATAAGGTGTGTGTGTGTGTGTTTTTGTGTGTGTTTGGCAGGCGTTATTTTGGCGAGCAGATAGGTCTGTACTTTGCCTGGTTAGGAGTTTACACACAGCTCCTTATCCCCCCTTCAGTACTCGGAGTAATAGTCTTCATCTACGGATTCCTTACAGTCGATGCCAATGTGCCCAGGTACTGAAATACACATGCACACTTACACACTCATGCAAACACACACACACACACACACACACACACACACACACACACACACACACACACACACACACACTTATACACATGCGCACGCTCACACACACACTCACACACACACACACACACACACACACACACACACACACACACACACACACACACACACACCAAACACTATGCAGTTTTTTGTCCTGATTGTTTTTGCATGACACAAGGTTGCCAACCATAGCCCTCACAAATGAAAGTGAATCTGTACGTTTTTCTAAATTGTACAAATCAGTATGTGTTGATTTTCCGGTCCTTTGACAAAAAGCAGCCTTTGTGGTTTGCCAAGATTCATTCAGTGGTATTTTCTTTGTTTTTTGTGAGGTGAAGTCATTACTAAACAGAGAGAGTCTGTGTGTGTGTGTGTGTGTGTGTGTGTGTGTGTGTGTGTGTAGAGAGAGAGAGAGAGAGAGAGACAGAGAGAGAGAGAGAGAGCTTTAGTTAGTGTCAGTTGACATGTAGTTCCATTGGTTTTGTTGTATTACTGTAAGTTATATGTGCTGTTCCTTATGATAAGGGGCAGAATGACCCTCCGACAGTATACTCCAGCAACCATTCTGCAAAAAGTAGAAAAGATGTTCTAACAAGATGGTATTTTCTGTAACAGAGAATTTAAAAAAGAACTGTGAAACTGTGGAGATATTTGTGAAGTTATTTACAAATATTTTGTGTGTGTGTGTGTGTGTGTGTGTGTGTGCGTGCGTGCGTGCGTGTGTGTGTGTGTGTTTTACAGCCAAGAGATGTGCGACGCAGGGCTCAACTTCACCATGTGTCCGATGTGTGACACTGTGTGTGACTACTGGCCCCTGACTATTGAATGCAGTGCAGCCAGGGCCAGCTACCTGTTTGACAACACTGCCACCGTGCTCTTCGCCATCTTCATGTCTCTATGGGGTGAGTGTGTGTGTGTGTGTGTGTGTGTGTGTGTGTGTGTGTGTGTGTGTGTGTGTGTGTGTGTGTGTGTGTGTGTCTGTGTGCGACAATTGTGCATTTGTGTTTAGGAAACAGCAAGAGGCCATTTGTACTGAAGAATGTGGCTATTGTAAAGTGCTTGTAATAAACTCTACAACTCCTTGTGTGTGTGTGTGTGTGTGTGTGTGTGTGTGTGCGCGTGTGTGTGTGTCAGTGTGTGTGTGTTTGTGTTTGTGTACCATACTTTGAGAGTGATGATCTCTCCACTTGCTCTGCTATCTGCTCTGCTTTAGCGTGATATACAGTAGATCTGGTCCAGTCAGACTATCCAGTATAGCGTATCCCAGTCACTAGCCTCAAGCTGCAGTGCGATTCAGTACTGTTGGCCTGGAGCTGGACCTGTCAATCATTCTCACACTTTACTATAAGTATTAGATAGAAATGTAACTCAGTGAAGTAGACTACTTTACATTTCTTCAAGCAGCAAGAGAGTAATGTGTGTAGTGTGAATGAGACTGTGACATATTGTATGTGTGACATAGTTCTTAAGGTATGTCAGGTAGGGTATGTGTTTTGTAACTGCTGAAGTGGCTAGATGTTGGCATTCATCTTGGTATTGTTTTGGTTGTGTGTGTGTGTGTGTGTGTGTGTGTGTGTGTGTGTGTGTGTGTGTGTGTGTGTGTGTGTGTGCGTGTGTAGCTGCTGTGTTTCTGGAACACTGGAAGAGGAGACAGCGTTGTTTACAGCACCAGTGGGATTTGACAGAGATTGACGATGAAGAGGTACGACACACACACACACGCACACACACACACACACACACACACACACACACACACACACACACACACACACACACACACACACACACATGCACCCACACAAAGCGATTTGCTGATTCAGAACTTCACACATGCTTCCACTAAGCGAGCCACAAAGCAGCTCACGCCCACACCTACTCACATGCCATCTGCCAGCCCTGTGCCGCCTGTGCCCGTCCTCTCAGCCAAGACTCTCAGAGCAACACATCTACAGCACCAACTCAAAGGAACAGCCTGCAGATACAGTAATTACATTCACTCCACTGGGACCCAACAACACAGCTCTCCTTACACACCCAATTGTGCCCTCATTATATACCCTGTGGCGAAGAAACTCAGACCAAACTTAGTGCATAATACGTTGGCTTAAGTAGTCCTGCACTTTTTGTTTGTCTCATGCATGCACTAAATATGTAGCCTTGGTACGTTATGATACAGGCTAGTATTGTATGTTTTTCTTTGTATAGTTTAAATGTAACACCACTTGTTCTAAGGAGAAACAGTTTTTCGTCTCACTGCATTGCAGTGTATATAATATGTAGTTGACATGAGAAATAAAACTACTTGACTTGACTTACAGTAGGACCTTCCACTTTAACACAACCAAACACTACTTAAAGTTACTGTAGTTTAGCACCTTTGTTATATCACACGGTGGAGACGGTGTCGGCTGGCGTGTGTGTTTGGTGTGGTCTCTGATACTGTGCATGTGTGTGCTTGTGTGTATATACTGTATCGTGCCTGTTATCTCACCACATCATAGGACACTGAAAGAGTGAGAGTGAGTGTGTGTGTGTGTGCGTGTGTATTTATTCGTATCATGACCATAGCCTCAGTAGACCTTTGACATCTCAGGTCATGACACCTGACCCCAGTGTGTGTGTGTGTGTGTGTATGTTTGTGTGTGTGGGTGTTTGTGTGCGTGTGAACCTGTGCATATGCATGGAGTGTATATGTGTGTTTGTGTGTAATAGGATTAGCTTAAAACATTGAGCTGATAGGATGCAGCAGTGAGAGGTCAGACACGTCTCTCTTTCGCTCTTCCTCTCTGTCTTTCTTCTCTTCCTCTCTTTCTCTGTCTATACCAAGTACTGTGTAGTGCGTATGCAATTTATTTTATATTAGTTTGTGCTTATGTCAAGAGGCTACATTATTCTTTTAATTAGTTCCAGCTAGTGCTAGTGCAGTTTTTCCCCCATTTGAATGGCTGCTATTACTTCTACTACTTATACTACTATTGTTGCTGCTACTACTACTACTACTACTACTACTACTACTACTATTAATACTACTATTATTACTACTACTACTACTACTAATAATAATGACATTAATACAGTACTTGGAAAGAAAATGAAAAGTTTCTGTATTCCGTGGTAGAGTTAAGAAGTAATGTAGACTACGATAACAAATACTAGTGTTTCTGTGAGCTTGTCATGTCTCTCAGTTCAGTTCAGTTCAGTTCAGTTCAGTTCAGTATTGCTTTATTGGCATGACGAACAAAACATTCATATTGCCAAAGCGAGAGTATGAATCATATTGAATAATCTCTCTCTCCCTCTCTCTGTCTGTAAACTAATGATTATTTCCCTCTTCAGTGGTTTCCTTCTTACTCTCTCTCTCTATCAGTCCTTTCTTCCTGTTTGAACTCATGCTCACTTCCTATTGGCCAGTATCTCCATACAGTAGAATAACAGATTATCAGGCTCTGATAATCATTTAGAAATGTGCACAGTGTCATATTGAATATGAGTCATACTATATTGATGTTTCTTGATATAAGTTGATATTAGTTCTTATTAAAGGTAAATGGAAGTGGAAAATATTATATTTTAAACTGAAGATAGACATTCAGACATATTTTAACTTTGTTTATTTTCATGTTTAATTTCCTAATTTGTAACTATTACTATTATTAGTCTACATATTTAGACTTTTGAGCTCAAGAAAGCATGTTATTTATGCTTGTCTGTCTCAGAGAGTTTGGCCAATTAGATTCATGGGTGCTGTTGTAACCCATTATCCTGAAGATTCTACAATGTAATTCTACCTTCCCATTTGATTAGGTGCAAAATGTGCGAGAAAAATGGTGAGAATAATAGTTTTATTTACACACCGCCTCTACGCTCCGTAGAATTACATTGTTGAATCCTCAGCTGAGGTTACAACATGGCAGACTTGGCCGAACACTCTCTATGTGCAGTCTCTATGTCTGTGTTTGTGTTTCTCTGTGCATGTCTGTGTTTAATGCATGATGTCATTCTTTCTAATGCCATCCACACAAAAGGATCCCATGCAGGTCAGGGACATTTGTGTGTGTTTTCTTTTGTGCATTGTTTTTTTTTAAAAAAAGGTTAGGTAAAAATCAGATGTGAATCTACAGTACACATCTGTTATTGTGTATGCTTCTTTGTCACAACATGAGATTATGCTTTGTAGCTCAGTAGTCTGCCTAACATGACTAACAAGTTGTTAGGTATAGATTTTCACCATTGGTGAAAACCTATCACAACCCCTGAATCAAGTAAGCATAATATAAGTGCCTAAAGTAGTCTACATAGTATAAACAGGAAGAGTGTGCGTGTGTGTGTGTGTGTGTGTGTGTGTGTGTGTGTGTGAGTGAGTGAGTGTGTGTGTGTGTGTGTGTGTGTGTGTGTGTGTGTGTGTGTGTGTGTATGTGTGTGTGTGTGTGTGTGTGTGTGTGTGTGTGTGTGTGTGTGTGTGTGTATTCTGACACTCTCTTTCCTGACTCTCAGGATGACCTGCGACCTGAGTATGAAGATGCCCTAATGGATAAAATACAGAAAAAGAATAAAAAGAAAAAGAAAGAGGTAACACACACACACACACACACACACACACACACACACACACACACACACACACACACACACACACTCCATGGATGGAAAGAAATTGTAATTTTGTTTTTATATATTCTGTATTACAGTAAAGATGAACTATATTGTTATTATATATGTATTTATTATTTAATGTGTATTTATTACAAATACTGTATGACCGTGTGTGTGTGTGTGTGTGTGTGTGTGTGTGTGTGTGTAGCCGGATCCTGTAACAGATGAAGCAGGCAAATTGTTGACGACTAAACCTGGAGAGAATCCGGTAAGAAATTACATAGGATTTGAGATGAGGTGTGTGTGTGAGTGAGTGTGTTTATGTGTGCATTTGTGTCCTGAGTGTGTGTTTGGTGTGTGTGGTGATGACAGAATTTGGTGCAAACGCTGCTTTCAGTTACTGTGATCACTAAAATTTGGTTATTATGATTTTGATTATGATTTGGTTATTATGAGCTTTTACTTGTTCTGTTTACGTTATTCTAGAGCTTTTAGTTGTTCTGTCTCACATAGCACTGTAGTAAGATATAATACTGATTGGCACTGGCTTTAGTCAGGCTAAAAGTGTGTCAGAATACACACACACACACACACACACACACACACAGTGTCAAACATAGACGTACCAGAGGCGATCTATCTAACAGTGAGTGAACAGCAAACATTTGAGCTGTTTGAAATTGCCTCCATGTTTGTTTGCCATTGCCATCAACTGCCTGCTCAGACCACATTTGTGTGTGTTCAGTAAAAGCAAACAAAAAATTGGTTTCTGAATGTTTGTCTTTGTTTGCTAATGTGAACTCAGTCCTGTGTCCCATCTAAAAGTCATGGCAATAAAGCAGCTTCAGGCAGGCAGGCAGCTGATGAAGGAGCAGAGAGCACTGTTGTCATTGGGACACACAGTACAGCACAGTACATGATATCATGAGTGTTTCTCAAAGTCGAGGAAGCATGCTTGGAAGGCTGATTTTTCAAGCATTCCACGTCATTATCTGTCGCCATGTACTGTTCTAAAGTCAAGCATCCTTCTAAATACTAGCGAGGACAGAGACCTTTGTTCATAGGTTTTTTCAAGAATGCACTGATGGAAACTTGTTTTTGAAGTGTACGACTTCCAAGACAAGTGTGGTACCTATGAAGCATTCTCGACTTTGAGAAACACTGCATATCTTCTCTTCTCTTCCTGCATACAAGCACATTCTTAGTGCTACTCCACAGTAGTTACTGTTTGTGTTACTATCGCTTGGTATTAGACTGACTTGACCTAAATAGACCTGAGAGAGATGAATGGTGAGCTATGGATAGAAAGAGACAGAGAGAGAGAGAGAGAGAGAGAGAGAGAGAGAGAGAGAGAGAGAGAGAGAGAGAGAGAGAGAGAGAGAGAGAGAGAGAGAATTGAAAGAAGAGAGAGACAGAAGAGCAGGAGTTATAAAGAATGAGACAGAGGAAAAGAGGAAAAGACTGAAGGAGTATATAGATAGATAGATAGATAGATAGATAGATAGATAGATAGATATTAGGGAGTGAAAGAGATATTAGAGTAGGTGAACAAGTGAGAGAGAGAGAGACAGAGAGAAAAAGGTAGAGAAAAGAGGAGAGTGAAGGAGAAAGGAGGAGTGAGGTGAAGAGAGGTAGGGAGAGGTAGAGAGGCAGTAGTCAACAAAGAGCTAATTAACGTCTCAGAATGAGGGGTGGGGCCAGGGGGATAATGCCATTAGATCCTCTCCTGTCAGTCAAACTCAGGGTGGACCCGCCCAAATATGACCTCAGCCTACACTCATCATGTCTCTCTCTCTCTCTCTCTCTCTCTCTCTCTCTCTCTCTCTCTCTCTCTCTCTCTCAGAAACAAAAACAAACACACACACACAGACGCACTAATACACAGCCACTCGTTGACACATATTGGTGCTGAACACACTGCGAAACAGTTGCATAGAGACCTATGCATAGAATTCACACACACACATACACACACACAACATGTACATGCAGACACATCCATGTGTACGTACTGTGATATGCACACACACACACACCATCCACACACACAAAACACATGCACGCACACACATACACCATGCACACACAGACGCATCCACATGTTACATATGCACACACACGCTCATATCCGCACACAAATGCATGCACAAACACACGCACACATACACACACACACACACACACACACACACACACACACACACACACACACACACACACGCTCACAGTCAGTGTTTAAAGCTGCTTACTCTCCATGGGTATTCCACACTGCAGATTATGTAGGATTAAAGCAGAGCTGGATTAAATCACAAATTAGAGTTTTGCCCTTCATCTAATCAAAGACACACACAGTTACAGACCGTGTATGTGGATGTGTGTGTGCATTTCTGCTTTTTTTGGGTTTGTTTGTTTTTTGACACTTACATTGACGTGAATGGTGTGCATCTGATTTTACAGTATATGCAATACATGACACTGTGTGCTTCTAAACTTTAAAGTAAAATGGGTTGTTTGTACACATGCTGGTCCCATCGTGACATAACCAGCGGTATTGGCAGTCACAAGCAGTTGAGAGTTTTTTTTTTTTTTTTTTTTTTTTGATGATGTAACGCTATCATCTCACATACATATGTCGCCGTGACAACAAATGTCAAAACTCTCAGGAACAACATGTTGGACTCTCTGGGCAGCGGTGAGCCAGAGAGGTTAAGGCTAACCATGCAGCTGTAGCGTGGCTTCCGTCCATCCCTCAGCCCTTTCCAGCTCTGCGAGTGACCCCCGTGACCTCTCCCGTCTAAACGCTGCCCTGACTATGACACTCCAACCCCTGAGTCATGGCTGCCTCTGAATAGGTTAATCAGAGCACATACTGTACTGCATGTTAGTCTGGCCATTGCTTTTCCAATGGAATTCCTCTCAGTTTTCATCTCATTCCAGAACTCTGCCTAGGATTCTGACCATTGGCCTTGCTTGCATCGGATGCATCCTGTCCGAGCCAATCAGCGAACTTTAAGAATGAAGTTCGGTTTCAGAATGAAGTTGAATCAGTCGAGGGCTGATCCAATCTTTTTTATTTAAAACATCTCCAGCAAGCGATCGTTTCTCAATAGTCAAGATCCTAGAGCCTCATACAAAAAGTCTGAGGCTGTGCAATAAGTGACTTAGGGCAATTGTGCAATCACCCCTGTTGGGTCAGCAAGGGTGTATGCCAAGTAGGTGGTGCAATATCAATGTTAGTCCTGCAACGGTGTGTGTTAAATATAATAACAAATAAAAACA
>JAODXP020000017.1:15702322-15732322 GCA_027497455.2 Sardinella longiceps
GCTATATAGAGACAGTGTGTGTGTGTGTGTGTGTGTGTGTGTGTGTGTGTGTGTGTGTGTGTGTGTGTTATTGTATGTGTCTTTGTTTGGCCGGGGCAAATGGCAGTGTATTGCAATAAGTCTGTGATCTCCAATCACACTGATCTCTTTTATCCAGCATAAAGTATGCTCTTAGGATTGAGCTGGTTTTGTCTGGTTGCTGGTCTTGAGTGTGTGTGTGTGTGTGTGTGTGTGTGTGTGTGTGTGTGTGTGTGTGTGTGTGTGTGTGTGTACAGTATCTATGTGCAAAGACTTACAGAGAGAGAGAGAGAGAGCATGTATATAGTGTGTGTCTGTTTTTGTGTGTTTTGCATACACGTGCATTTTGCGTGCATATATGTGTGTATGGGTGTGTGTGTGTGTGTGTGTGTGTGTGCATGCAATGTGTACATGTGGTGCGTGTGTGTGTGTGTGTGTGTGTGTGTGTGTGTGTGTGTGTGTGTGTGTTTATTAATGTATTTATTAATGTATATTAATGTATATTAATGTATTTTAATACATGATGTATTTCTCACACTGCTGCTGTGGGGTTGCTGGTCTTTAGTGTCTGGTGCGTGTGTGTGTGTGTGTGTGTGTGTGTGTGTGTGTGTGTGTGTGTGTGTGTGTGTGTGTGTGTGTGTGTGTGTGTTGTTTCTCTTCTCACACTGCTGTTTTGTGGGTGCTGTTCTCCAGTGTGCTCCAAGCGGCTGCCTGATTGAGGTCTGCATTCAGTTGGGCATCATCATGTTGGGCAAGCAGCTCATTCAGAACAACGTGTTTGAAATCGCCATACCGTGAGTTATTCACACACACACACACACACACACACACACACACACACACACACACACACACACACACACACAGAGAGAGAGAGAGGGGGGGGGGGACAGAAACACGCAAACACTGTATCTCAGTCTGGTTGTGTATCTCATTGAAATTCAAGGAAATCTCTTTGCCAAACAGATGTTGCCCTTTAAACAGAATTTCTGTTGGAAGGGCAAAAACGGGCACAGATTAATTTGAGTGGGTACACAAACACTATGAGATCTGTTTCTGAATCAGGCGTCTCCTTTTCAAGAGCCAACACCCTTTGACCTTTTAAGTAAAACACCAATAACTTGTAATTAAAATACAGACACAGACTCTCTCTCTCTCTCTCTCTCTCTCTCTCTCTCTCTCTCTCTCTCTCTCTCTCTCATCACACACACACACACACACACACACACACACACACACACACACACACACACACACACAGATACACAAACCAAAACTGTTGAAATTAAAGAAGACTGCCAGTCTCCCCTTCTACTGAATTAGTATCTGACAGCTTCAGAAGTGATTGACTGAGTGACTGTGGCTACAACACTGATTGACTTCACCAGCCCTCACCCGCTACTCCCCTTTCACACACACACACACACACACACACACACACACACACACACACACACACACACACACACACACACACACACACACACACACACACACACACACACACACACACATTCACATGTAGTTCATCATTCTTGGCTAAAAAGCAGAGGTGATCGGGCCTTAGCAATGACTGCACCTAATCTCTGAAACAAGCTTCCACTCCACATCTACCTGGTTCCTTCCTTCAAGGTTTTTAAATATTAAAAACCCAATTTGTATGCCCTGGCATTCAATACAGTGGAGCATGAATGTCATATTTACTTAACTGTATGCACTGTATGTGAATGCTGTGATCACCTTTTGTTGTATTTTCTGTTGGCTATCAAAACGTTTTCCTGTCCAGGTGTCCGTTTCCCAATAGCAGAGTTGCTACAGTTGCTAACCAGTTTCCCATTGCCAACTAACCAAATTAGTTCACACCCTGATGTATTTTTTTTATGTTTTAGCCCTCAATAAAAATGACTTTTTGCATGGATTAACTGAGTGCCTGGACCTGGAATATTTTTCCTTTCTGATATTCATTTGAAATTCCCTTCCAAGAGCACCAGTTTGTTCAGGGAAACCAGCGCTCCACCACACTTTTTTCATAATCAAATTAGTTAATTGGCAATGGGAAATTGCATTGCAATCAATCAATATATACATGTATACTTTTGGGAAACTGACCCCGTCACTTTGGTCAGCTGTTATTGTTGTTTTTAAAGTGCATTATAAATCAAGATGACTTGGCTTGGCCTGCTGTTGTAGGAAGCTGAAGAAGATGTATCGCGAGTACAAGGAGGAGAAGGAGGGGGCTCTACTGGAGGAGGGGGAGGACCCCAACAGGGAGCCGCAGCCCTGGGAGAACGACTACAGCCTGGAGCCTTACGAAGGCCTCAGCCCAGAGTACATGGAGATGAGTGAGTACACACACACACACGCACACACACACACACACACACACACACACACACACACACACACACACACACACACACTTCACCAGACCTTCCTTATGTTAAATAGCCCTGCTCTAGAATCTATGAACTTCGCTGAGTTTCTGCCCAAAGTGTAAATCTTGGAAATCTTTTCTTTTTATAAACACAACACACCCTTAAACATTCGGCATTCTTCATATTTACTTTCAGTTGATTTGCACTTGGGTCAAATATGCTTTAATCTAAGGAGGGAGTAGTAGGTAGCACATATCTGTTGAGTAGCTGTTGAGTTTGAGAATACAGTATCAGATGTCCCACTAGCATAGCTGATCTATAGGCCTTACGTTAGTTTCAGACTGGGCATGTCTGATTGGTTGACGGATCCGTTTCTACCTGAGAAGTTGAACATTTTTCAACTTTTTGACGGATACAACGCAGCCGTTGGGACGGATGGATCCGCAATGCACTTCGAGAAAGCTCCACGCAAAGTCAATGGGATCCGTCGTCGGCCGTGTCCAGTCAGAAACAGGGGTTAGGCCTAGTCAGTGTTGGGCAAGCTACTCAGAAAATGTAGTAAGCTAAGCTACCAGTTACTCCACATCATATGAAGCTTCACTACACCAAAGCTACCAGAAGACAAAATGTAGCAAGCTAAGCTATGAAAAAATGTCAGAAGTAGCTTAACTATTGTGAAGCCTATAAATAAGTCCTTATGAAAGCCAATATGAGTAAAACATATTTTTAAATTAAACTACATCAAATTGACACATGATAGAAGACACACTTGATTTTTCATTATGGACACTTTTTTTAATCATGGCACCTAATCCTCCGTGCATGGCCTAGATGAAAGATTTGCTGTTGTGAACTCATGCCCTGAAAATGTAGCTTATGGGAAAGCTACCACACTACATGGCCAAAAAACTAGCTACACTACTGAAAAGCTATCAGATTTAGAAAATAGCTACACTACAGCCTAGCTACTCAGAAATGTAGTTAAACTAGTAGCTTCGCTACTTGTAGCTAGCTACTGCCCATCACTGGGCCTACTGCATAATGCAGCAAGCTGAAGGCTGAGAGTGTGCTACAGTAAGAGCTCCTTGGCAGAGGCTAGTCCTAGTGAGGTTTGACACACATGTTACAGTACACTATCTAGGGCTGGTCTGACTTAGTGCTAGTATAATGTGGTGGAGCAGAGGGGGAGCTTTGGTTTGCTCTGCTCTGCTCTGAGCTGGATTACTGCTGAGGAGGACTATAGACTTGTTTCACACCTGAACATTCCGACATTCCATGGTAGTAAAATGAACATTCTATCATTGAAATGCATTGGATTTATGCCTCTTTCTGACTTGAAAAAAATGGGTAATAACATTTCAAACATGTTTAAATTCACTTTCCTTCAAATAATACACATTTGAAGCACACAAATTGGGAGGTCCCGAATAGATTGAAGCTTCATGCACATAAATGTAAAACCACTTTTATCTACTCGGGAGCTCCAAATTTGTGTGCTTCAAATGTGTATTATTTGAAAGAAAGTGAATTTAGACTTGTTTTAAATATTATTACCCATTTTTTTCAAGTCAGAAAGAGGCATAAATCCAATGTATTTCAATGGTAGAATGTTCAGTTTACTACCATGGAATGCTTTTAGAACCTCGGAATGTTCAGGTGTGAAACAAGTCTATACTGGACTCAGCATACAGTAGCAACTCTCCACACCCAAAGAAGTAAAGCAACCAATCATAACTATAGAGATAGCTGTAACTATAACAATATTTCCTTCTACACTAACCAATGATAGCATACTCAAATATGCATGTAGCATGTGACAAATACATCCCTTGAATCTTGAAAGTCTTGGTATTACCATGAACAAAATTCCATGGTTTCTGATTCTTCTTATCATACTAAAAACCACTTTGAAAGTGATCCTTAACGTGTTGCACATCTGGTTAGTTGTGGTGTGGATATTGTCATTCACAATAATTAGAGCGATATTTAGTTGTCATTATAGTAGTTATCATTCTTGGTGTGAACACCCCTTAGGCTCATGTGCGTCATGATACATCATGGTGTGTTGCTTGTAGTATTACTGCTAATGTTTGTGTGTGTGTGTGTGTGTGTGTGTGTGTGTGTGTGTGTGTGTGTGTGTGTGTGTGTGTGTGCACTGCTCTGCTCTGCTCTACATAATTTACAATTCATAGTCTCCTTTAGAAACATGGATGTCACCTGTATCCACAATGTACAGTACACTTACTGATTGATGGCTTGTTGTTGTGGAAGAACAATATTGATCCCTGCCAGTAAAGATGTGTATGGGAGGGTAGTATACTGAACGTGTGTGTGTTTGTATGTGTACTATATGTGTGTCTGAGTCTGTTTTGCAGTCGGCTATATTGTGGTGGTACAGTATACATTAATTTGATATGGCTGTATTGTATTTTGTCAGCAAAAACTTGACATGATGTATGTGTGTGTGTGTGTGTGTGTGTGTGTGTGTGTGTGTGTGTGTGTGTGTGTGTGACTGTGTGACTGTGTGCGTGTGTGTCTGCAGTAATCCAGTACGGTTTTGTGACACTGTTTGTGGCCTCGTTCCCGTTGGCCCCGGTGTTTGCTCTGCTGAACAACGTCATTGAGATCCGACTAGACGCCGCCAAGTTCATCACAGAGGTCCGCAGGCCGGATGCTGTCAGAGCCAAGGAGATTGGTACGGAACCTCTGCAACACCCACACACCACACGCAAAACACACACACACACACACACACACACACACACACACACACACACACACACACACACACACACACACACACACACAGATAACACAGACACCCTACAGTTAACTATATACTACAGTTATATACAATTGTGAACCAGAGCAAGGAGCTATGCAAATCTGTCAATTGTTTTTTGGATCATGTTTACCTTGGAAACCCTTATTTTGGACTATAGCTTGATGGATTGATTGTGAGTGAGTGGAATGTTTATTTTTAAGTTTAGCACTATGCAAGTCCATGGCAGGAATATACATATAAAATAGATCAGTATCATAATTGTGCTGTGAAGAAAAAGTAAAGGAATTCTTACTATAAGTGGATTTCAAGAAGTCATTGTGAAATTTACATAATGTGCTCTGGCGCCCTCATCTGTTGTGTGGCTGTTACTGAGCACAAACGTTTGATTTTTTTTTCTGAATGTGTGCATTTGGGTGCTGGGCTATTATTATTATATAACTGCAGTAAGGGGAAGTGCTTACATGACTTCTTTAGTGGAAAATTACTTTGTGGTTTCACTGTCTTCCTCTATCACCTTATCATCCCTTCTTCCTCCTCCACCTCTATTTTTCTTCTTCTCTATCCCCCACTCCTGCTTATCTTTCCTCTCTTTTCCTTCATCCTCTGACTAACTCCCGTCTAAACCTTTACAGGAATATGGCACAACATTCTGAGTGGCATCAGCAAGTTCGCTGTCATCACAAATGTAAGTCCGTTGAAGAGTAGAGTCAGTATAGGCCAGTGCTGCCTGCCTGTTGTAGACCGCTAAACGTGTTGTTGAATGTTTTCAATGTCAGCGATAATGACAGAGATAAATAGTTTGACATTTTGTAGGGTGTGAAGGGAGTGAGTGAGCTGAGTCATTTTTTGACAAGTCACAGTTGTGATCAGTTGACCCTAACTTCCTTGACTTCTAACTATTATTCTAACTTCTAATCTATTATTTTGATGTGCTGAGCATAAATGGATGTGTATGTTCTCTCTCTCATGTGTCTCTTTGGGCTTCCCTACATGTATGTCTCCCCCTACAGGCCTTTGTGATATCCTTCACGTCAGAGTTCATTCCAAGGATGGTTTACAAGTACATTTTCAGTGAGACAGGCACCATGCACGGCTACACCAACTACACACTGGCCTACTTTGACACCAGCAACTTCAAACCAGGCTCTGCTCCCAATTCCTCACAGTTTGACATAGACCTCAAGATCTGCAGGTATATTTGCGCTCTCTCTCTCTCTCTCACACACACACACACACACACACACACACACACACACACACACACACACACACACACACACACACACACTGTTTCAATGTGCACTAACAAATTTAACAATAAATTCATTTGATTGGGACTGCACTCACATTCAATATTTTTTTTTGTCACATAATCTGCCCAGTCTGTGGTTTAGCCTATGACCATATGTCAAGTGACTCTCTGTAATACCTCCACACATACCCACCTCTCTCTCTCTCTCTCTCTCTCTCTCTCTCTCTCTCTCAGGTATAAAGATTACAGAGATCCTCCTTGGTCTCCTGAATCCTACCAGCTGTCTAAGCAGTACTGGTCAGTGTTAGCCGCAAGGCTGGCGTTTGTCATCTTTTTTCAGGTAAAATTCTTCACACCTACATTTTATTTGGGGATTGAATAGCAACTCCATATTTACAGTAACATATTTTACATCATGCCATACATTATTATGGTTTAATGCAGTAACACAAGTGGCTTCCCTTTTTTCTTCCTTTTTGTATTTGATGTACTATCTGAATAATGTTGGACCTTCCATGTCTATAATGTGGTATGATGGGTGAATTCATGTATCTGCTGTAGAGTTTGAGAAGTGGGAGGGTCTTTGCTTTGTTTCACATTTACACTTTTGCCATACTAGACAACACTCAGGAAACTGTAGGTTATTATTAGCCTTATTTTCACACAGAACAAATTAACCTCACAAAAAGGGGTAGTTGTCATCATCCTTTTCCTCTTCTACACGGTTGATGGCAAGACCAATGTCTGTGGCGAAGCTAAGCATGTGAAAAAGGCGTTATTTTCTACATTTTGTATTGGATTTTCTATGTAAAGCCAGCAGCATGAGCCTAAAAATGGTCAATCGATTATTTGGTAGAACACCCGCCCACCTTCCAAGCTCTCATTGTGGTGATGATATAGTGAGTGTGCAGGATAAACTTGTATATCCTTCTGTGCTCCAGAATCTGGCCATGTTCCTGAGCATGCTGGTGGCCTGGCTCATCCCCAATGTGCCTCGCTCTCTGAAGGACCAGATCCGACGGGAGCGAGCCGCCCTCATAGAGCTCCTGCTCTCCCAGGAGAACGTCCAGAGCGCCGGCCGGAGTCGAACGGCTCGTTCCCGGAGAGCTGATGTCATTATCCGGGGCCCTGAGGATGACGAGGAAGGTCCATCCGGAGGAGACGGCAGCCCTGCTGCTCAGCCAGACACCGTATCCCTGGAGACAGATTTGAGGGAGGAGGGAGAGGCTCAGGGAGGAGGTCTTGATCTGGATCCTGATCCAGATCCAGATCCAGATTCTAATCCAGATCGAGATCCAGATTCAGATCCTGATGCTAAACCTGATTCCAGTCTAAAGCTTAGTCGTGACGCAAGCCTCGATCTCAACGGTGACACAGAAACATCAAAACCATCTTCGTCAAAGCTGGTGACTCAGAGGAGTTTAGATGCATGTAGTTCAACCTCCAAACCCCAGGAAGAATCTCAGGAGCAGACAGAGGAAGACAAGAATCCCAGGACCAAGCCTCGCTGCCGTACCCTTCCTCCTCGCCGCCGGGGGCCAGAGGCTGAAGATGGCTCAGCACGATCCAGCCAATCCTCCACCTTTACCCATCTCAGCCAACAGGTGGCGCCCTCACGCAGCCAGCTGACCAAGCCAGTGAAACAATCATCTCAGAGCGAGTTGGCCAGGAGCATCCTCAGGAATCGCTCTAGACCATCTTCAGAGAATGAGTCCAAAGCTCCTTCACGGCCACCATCGGATGTTGAGCTAGCCCAAAGAGTGTTCTCGAGGCAGGCGTCGGAGGCTGAGCAGCTTTGTGAAACATCCAGCAGACCTGCATCACGCCCACCGTCCAGACCTCCATCTAGACCTCCATCAGACATGGAGTTGGCCCAGAGAGTCCACAAATCTCTGTCGCGACCTTCATCAGAAGCTGAGATGGCTGAGTCATCGTCCAGACCTCCATCTCTTCCGCCGTCCAGACCCCCGTCTAGACCCCCCTCAGATGGGGAGTTGACCTGGAAAACCCAGAAGGCTTTCTCACGAACAATATCAGAGACAGAGGGTGAGTTGATTGATATCTCCTCCAAACCCTCGTCTCGACCTCCTTCCAGACCACCGTCAGACATCGAGTTGGCCCGGAAAACCCAGAGGTCTTTCTCGAGAGCAGGATCCGAGGCAGAGGGTGAGTTGATCGACATCTCTTCCAAACCCTCATCTCGACCTCCCTCCAGACCACCGTCAGAAATCGAGTTGGCCCGGAAAACTCGGAAATCTTTCTCGAGAGCAGGGTCCGAGGCGGAGGGTGAGTTGATCGACATCTCTTCCAAACCATCGTCTCGGCCACCTTCCAGACCACCGTCTGACATCGAGTTGGCCCAGAAAACACAGAAATCTTTCTCGAGAGCAGGGTCCGAGGCGGAAGGTGAGTTAATCGACATTTCTTCCAAACCCTCATCTCGGCCTCCTTCCAGACCACCATCAGACATCGAGTTGGCCCGGAAAACCCAGAAATCATTCTCGAGAGCAGGGTCCGAGGCGGAGGGTGAGTTGATCGACATCTCTTCCAAATCATCGTCTCGGCCTCCTTCCAGACCACCGTCTGAGATCGAGTTGGCCAGGAAAACCCAGAGATCTTTCTCGAGAGCAGGGTCCGAGGCGGAAGGCGAGTTAATCGACATTTCTTCCAAACCATCATCTCGACCTCCTTCCAGACCACCATCAGACATCGAGTTGGCCCGGAAAACCCAAAAGTCTTTCTCGAGAGCAGGATCGGAGGCAGAGGGTGAGTTGATCGACATTTCCTCCAAACCCTCACCTCGACCTCCTTCCAGACCACCGTCTGACATCGAGTTGGCCCGGAAAACCCAGAAATCTTTCTCAAGAGCCGGGTCCGAGGCAGAGGGTGAGTTGATCGACATCTCTTCCAAACCCTCATCTCGACCTCCTTCCAGACCACCGTCAGACATCGAGTTGGCCCGGAAAACCCAGAAGTCTTTCTCGATAGCAGGGTCCGAGGCGGAGGGTGAGTTAATCGACATCTCCTCCAAACCCTCATCTCGGCCCCCGTCAAGGCCTCCTTCAGATCTAGACCTGGCCCACAGAGCCTCCAACCCTCCCTCGCGGCCAGCCTCCCAGGAAGAACTTTCCCAGAGCACCAGGAAACCTCCATCCAGACCCCCTTCCCGACCGCCTTCAGAGACTGAGTTGGCGCAGAGAGCTCTCTCGCGCTCCCCATCACAACCAGATCAGCCCCCAAAGCCCCCTTCAAGGCCCCCTTCAGACACTGAACTGGCTCAGAACATCCTTAAAGCGCCTCCTGCCTCCGACCGGAGAGCCAGAGCCAAGGGGCGCTGCCAGACCCTTCCCCCCAACCAGAGGCCTCCTGAGGCAGAGGAGACAGCCGTCCGAACAAGCCACTCCACCACCTTCACCCACTTGAGTCAACAGGTCCCGCCGTCACGCAGTGAACTCACCAGGGACACACACGTGTAAAAAGAGGACCATGTAACTGTTATGATACTAAGACCATGTACTTGAGAGGAGGAGTCACCAGGGGTCATATAGAGGTCAAAAGGTCACTCAGAGTTCATGTATTTCTCTTGAGATTGAATCTTGCCTGATCTCCTCCTCTTGTGGATACAAAATCAGCACGGCCGGATGATTCCATGAACTGAACTCATCGCTGATGGTGAGTTAACGTTCCACAGCTCTCCGACTGATTGGCTGATGATATGGCTCTCAGCTCCTGGACTGGCCAGTGAGGTGACTTATTGCTTTCTGATTGGTTTATACAGTGTGATGGTTACTATACAGTCTCTCATGCTATGCTGTTTTTGCATGCTGTACAGTTTCTGCATGCTCAACAATAATCAAGACTGCCTCTTGGAATGAGCACCAAGAGAAAGACTAACATACACACACACACACACACACACACACACACACACACACACACACACACACACACACACAAATACTCCCACAATACACTACACACATACAAATATACAAACAGACCTACACACACACACACACACACACACACACACACAGACACACACAAACCTTATGTACGAAGACTTTTTACTGTTTTTTTAAGAGAATGGAGGTGAGTGATTATCTGTTTTGATGGTGTGGTAGAGTGTAAATCTGAAACTGCATTTATGATGTAGAATACCAAAGAAAGACACCAACCCATGTCGATCTTAGATATCGTTGACATTTTGATAATACCAACAAAAAAATATTGTTGTTCTTAATAAGCATGTTATTACTGTTCATATATAAAGAAAAAGTTCATAATAAAAATGAATTAACTTCGGCTATTAGTGCTTTTATGCACTGTCTGAGGGTATTGCTCTATATTTTCATTGTTATTATTATTCTATGTGTGTGTGTGTGTGTGTGTGTGTAGCAGCGGAATAAGACTGTGCACTCAGACAACCCTAAGCTGTACTATAATCTGGCTGTAATCCACTGTCCAACCCTACCCCTATTGTTATGCAATAACAAAGTATTAACTTCATAGAGCTCCTTGGTGCTCCATATTGCACAGTGCTCAGTGATCAAGTAAGTTTTACCATAACAAAGGCTCATGTGCTATGCATTGTGCCATGATCTCTTTAAAATGTAGACGAGAGGATGACCCTTGTAATAATACTGCACCAATTGGTTTATCTCTGGGGACATACAGTAAATGACTGACTCTCTGTCTGACCACCATGACATGGGAGATTGTTTCATAGCAAATGGGCGTAGGATTCATTATGGCCAGTGGTTAAAGTGGGTTTTGGCAGGTGGGGAACTCTGTGTTGGCGCAACAAAGAAAAATGTATATGGGCAATTCCACGAAAAAGTCAACCTCTCCTTAGAAATAAAAGTCTCATCTACATGTATGTACATGTACAATTGATAGTGGGACCTTGCATTTTACAAAAATATTTGTACTGACAAAATATTTAACTAATTTTCATATTTTATTCATATTTTAATTGCACAGAGAAGAATGGGCTGATATTCTTTGTTGATATGAATATATATCTATTTATTCTTTAATTTATCCAGGGCCATCGCAACAGGACAGGCAAACCAGGCACTTGCCTTGGGCCCCTGGCTGAAAGGGGCCCCCAAGAATGACTGTTTAATCATTTTAGTAGTTTAATTGGTGGTGTTTTTCTATAAAATATGACAGAGTTAGATAACTGTAAGTTCAACACATATAATTACCTATATGTGTAACAATATCATTGGGATCACTTGTAGATCATTTTGAGGCATCATAAACCACTGAATCTTAGACATGATATTCATTGACATGATGAGTAATTCTCTTTATACTGTAGATGACTTTTCCAGTGTGAACGGCACTTTACTTGCTTCCGAAACTCACTTGTCAGGATATGTTCAAACCACCTAAACACCTGAGGTGGATGAGGTAACACACACAATTTAATTCTACATTTTTATTGCTTTAATTGATTATGTGAAGTCTACACAAATACACCAACACATATACAGTACGTGATCAAAAGGGAATTGAAATAATATAATAGAGTGTATAGGTCCAATAATGTCCTAATCAAGAATAAAAACTGTACAGCCAACCTTATTATTTTAATAGCAGTCATGTGCTATCACCACCAATGGTGTTATTGCCATGTGTATTTTACAATTCTACTCTCATGCAATTTTAATATATAGTTTTTGGGAGAATTGTAAAATGAGAATTGCATATTATTTACACAATTCACTATTAACATTAGTTTTACATGTAATATGTACAGAGGTTTTGGGTAAATACACACACACACACACACACACACACACACACACACACACACACACACACAGAGGCACACACATAAATACCTCTGGTCTTTCTAGACACACACACACACACACACACACACACATACACACACACACACACACACACACACACACACACAGAGGCACACACATAAATACCTCTGGTCTTTCTTGACACACACACACACACACACACACAAAGTTGGTTGCACGCCACAGTTGTGTGTCCTGTCCCTAGTTTACACTCATTTTTTGGAGAGCTCGGAATCAACCTCGTCCTCCGCTTTGAGTGCGTGCCACTGGGCGATGGGCCTCCTGGGGTTTGCCAGCATGTCGGCCCAGTGACGCTGCTCCGTGCCCGTGCTGTTCATTCCCAAAAACACCTTACCAATGGCATCATTCTTACCGATTTTATCATAGTCCAGCACAGTGACCACCACCTGCACCTTCTGTAGATGAAACAAATAGGGGAAAGTAGAAAAAATGGTCAGTTATGAACATATTCAATAGACAATAAATAATGATTTAGGTGTTAGTTATCAAAGTTGTTTTTTTCTTCCTATGGGATTTGTTGCTCGGATTGCGTATGTTTTTTTTCCCCCCAGCAAAATGTTCAGGTCAAAACCACAGTTGGAGAAGGCCGCTTTTATACCTTTTAAGTTATTGCATTGTCAAAATCTTGTATTAGAAATGCAATGGCATAATGGCCAATGAAAATTCTCTCATAGGGATACTTCAGATAGATGTGAAAAGTTGCAGAGTGTTCCTTTAATTAAATGTCTCCTGTCTGACCTGGCACAGCAGGATAAGATCGGGACGGGACCTCCGGACCTGACAGAGGTACACTACCTGGATCTGTTCCAGGGTCACCTCGAAGCTGAAGGACTCGTTGTAGTAGGGGTTCAGAGTGTTCTTTTTCACCGTTGTCTTCTTTTTCTTCTGCCTCTTCCCGTTCAGCAGCAAGTGGATCTTCACATAGGGATCTGAAACATGCCATCAATCGCAACATATTGGACTCTTGACTGCCACATTAAGACACCAACTGTTTTTGGTGATGATGCAGGCAAGATACAGGTTTAGTATCTTCTGTCTATGGATGAAGTCATGTGGGATGATTGTTTTCTCATTTTGCAACAGATCAGTTCATGTACAGATTCAAGCTGTATTATCTGTAGTGTGTTATGTACTGTATGACGTGTGGTGATAGAGAGTACTGTAAGTAGATTTGATCTGGTCTCTCCCCTGCATCCAATGATTGGTCTATGGCCTGTCACTCACCTGAAAGTCCACCCACATCCATCTTTTTGAGGTTCTTAGCCTCCAGAATGACCACAGTCAGTTTTCCCGCCGTGGGGACATAACGCAGGGACAGACAGATATCACCCAGCTTCTCTTGCTTCACACACACACACGCACACATACACATACACACAGAGAGAGAGAGAGAAGAGAGAGAGAGAGAGAGAGAGAGAAGTGTAAATAAATACAGACAAAAAGCTAGTTAGCACAGCAGTACAGTTCAGTTCAGTTGCAAAGCCCTTGAAAATCCCTAACATTCAATAATATGCATTTGATATTGCTACCAACACACACACACACACACACAGGCGCATGTGCGCACACAGACACACACACACACACACACACACACACTAAGAGCCCACCTCTTCCTTCTCGGGTTTCTGTAGGTCTCTCCACTCCTCGGTCACGTGACTGAAGTCCACTTTGTTCATGGGGATACGGATGTCGCCGATGGCGTCATGTTTGGAGAATCGGTCAAAGTCATACACAATCATTACCAGCGTCTTACCACCCAATTCCGCATAGGGGACCTAAAATATACAAGCACACAGGGGTCACATCAGCGGTGGAGCATGGGGTTGAGCAGGACACACACACACACACACACACACACACACACACACACACACAGCTCCGCATAGGGGAGCTATATGAGTACAGCGCAGGGGCCGAATCAGCGGTGGCACATGGGTGTGACCAGGACACACACACACACACACACACCCACATACACACACACACACACACACACACACACACACACACACACACACACACACACAAAGTAGTGGTATGGGCATAAATATGCATGAGGTGCCCCTAACAGAGATGCGCCCTGTACTGCCACAGACGTCTGCGGGGTGGTGACAGGCCGGGCTGAGGCGGCAGAAAAGAAGTGCATATGCTGAATAAGACCTTTGTGTGATCATCAAGGGCACTGCCACATGCAGTGTGTGTGTATGTGACATGAAATCAAATCTGTGTTATCTGTCTTTTATTATTTTAAATAAAAGAGACTAGAGGCAGACTGTCAACAGTACAGTATGTCTGCAACTGCCGCATATGTAACACTGTTTCTTAATCATCTAGCGTTAACATCTAGCGTACACAGCAAGCCCACATTTGCACGTCGAGGTGTCGCATCAGGCCCATCTTTGGCCCATATTTGAGTGGCATGTGCTGCTCGGCTGTCTTCACCATCAGTGCTATGCTGACTCGCCTGTGGCTGATTTAACGTAACATGTTGAATCAGCAACACAGCCATCGGCAGCAGTAAATCTCAATCAGCATACGCTCTCTGCTCTCTAAAGTCTGCCTGGTGTCTGTCTATCTGCCATAATGGCGTCTCCGCACACCGGTTCGAGAAGGTGGAGAGCACTGCGCTTCCAACATTCAATTTCATCGTTGAAGGTACAAACTGTCACTGCAAAGGTCAGTTAGCTAAGCTACCTTGAAGGTGAAGTTCTCATTGAAGGTGGGGTTGAGTGACTTCCTGTGGACTTTGGTCTCAAACTTCTTCTTCTTGTCAGGCAGCAGGTAGAGCTTCACGTAGGGGTCTGAAGTGCCACTCATGTCCATGGCTGGGAGGTCTGTAGCCTGCAGAATGCCCACCACCAACTGTGTGTGTGTGTGTGAGAGAGTGAGTATGTGTGTGTGTGTGTGTGTGTGTGTGTGCGTGTGAGAGAGAGAGAGAGAGAGAGAGAGAGAGAGAGAGAGAGAGAGAGAGAGAGAGAGAGAGGATTAATGGTCTTGGAAGAAACACAAGGAAGGTGAGAAACAGAGGGAAGGGATGAAGAGAGGAAACAAGAAGGAGGAGAGGAGAACATGATGGATAGAGGTAACACAGGGGGACATGAAGAAAAGAAAGAGGAAAAGGAGGGAGCAATAAGAATATGAAGCAAAGACAAAAACTCTCATCTGATTAACATGGCAGTAATACAACACACTGATATATGAGATCAAATACTCAGATATTATTATTATTCACTGTCTTCAGCTCCTCGACCATTACTGTTTTTAGGTTTAGGTCATTGTGGTCTATATAAGTGAGTGTCTTACGGTAGCATCGGTGAAATTGTAGTCCAAAGAGAACTGGAGTTTGCCCAGCTTAACTTCCTCTTTGGGTTCTTCTTCTTCATCCACTGTATCAGTGTCATGTTTCAATGCCTGAGAAAACACACACAAATACACATACAGTATACACACACACACACACCACATATACACACATACAGTGGTTAAAGTGGGATTTGGCAGGAGGGGGAACTCTCATATTTTGTGTCGGCACAAACAAAGAAAAAATGTATAGAAGAAGAATGGGATGATAGTGTTAATTTATCTGAGGTGCCGGTACTGCGTACCTCCGCGTCCCCCCACTTTAACCCCTACACACATATATGAGCACACACAAATGTGCAAACATGTAAAAGCATGCCCACACACACGCAACACACAAACATACAAATACACACATGCGCGCGCGCACACACACACACACACACACACACACACACACACACACAGATATATGTGTGTGATATTCAGTATCCTCCCTGGTGCACTCATCACTATAGACTTTTTTTATTTACTGCAAATAGTAATGGGATATCATTCTCAATAAAACTGCAATTGAGACACTCGATTCATTCATTTCCCAACATTAAGCGCAGTACACTGCATTATTTAAGTCTAAATATGGGACATTTGGAGCCAAGTGTATCTGTTGCATAGAGTAGAACTTGTCAATTCAAACGAATGCTGTTCCTTGGCTAAGCCTGTTTACAGTAAAGACTCATAAAGTGTTGTGATTGGTCCTATGAAGGTTCTCTGGGACCAAAGATCTAATGGGGCTCTATGGTTCACGGCTAGATGTGTTGGCTGAGCCAACCTACAGTATTTGCTACAGGCCGCTAGGGTACAGTACGTCTAGATTTCCAGGCTAACATTCACCTGCATTGTGGCATCATCCTTCATGTCGGTGAGGTCCAGGTCATTTTTCCCTCCCTTCTCCTTCCCCTTCTTCTCCTTCTTCTTCTTGAAGAGAGTCTTACGGCAGAGGCACACACAGCAGCTCAGCGCCAGCAGCAGCAGCACAAACACAAGGGCCACCACTGCCCACGTGGGGACTGGCAGGATAGAGCAGACAAATGGACATGTGCAGAAGTTGAAGAAGTTGGACACAGAGAGATGGAGAAAAGGCGGGGGGGGGGGGGGGGGGGGAGACGCGCAGCACGCACACACACACACACACACACACACACACACACACACACACACACAGATCAGAGATGAGAGCAACTACCACCCTAGTAGGAACTGGGAGGAACCATCAGACAGATGTTGATGAATTTCACAGACATGGAGGGAAAAACAGGGTAGACAGTATCACCCTCATCAACACATAGATTTCAATAAATTAACAATAGCGATGGCTACAAACTAAGACAGTATACATATACTAACAGAGCATTATTAGATCATATTATTTGGAGCATTTTCAGGTTTAAAGAATCCCAAACTAATCTAGATATACGGTAGCAGAACGAGAGAGCACTGAGTTTTGTGAATAGGCTACTGTGGTTCACAGTCCAACCCAGACATATGTGGGTTATAAGCTTAGAAATTCAATCAATAAAGAGTCCTGTAGTTTGATGTTGTTGGTGGGAGCATACAGAACTTTGTTACGGTTTCAACCTCTATGCCTTTATCCCCAGGAAAACGAAACAGGAAACACCATTTGGTCTACAATAGACCTAATTCCCTCCTTCCCATACCTACCATCAACACCCAACAACATCAAACAATATAACTAGCAACTGATTCCGATTCGCACCAAATTTCCTCTTTTTAACACAACACCAGTATTTTCCTGCAGCCATACCAAAGATCCGCTTGAATCCTCTCTGGCCATACCGCACACCCCCATACCCCATACTGTACTCACACTCATATTTGCCCTTGTAGCGCCGTCATCCAGACAGCTGGTGTAGGAGCCCCTTAGGGAGCAGACCTCAGGGAAGAGGTTCTATTTATATATCAGCTGCTGCTGCTGCTGCTGCTACTGGGGGCTGGAAGCAGGGCTGGGTGGGCAGGGTGACCTTCAGGGTAGGGGGCCATCTGTCAGGGACCTCTGCATAGGTGAAGGATGCTGCTGACCCTATGTGTCTGTATGGTGTGTGTGTGTGTGTGTGTGTGTGTGTGTGTGTGTGTGTGTGTGTGTGTGTGTGTGTGTGTGTGTGTGTGTCTGTATGGTGTTTGTGTGTGTGTGTGTGTGTGTGTGTGTGTGTGTGTGTGTATGTGTGTCAGTAAGTGTTTGTCTGTGTGTGTGTGTGTGTGTGTGTGTGTGTGTGTGTGTGTGTGTGTGTGTGTCTGTGTGTGTGTGTGTGTGTGTGTGTGTGTGTGTGTGTGTGTGTGTGTGTGTGTGTGTACAAGCAGGTGAAGGATGCTGACCCAGCTGGTGGAGCAGTGACCCTGCAGGGATATCTGCAGGCCTAGCCACAGTGCCAGTGTGTGTGTGCATGTGTGTGTGTGTGTGTGTGTGTGTGTGTGTGTGTGTGTGTGTGTGTGTGTGTGTGTGTGCATGCAGGTGAGTAGCACAAAAGCAGCAGGACCATCAGAGTGAGTTTGCAGGAAGAATCAGTCATGCCAGCACTGATACTTTCCTTTTAGTTTAAGTTTGTAAACAAACTCTTCACATCCTTTGAAATGTTAGAGATCGTATGTCCCTGCATACGGTATAGAGATGTTGTGAGCTGCTATATAATTCTTCCTATGTAAGATTAATGCTTTCTACTACAACTAAAATGTACTCCTAATGTAATGTATTTGTGTGTGTGTGTGTGTGTGTGTGTGTGTGTGTGTGTGTGTGTGTGTGTGTGTGTGTGAGAGAGAGAGTATACTCACGGGGTATGTGCTTGAGTTCATTCATGAATTTCTCCCTGAGCTCATTGACTCTGGTGTGGTGTGTTGGCCCTGGGGTCGGAGGTCGTCCACTAGGTCCCACCTCTTTTGGGTTTACACTCGCAATGGGCGGAGCCAAAGTAGCACCAGGGGCCACCAGAGCCTCGCCACACACCGTAATTAACCTAATAGACATACACATATACTGTAAGACAGAAATAACAGCTTGCTCTGTGTGTGGGTAGGTGTATGTGTGTGTGTGTGTGTGTGTGTTCCACAAGCTACCTGTCTGTGTGTGCTTGGTTCTAGGCATGTAAGTGTGGGTGAGGGTGTTTTTTGTCTGTATTCCTGTGTGCGTGTGTGTGTGTGTGTGTGTGTGTGTGTGTGTGTGTGTGTGTGTGTGTGTGTGTGTGTGTGTGTGTGTTTTTGCCTAAATTTGATGAGTTACCTGGCTCCCAGAAGAAGGAAGACAAGGCCATTCCAGTCAGACATGGTGACAAGTTCAGCCTGAAATCATCAATATCAAGACTATATTATCAAAACATTGCACAGTTGATGAGAGATTTTACGTCTTATCTTGTCTGTTATTTTTCTCAAACACCGCCTGCGACCTTAACTAAAAGGCTGCTTGGAAGTTATTAAATTAGTTTCAGTGACAACACATTTATCATTTCAGTAAAACCCAAACATCATTTGCGTTTTGGAGACAATCCCTTGGCTCCTGTGGCTGTGTAAGTGAGTGTATGCCATGCAGGACATCTCCGTTATGGAGAGATATCTGACTCCTCTGGCCCTCCCCATTGGATTGACAGATGTCCGGATGTGTCATGTTCCCCTCCCGTGGGGCATTGGGCCTGCAGTTTGAGGGGGGAGGGGGTTGATTTGGGGAGGGTTGGGTACATTGTGGTGGGGAAGGGTTCAAGGTAGATTGGGCAGACATGGTCGTGTGAGTGGGGGTAGAGGATGAGGGGACCGGGGGACGGAGGGACGGGGGGAGGGTGGGTACAGAGGGGAGGGGCATCCGGCGGCTCAAATGTCCCGGCGTGAGGCGTGTTCACAGATCACTTTCAATGCAGCTGTAAAGGGAACGTTTCACCTTGAGATTATTTTGAGAATTGCCAAGTAAGCACACATTGATTTGCGTCTTCGTTTACAGTGCGCTGAATAATGATCATGCAACCATGGCACCCGAAGATGCTTTTCTAAGGAATCAAACATGTCGCTGTTCAGTGAGGTTTACAGATGGCTATGTACAGCACCAACACCACAGGGGCATTGCACCACTGCAATTCAGGAAAATTTCTATGTACTAAAGTATGTGTATACATGTATGTGTGTGAGTGTGTGTGTGTTTATGTGTGTAAATAAATAAACAAACGAACAAACAGACCAGTCATATATAAGTCATCAGCAGTCACAGACACCAGTGTGAATATGAGGAAGCTGCAGTCTCAGCAGTAAACTACAAAGTGATGAGACAGCTGTCGCCAAGACAACACAAGGACTACAGTACACAGAAACAACCCAAGGACTACATAAAGTGAACATACAAAAAACAATGAATAAGGTGCACAGTGCTGCTTTGAGAGAAATTACACAGGGCACACTGCATGTAGCAAGCTAGGAGGATAATCAATCAATTACTAGAGTTGAAGACTCCACAAAGTAGGGCAGTGTGAAAACGATAGGACAAAACACCCAAGGGCATAATACACAAGATACACAAGAATTCCTAAGAAACTGGCAAAAAGAAAAAAGAAAACACCAAATGGAAGGTAACCAAAAAAACTATGATTGCCTGCCTTACCTTCAGTTGCTCAAATTCCAGGAGAGTTGCATTAGATCTGTATCACAGAGGGCATAGGTGATTTTTAAAAGCGAGGTATATTACGAGTCCTCCAACAGGGTGGTGATGTGAGAGATAGAGAGAGAGAGAGTGATATGAAAAGGGAGGAGAGAGGGAGAGCGCGACTCAGTTGGGTCTGTCAGGTCCTATGGGAGCGAAGGAACAGGGATGGAGGAGGTTGGAAAAGGAGGGAGAAAGAGAGGGGGGAGAGAAGGAGAGAGAAACTGTGAACAGGACAGACATGATAGTGAGGTATGGGTGAGTCACTTCAGTTTGCTTTGTGTTCTGTTTGAAATATTACGTCTAAAAACTTCCTGTTTTTGTCTATCCAAATGCAAATGCTGAATTTGTCTATACAAATGCAAATTTGTATTCATAAAGTTACATTTAGGCCCTTATGACACATTTAGATATTCTTATGTGTTTGGTAGTTTTAGCCACCTAAAAACAGAAATATAAAAGTCCTTAAATGGAGATATCAGAAAATGTAGAATACACTGTGGATTTGCTTAAATATAAAATATGCACATTTACAAAAATATCTCATAGGCCATGTGTAAGTGTAAGTGTGTAATGTCCTAAGTCTATAGCCTATAACTTATACTGGGGTTAGAGGATAGGATATCATATGAGGACACTTTATGCCCTCCAATAGACAGTCTGAATATTCATTATCTCAGCTGTCCTCTTTTCAGCACCAATTTGGAATATTCATTAATCACACACACACACACACACACACACACACACACACACACACACACACACACACACACACACACACACACACACAAAGAGTGAGAAAGAGAGAGAGAGAGAGAGAGAGAGAGAGAGAGAGAGAGAGAGAGAGAGAGAGAGAGAGAGAGAGACTTACTTGCAGGGGCATGTCAGCAGAGGGCACAAAAGTAACCTAATGACAGCTTTTGAATAAATTCTGCAGCAGCTGGTTTCACTATCATCAAGTTCTTCTCATTTTTATACAAGGGTAGAAAGTGTCCGGGCTTTGGGCCAGGGATCAGCTGTGATTGTGTTCTGAAAATTTTCAAGGATCTATCGATCCGACATTCTCCATTCACATTTTGCATCTTTCATAGCCTACAGGTCACACGCCAGCCCACTACGGGGCGATAAGGAGTATAACAAAGGCAGGGCTTTGGTCTATACCGAAGAAGAGGGTTGTCCAGGAAACGAAGGGAAGCATAGCACACATGTCTGGTTAAGCTGTCAACCCAGAGAACGTATGCAACTAGAGACAAACACATCAAAATATAGCGTTCAGTAGACTGTCTTGTGCATATATGTATAATTTGTCGTAATCTTCAGGACTGTAGGAATATATTAGCGGCAGGGCTCGTGAAATGAACACTGACTGACTTGGAGCTGATCTTGTTAAAGGTAGGCTACTCTTGCATGATAACACGACCTCTAATGAGAATGATATCCTGTGCCCCTAGTCGCGTAATATTATAAGACTGGACAGCAGTGTAGTCTGGTTTGTTGATTGCTATATCAGGAGTAAGGTATGGAAGGTGTTGATAGTGGGTACGCTCGCACGACACTGGACGTCGTCTCTGCACTTGAGGCAGTCGTGCTGCGCGGTTTCGGACCAAATGGTGGAGTGGTTCTCTTCACGCGGGACACTGGGGAGGTTTTGCTCACGCGACACGGACAGAAGATTCTAAAGTCACTGCATTTGGAACACCCAGTTGCCAGGTAGGCTACATCTCTCCATCTCTCACCACATTACCTTAAATTGATTGACAGCTGTGTCAATAGAAAGATAATAATGTACTAATTTAAAGTAAGTAAATTCATGATGATGATGATGATGTTATGACTGAATCATTTTCTGTTTTGTAGAATGGTGGTGGACTGCATTCAAGCTCACTGCACAATGACAGCAGATGGTTCCAAGTCTTTTCTCCTTCTGCTAGCCTCTCTGCTTAGAAGGATCTATGCACACAGCAAAGCACACAGGAACATTTTAAATGCTCGTGCCCGACACCTGGCCAATCAGTTACTGCGCCTCTGTGATGATGGCCTGGATGGCATCATCATGTGTCAGTTGACCCCATATGTGTCCTCACTGTACTCCTCCAGTTACTATGGTGACAGTCTCAAGGGGCTCATTTGTGGCTACATGACAGGAAGAGTTGGGATTGGTCAAGCTGAAGTTCTCGTACCAATCATCGGTGAGTTTTTCTGGAAGTGGAATGCTGGCCATAGCATTGCAGAGACCATTAGATTCCTCCACACACACTTTCCTTTACTGTACACAACAGTGTTGGGCTTGCCAATTGGTCGGTCATGTGTGCAGGAAGGGCTTCTACTGGGCTGTGATTGGACGGTGTTTTTCGAGCGGAAGAGCGAGGAGCCTATCAGAGTACTGGTACTGAATGAGAGTGTGTTTGCTGAGGATGAAGCTGTGAGTGTGTTTGAGAACTATGTGGGCAATGGCCATGCAATTTCAGCGCGTCGGCTGTGTGTATGTGCTGAAGAACTCGGTGCGTGTGTGCTCCTTTCTCCTGTGAAGTGCTCAGACCTCCTCCTGCAGCAGGCTCGACAGAAGCACCTCTGCCTGGCTGAGTGTGTGGACCCGCCTCTTCTGAATCTCATTTGCCATCTCAGCCAATCACAGCCTGCCCCTGTGGGCCGTGTTGCTACAGTGACAACAGTCAGTCGCGTTGTGTTGGGAGGACACAGATTTGGTTGCGTTGGAATCGCTCCACTATACACTTCACACACACACTCACGCAGCAGACAGGTTTTACACCCACACACACTTCTGCTCTGTGCCCCTGGACCAGGTCCCATGGATCAGTGTGTGAATGCGTGTCAGGGCGTGTTCACAATGTTGCGGAGTGTGTGTGAGGATGGACACACACCAACTGCGTCTGAACAGTCTCAAAACTCTCACCCTGACAAAACAGAGGACACGCCTCTTCATAAGTCTGAGAGGTCAGCTCCCTCTCCTCCTGACCTATGGCATCAGCTTCTGTCTGCTGGGCGTTTACTTCCAACGGGTGGAGTCTTTGAAGTACTCTTTCATCACTCCTTACTGTCCTCTGATTGGGTGGCTGAGCCTCTGGTACGCAGTTTATTGGCTGAGTCTGTTCTTTGTGTGCCCAGAACATTACACTCTCACAAGCCCTGCCTCTTCTTTCAGTTCCAGGCCTCCTTATTGGACAAGCTCCACTCTCGCCCCACCCCTACACCATGGACAGGTGAACTAGAAAGTGTCTCATGCAAACAACAGCTTTTGGCTTCAGTACTGCAGTGTGTGTGTAAGCTACTGTCTGTGGACAGCGTGTTATACACACACAAACCTCTTAACACACACTCACACACAACAGAGACATCAGAAGATCAGAAGAGTGATGAGGATTGAAGTTTTTTTTATTTTTGGTATTTTTTGTACTGAGTGACTGAACTATTTGTGTATTTAATGACTAATAAAACATTTCAAGCATTACAAATGTCATTGGATATTGCTTGTGTGTATTAGGTGTAAAAACAACAACAACAAAAAAAAAACACTGAGCTCGGCTAACATGTGAGTGCGAGTTATTATGGATTGATTTTACAGAAATGCCCAAAATATATCAAAATATCATCACAAGTGGTAAAACATGTTTGTTTGGGAAAGTGCCAACCTGCCCCCAGCATAATGATTCATGATTACAAACCCTATAAACCCTGACTTAAAAATCACAATGACATACGTATAAAGCTGATTGATTAAGTTAATAAAATATATAATTAATATTTTCTTTCATTCATCATTAAACAGATACAGAAATCAATTTCTTATAAATATAAAGCATTATATTTGAATGAACCTAAAATAATACCGGTAACTTCTCAATATCAAAAGCATAGAATTTAAAAATGCTATTCGTCAGACTAATAGGATAATTGCTAAAAGTAATTGTTTTTGCCAAATTGAGTCTTTTTTTTTTTTTGCCAAACTCTCCTATCACTTCTGCATCACCCTGTCTTTGTCCCTAATCTCATTGGCCAATCACAACACTTGGAAAAACAACAAAAACACAATCTGCCAAAGACACACATTCATTTGACTGCAGCTAAGGGCCTCAGCAGAAGCTGTCAGGATACCAGCCTTATGTGAGGAATATTATGAGGAATATGACATGGCCGTAACTTCAACTAACTTCAACCTTAACCAAAAATTGCCATCTACAGGAAGCAGCCTGTCTTACAAGGGCGCCGACATTCACCCTCAGACTCCACTTGGTGTGTGTGTGTGTGTGTGTGTGTGAGTATGTGTGTGTGTGTCTGTGGGTGGGGTGAAGTGAGTAAGCCAGTCTGCTTCCTGCAGATTTCAACACCTGGCCAAGGCTGAAGGCACACCATGGTCACGTTTTTTTGTTCTTGTTTCCCAAAAACACTGAAAAAAGACATAGGCAGTTATCCTATTAGGCCGACGTATCTTTGCAGTGTCTTTCAGCAACTCTCTCTCTCTCTCTCTTTCTCTCTCTCTCTCTGTCTTTCTTGCCACTCATTAATAAATGTCCAGATCGTCCCAGAAGTCACAGATGCGGTCTCTAGAGCCGTGCTGGGCGTGGGTTGGGACAGTTAAGTTCAAGATTGGCCAGCCGTTTTCGTAGCTGTACTGGGGCCAGACAGGAAGCCGCTGGTCTCTGCAGAATTGGGTCTGGTGACTCCGAGAGTTGGGATCCCCACAGTGGGCAAAGGCCCCCCAGTAACACAGCATCCGATTGGCTAGCAGCGCTTCGGGAGGCTTGAACGTCAGGTTGGCTACGGGGCCGGTGTCAAACATGAAGGGAAGCTCCGCGCCGTGGCAAGCGTGGCCGTAGCAGAAGTCCAGTCCTGCCCACGCGCGGGGGTCTGATAGGGTGTAGTCGAACACGTACATCCACATAGACGCACCCAGTGACACACCAGACCGTGCAGAGTAGCGGGACGGACACAGGAAGACAAAGTCTGTCACAATCTGAAGAGAGTGCACAACAACAGGAGCTCTTAATTAGAACAGATGCCCTGAATGCGCACGCGCACACACACAGACACACACACACACACACACACACACACACACACACAGACCATTAATTGACAAAAAAAATATTCCCCTCACTAAATCTCAATGGATTTTTAGATGGAGTGGGTCAAGTTAAAGTTAACACATAGGACTATCAGAGGACTGTAGTCACACTGTTCTGTGCAGTCATGTGGCCTTAGGTTATGGATACAGATATAGGCAGTGGCTGATGCTCCACGTGGAGCAGGAAGGATTTAACTAAATCTCTTTCTCTCTCTCCCTCTCTTTCTCTATCTTTTTCACACACACACACACACACACACACACACACACACACACACACACACACACTAGATCCAGATGCCTACCTGAGAGAGCATGGTGCGGCGATCTGAGTAGAGGTACATGGGCAGGTACTTGTGGAGTACGGTGAGGGTGTGCTGTTTAAAGATGGCCGTGGTGTAAGCCATGCTCTCCAACACTGATACAGGCTTGGTGAACACCCCGAACACAAAGATGACCCCCTCCTCTGCGGTGGTCCCTGGGGCACAGAACAGGGAGGCAATTTATATATATGATGATGGCCTATGGTATCCTCATGCTGCATTCTCGAATTTTGCTGATTGGTCAGGATGGGATAGGCTACATTCTGAGTGAAAGAGGCCAATGGCCAGATTCCAAGATGGAGTACTGAAGGGAGATGATAATCTGTCTAACTGTGTACAAAGGCAATGGCCAGGTTAGAGTAAGAGGCAACAGTCCAACTCTTAACTTTCTCAGAGTGAAAACAATTTAAGGCAGGAGAGCAGGAGATTGTAATCTCACTGAGTGACTGTGGATGATAACATTGTTCTCAATTACTCATAGCAGACCCACAGCTCTTTAGCTGATGATATCTCTGAATAAAATTGAGGCACTAACGGACCCTCAAGAAGAATAAATCCAAATGAGCAGTCTCTGATGTCTGTCTACCAGGCAGGCAAGATGGCTCTTGGCTCTACAGTCATTCATGTGCAAGTTCAGTTAGACCAGGTTAGGCTGTTACAGAGCTTCTTCTGTGTGGGAGAGCAAAGAGTTGGGTAGCATTGTGACCTGGCATGTGACTGGACGCCTAATGAGGTCCTCACGGTGGCCTGTTGTGCCTGCGCCCGGGAAGCTCAGATCACATCACATCAGATCACTCTAATGACTTTCACTCACTGCTCTCTGGCTTTCACTCTGTTTGCCCAGTAACTTTTCTGAATGTCTGTTTCAGAAAGTCTCGCTGGAATTCATTCCCCTTCATACCTACAATTACCTTTGCAGAGGCAATGCTATTGTGTCTTAATGTGATCGCAAAGGGCCCTGCTCTAATTTGGAAAGGTTGCACTGTTAGGCATCAAAGACTAATGCACATAGACCAATATAAGGTTACTAATTAGGGTAATAAGAATATTTACAGAAATCATTAACAACAAAACAAAAGCAAAAAGCAAGCAAAATCCTTTTCACAACCAGGTTGTTGTTATTCTGTCAGGTACTATTGGACTGAAGGCAAAAGACAAGCAGTGAAACAGTGAAATGTGCTGTACACTTAAGATAAAAATCAATATAATTTTTCCAGTATGCAGGTGGGAAGTATGCTTAGTTTCAGTTGTTTAAACTTTTGACTTTGTTGCTTTGTTTTCTTTAAATACTCTCACTGACCTAACATCAGCAACTGAACGTACTAAAGGTGTGAAGTTAATTTAGATCATCCGCTGTCACTTTTGATGAGTTCATTCTGTGGAGGGTCTAGTGTGAAATTAATGCATAGACTCTCATTTAAGTAATTACACACACATCAGCCTCATGACTGTTGAGCTAAAGATGAACTCTTTGAAGTCTCTTTAAAGAGACCACTTCAAACCTGTCTGCTCAATTATAGAGTAACATGGTTTCAACACCTAAAAAAGCTTTTTAGCCAATAAAAAAATCTAACTTATAGCATCAAATAAATGCAATCAAGGGTTTGTAACAGGCTGCTACATGCTGACTTTGACATTTGAATAGACAGCTCACGAGGTGAGATTGTTTATATTAGTAGACAGATCGTGTTTTCAAGGCTGCTAATTTTACAAAACAGTCATCACGTCAGTCAACAACCTAAAGGGACAGTAGTAGTGGTGGTAGTGGTGGCGTGACAGCTAAGGGACATGGCTAACGTGTTAGTAGCCTGAAAATTGTGGGTTCAAATCAGCTGCCACTCTTAAGCAAGGCTTAAAACCCTAAGCTGATGTAATTGATAGTTGGCCAAATGTTAATGTTGGTCAAATGTTATGATAAATACACCTGCTAAAGGCATAAATGTAAGTGTCTAAAGGGTAAACACAATTTAGTAAGCCTTTACTAATAAGGCTTAGTAAGCCTTTTCTGAAACAGCAAGAGAGAGTCATGACACTCACCAATGATGACCGGTTTGTCCCTCTGCCAATAGCCCTTCTGGAAGGCTGCGATTGGCTGGTCTTCAATCAGTATCTCATCAATGAACGGCCCCCACGTCTCAAACACCTCTAGAAAGCGGAAAGGGTTTACAATCTTCGATCCTGTAAAGAGAGGGGTTTAAAGAATCATTGATTTATTAATCAATCAAAGGTATGGTTAAGCGAGACTGGCTATTGCTTTTACCAGCACAAACCGCCTACTGAACTCATGGTGACAAAAATGAGTGCAATATTAGGCTAATTAAATACCAGCAGGGGGATGTCACCTAGTCACCCACTATGATGAGTTGAGGTCTACCGGCGAGATGTCCATGCTCCAGACATTTCAACCAGTAGAAAATCATTTCTGGGTAGCTGAGAGAATGACAAAGTCAACTCCATTACATTCAATTCTACTCTATTGCTTCTACTGGTAAAAGTAAGTCTTTGAGAGCGGGTTTCTGAAGCCAGGTGGCACTTTAGAATTTTTTTTATGTTTTTTGTGCATTTTTAATAGCTAGCTCCTTTTAACTTTTAAAGCATTTAAACCTACTGCTGTCATGAGATGAAAATGTGGCACAATAGGCCAACTTGATGGGTGCATTCTACTTTTTATTTTGTTTCCTTTAGTTTTAGAACACAACATGCAGTGTGCCAATTCTGAAAGTTGGCAACCCAACCAGGCCTACTAGCATACTCTGTGCCACATCATTTTAGTCTCAATCAAGAACTTAAAGCGGTGCTCCGGAGTGATTTCAAGCATAGCCCTGTTGAACAAGCCTTCTAAATGCACTACTTAGCGAGTAGAACAAAATGATTTGTAACAGCTTAGACCGAACGCGAGCGCAGAAGCGAACAAGCACTTTACACTGAATCAATGGAAACTCATTATTCGAAGCCGAAAGTAAGATCTGGGGTACCTTTGACTCAATGTGCTTCGCGGGTCGGTCTATGCTGTTCGAAATTCTTTCATTCCATGCAAAATCTGTTGCTGTTAGAAGGCTCGTGCAACATGCTTACTCTGGAGCTATCCTTTAAGTCAGAGAAGGTAGCCATAACCTGCCACTCCAATGAGGTGAGATCAACGAATGTAGATTCTGAAAGGACCCCTATCTCAGAACTCTGTTCTTTCAAAAGTAAGACCAGTTGCATATTATCTCAAAAAAATCCAAGCTTTGATGAAAAGAAATGATTACGCATAAGACGATTGTACTTTATACTTGGTTCTTGATTCTTACCCCAAGTTTGCATGCTAACTAATTAGCCTTGTGTGGATACCTGCTACCTTCTTCGCCTAGATTCTATTCTAAATTCTGACCTCAGATTCAAAAATGATTCTAGATTTTTTTTTTAACTTAGTACGTGTAAAAAAGGTGTGTGAATGAGAATGCTCACCTGATTTCACCTGAGCCCGGAGCACATCATGGGCACTGAGAGTCTTCAGGCAGATCAGGTCAGCAGCAGAGCAGTTTGCCGTGCGAGCAAAGTCTCGACCAAGCCTCTGGGCGTCCCACCTGTAACATAAACATTAAGTTTTAATGCAGCCCCCCTACAGACATATCTTTAATGCAGGCTCCATATGCATACTGTATGCATATCACTACAACAACCTCACCTCCACCACACCCCAGCTGCCTCCATAAAACCTACTGTAGACCTACATAACATCATTACAAAAACACTATGAAAAGTTCTACAAGAACATAATTTCAACCTTCAAACATACAGACCATAGTCCAGCTTTTATTATCTCAAATTCTCTACTAAAACATAGATGACATACAAGACTGTTAAACAACAACACTGTGAAAGAATTGACATCTATGCCCCTTTGCTCTACATTCAATATCATTTAACACTAGTTAGCCCAAAAATCACTAAATAGATCAATCAGAATCAGATCCTTTTCTATCTGTTAAATCTTCTATTATCGTGTCTGACTAAAAGGTGAAAAAGCTGTTAAAATAAACATCCAAAATATCTATATACTAAAATACACATTGAATGACCTTTACTGTGCGTTCACACCAAGAGCTATTAAAGCTGTAAAATAGCTGGAAGCCTCACTTTTATATGGGCAAGAGTGACAAAAGCTACCAGCTGTAAAAGTTGGGTAATTTGAGCGACTAAAAAAAGCTAAAAAACAGTCATCTTTATGCAAATTAGATATGACGCATTTCAGCTGTAAAATCTAAATGCTGTGCCGTAAATGGACTGACAACAGGCACGTCATGAGTGATAGAGCGATTTGGCCGAACACAGATATT
>JAODXP020000017.1:15734822-15819822 GCA_027497455.2 Sardinella longiceps
ACTCGGACCACAGGCCCGTCTGGGTCATCAGTAGATTCAGCACTTTCACGTCCAGTTTGACCAGCAGAATCATCGCTGTCACTGCCATCACGGTCAGAAGATAGGACACTGTCTTCTTTATCATGGTCAGAAGATTCAAGACTGTTACTTCTGACATAGCTTGCAGAATCAATACTGGCACCTCCTCCATCATGGTCAGAAGGCTCAACACTGTCTCCTCTGGCATGCTCAGCAGATACAATAATGTCACCACCAGTTTCGTCTGCAGATTTAGCACTGTCACTGGCAAGAGAGCCAGCATATCCCTTTCTGTTGATCTCAAAATGATTTACCACATCGCTAGACTCCACACTGTTACTTTCTAGATAATTAATTCTCCCAGTGATGGCAGTATCTATGTTCTTCCTGGACCCAGTGTCAGAAATCTCATTGTCCAAATCCTTCACTACATCTCTGTCCGAATCGAAGTTCAAATTACTGTGGACATCTGCACCATATTTAATGGAGTTTGACTCTGTACTTAGTTTAACATCACCAGTGTATATATCCTTTAACAAAGTATTGTAGAATTTTTCATCACTGAATTTTGGATCAGCCCAAAGATCCTTCAATAGCATCATACTTCTGCTAAGACCTTGACTACTTCTAATGTGACTTCCTCCTTTGTCACCAGTGCTTAGTTCATCATTGATTAACTTAGCATTATCTGTTAACTTATTAGCAGTAACATCGTGTTTATAGATGAGTTTATATGAATCCCGGTGTTCACCAGTCTTTGATTGCTGCCGAGTGTCTTTTTTGATCTCTGGTGTGTGTGTGTGTATCTCTCCGCCAGTCCCAGCTGCCAGTTTACTCACCGCTGTTTCCATGGTTATAGTTGCTCCAGACACACACCCAAAGTTTAGCACAGTTAGCAGCTTTACTAAGGAGATCAAGGCCAACATGGTGGTTTCAAGTAGCAGACGGCATGAAAAAGACAAGTGTTTTTCTCCTTATTCCCAAAGTTCTTCTTCCGTCATAGAAAACCAGAGTCTGTCTCTGAGTGTGTGTCTCTGTGTTTGTGTGTGTGTGAATGTGTGTGTGCATGTGTGCGTGTGTCAAAGGGAAAGAGAGAAAGTCAGATCATAGCTCACTGAGACACTCGTGGTTTTAATCAGCCCAGGCCAGACTCACACACACACACACACACACACACACACACACACACACACACACACACACACACACACACACACACACAGAGGGCTTTGTGTTGTGAAATAAGATTACAAACGGGAGGTCAGGGCTCAGTTATTGAACCACTGCACAAATATCCACACGCAAATACAAAAACACACATGAACACTTCCTGTGCACGTGGGGAAAGAGGAACGTCAATAGAGGAAGGATGATGTCATTGTAGTTTAAGATAGAAAGGGAAATGTGTTCACTTTGTGCTGATATATGGAAAAAATGTTTTGGAATGAACTAGATTTCTCCTGTGGAGATGAGATCTTAACAGGGTCACCATATTTGTCTATTGTCTCAGTTTATTGTCTCATTTTAATATCATCGCCTCTGTTTCTCTTATCTTGGAATTTGGGAATGTGCCACAAGTCATCACAAGATGCATTTATAGTCTACCGAATGCAAATGTCACTGTCCAAAATTTTTATAGAGAACAGGATGTAAGTCTTTTTGTCTTTTTTTTTTATTCATGGCACATTTGGAAAAGTGCCTTCTGTCTATTTCAAACTATTTCTTCAGATGATGGTGAAGCGTGTATGATACCTAATTGAAACAATTGTACCACATCTTCCTGAACTATAAACAAATCCATCTATTGGATGACATCAAAAAGGTTTATATCACTAATAGTTTATTTCTTTCAGATACAGGCAGCACATATTTTTACAAAATGAGACTGGCACCATGCCATCCAAATATAAAGAAATCTGGTTCATCACTAAAATCTTATAGATTGTGATTAGTTTAATATAAACAGAGATCATAGAGTATGATTACATGTTACATAAGGTAACCAAGAGTAAAACCATCAGTGATTGGCTCCGTTTTATAGCTACCGTCCAATAAAAGATGCTGGCAGTTGAGGAGGGTGATCCAGTGTCCTCAGGGGACCAATCATAAGCTGAGAAAGACATATCAAAACAAAACAGAATAAGATATACATATAAAGAAACAATAACTAATGGAAACAAATGTAACATGAGGGGCATTTCTCTCATATTTTCCTTGTTTGCAAAAACAGTTCCACATACTTTTGATTTTGTCTCTCTCGGAATTCCCTGTAACAAAAGCAAATTAATATCAATTTACCAGGAAAAAAGCAGTATATAGGCTACTGTATACATTTTTCCAGAAATGATAAAAAATTACATTTTAAATTACAGAGTGTAAATGAAATTGGTGTGTGTAGACTAAGTGCATGAAGTAATGTAGGATCGATATTATATTCTTTCCTTTTCTCTCTCTCTTTCTCTCTCTGCATATGACATACATATGTTTCCTCATATCACAGTAGCCTAATGTGACCTTCGTTCATAAATGGATCGGGAAAATTCATGCAGCCACAGGAAGTATGCCGGGCCCAAACTAATATCACTGTAGAATATCATATAAAATTGCCATCAAGGAAGGGAACCCTCCGCTTTATTAGTCGTATTTCGGATTCAGCTGTGGTTCCTGACTGATCAGCCACTTCCTCTAAGTCACTGCTGCTGTAGTTAAGTGTCCACTTATGCAAAGGCCAATGAAGGTGCTGATAAAGCCCTCAGCTGCGATTTAAAGGCCACCATCTCTTCGGTTATTGTCTCAGAACAGGCATATCAACAACACATCTTCCATCATAGATGATAGAAATGCAAATGATGTCTTTATTTGGAGGGAAAGGTATAATGGACCAATTATCTATCCCATATCTTTGCGTGTGAATGTGTGTGTGTGTGTGTGTGTGTGTGTGTGTGTGTGTGTGTGTGTGTGTGTGTGTGTGTGTGTGTGTGTGTGTGTGTCCATTTCTTACTGCAGAGTTTGGATTCACATTGATCTCCCCCAGTGCAATTAGAACATGATGGTCCCTCCACATAGGGGGGAACCCCTTTCAGATTCCCACTGTAAGCATCACAGACCAAACACACTAAATTACTAAATCACTAACTAACCACAGCCACAAACTAACCCTAGAATTAACTTCAAAACTTTTATTTAATTTACTACCTCAATTCATATAAATTAGTCCTCGGTTATAAGATATTGTGACGACAATCTTTATACATTTTTACCACTGTTGATTCAAGAGTGTTGAAAAGTATTTCCCATTTTCATACAATTCGCTACATGCACAAAATGCTGAGTGTACGCACGATTGTATCTGGTAGAGCCAGGTGATCTTGAACCTGCCGCTATATTTAATAGCTGCAATATGTTTTCACAAGGACCCAGTTAACGTCACACCCAACAGTGTCTGTGTACTTATTGCATTCACTACAGAGGCAGAACAGAACAACTGGCTCTACTGGAATGAGCGAACACTTCTGCATTTCATGCACGTAGTGTATATGACATTCATTGTAACAAAAAAAGTTGAGAGAAGAACTTTGCTTTGAAGAACATACCCATCTCCATAGTTGCAGACAAATATGGCTGATTTCGGGCTGGTATTAAAGTCAGCAATGCCATTAGTGCAGTGGTGCACAGCGCAGCCCACCTTATAACTCGTAGCCCACACCAGCTACACAGGGGGAGGAAAAAGACAGAGAGGGATGCAGATGGATAAATCCAAGAGGGTCAATGGAATATATATATTTTTTTTTTGGAACAACAGAAAAGAATTGTGAAAGATATGCAAAACTTTTGTTTCACAATCTGTCAAAGTCACTGAAGTTCGGCAAGAGAGATGAAAAGAATTTGTGCTGTGCAAAGCTAGGCAGACAAATTCACCTGAGTGTAATGGCCGCATGTTTTACTGCATGTGTTGCTCTTCAGTATGTAGTATTGTTTCTCGTCATTCCACGCTTTCAGGGCTTTCTCCACAGAGAACTTTGACACTGGCAACCCTACCCAGATGTTCTCTCCTACACGAGGGAAGTTTGGGTGCAGCTTACCAGTCTGCTCCAGCAAGGGATTGTGGGATGCTTTGCACTTCTTGGCCCAAGAGTTGGCACTTTTGGCTAAGGCCTCATCCCATGTCTGGGAAAAAAGGGAGGGAAAAGGCTGGTTAATCTCAAGAGAAAGATTACATTGTTACACTAAGAACAGAAATATTTCCTGTTTTGACCTCAAAACCACTGAAAAAAGAAGAAGTGTGATCCACCTGACAGTAGCTGTACAACATTAAATCATCACCAGTTATTATTGACATCTTGGATTTAAAAACAACAATATGAGATGTTGCAGTGAAACTCGCAGTTGTGACAGTCAGCACATTTTCAGTGCCATGAGTGCCATTGAAGTTCATAAGTGCCCTTCAGGAAATCCCACCCAGAAAGAAAATAGCATCTCTCTCTGACCATGTGAGCTCTCCCATTGAAATGCATAGGTCCAACAATAGGCCAAAAATAAACATTCAAAGGGAGAAAGTTTCCATTCAAAATCTAATAATACTCTCAACGGACAGACTCAATAAGGAAGCTTTAAAGGGCTCTTATCATCCTGGCACACCTGGTATTCTTTTATTCCCGTTATCACTATGGTAACCTATACAGGAAATTACATTAAAATCGACTATTATGGGACACACAAATTAGTTATTTTAATTAATGAATTACCTCAGTTATTAATAACGGAGAGTAATTATTAACCGAGAGAAACTTTCAGTTGTACATGAACACAACCAGACAAAGCATACTAAAACAAACTTCATTCTGCACGGAAATCCTACATCAGATAAGAATTTGAGTTGTAAACACAACCAGAAAGAGATAAGCAAACATACTGAGACATGTCTGAAAAAATCAGATGTGCTCTCTTGAGAAATACTATCTAGTGAGAAAAAAAAAAAAAAACTGTGGGAGAAAACCAGGAAAAACGCTGTCAAATACATCAGAATACAACATTAGAACAATATAATACATCAGTAAATCCATTGTAACATACAAAGGTGTTAAATGTAAACTGAAGGTGGAAGGTGAGAGCAAACCGACAGATGCAGAGAAGTGCAGTGTGTGTGAGTGTGTGTGTGTGTCTTACCATATACAGCATTTTTCTGGCAAAGGGCTGTGCTTCGGAACGATGAGAGTTGTGGAATTTCACACAGTCCTCGATGAACTTGGGGTCGGTGATGTTCGGCAAACCTTGCGAAGAGCCGAGGATGAGGAGAGAATGAAGACACACAAGCACAACAGAACACAGCACAGCCATGGCTAATGAGAATGGGATCAACATGCAGAGACACCTCCACCCAAGAGTACTACTTCTGGCCCACCCATCACACACACACACACACACACACACACACACACCTAGACACATGTTACTACAGGTCCACCCAGTCACACACAAACACACTCTCTAACTCCCTTTCTCTGTCTGACTCCTACTGCACACACACACACACACACACACACACAGAGAGAGAGAGAGAGAGAGAGAGAGAGGTCCACTATCATCCCCATCTCTCTCTCTCTCTCTCTCTCTCTCTCTCTCTGTCTCACACACACACACGGAGAGAGAGAGAGAGAGAGAGCACAGGTTCTCCTGTCTATATACTCACTCTGGTATGTATAATACATGTGTGAAATGTACCTGGGACATACATTTGCATTTGACAAATAAAGGAAATAAGTGAAGCAATATTGCCTAGGTGTTGGGTTATCTTTTAGTGACTTTTTGCATAAAAAGGCAACTTTAAATTCTTGCACTTGTTTCTGTTTGACAAGGGCAAATAATTTCCAAACGCCTCTGGAGTTCTAGGCTTACATGCAGCTCTGACTTGGGTCAGTTTTATGGAGGCTGTTTCTTGCTAACCTGCCACTAGAGTGCAGTAGGACGACCAATGGGACTTTTGCAAATACTAAAACTAATTGCCTACAGAAACCATCCTTTATTATAGGCTATCTATGATCAAGTCTGCTTAACCATATTCTCAAATTAATATTATGGTAGGCTAGTCACAAGAACTGTAGCCTAGACTTAACCTTCACGTTGTTGTTGGTTTGGCTATTTCAACAGAAGACTGCACCTTTGGCTGCTGTCATTATTTCATACAGCCTATCTATGAAGCAGAACAGAGCTGACACAGAAGCGATTTGCGTGTGAGGGCTTGGCTACGACAGTGGCATAGTATGTGGAACACGCAGATCCAATCAGCGAGTAGTATCAAAACTAAAGTTAGCCTAAATGTTTATTCTATTTGCAATCTGTGTTGTTATTTTAGTTGACAACACTCGTTTTATAAAATTAATGTGCATTTTCTAATATCCTCACGGGTTTGTGTTCTTTTGGCTGTGTGTCTCAAACGTCATGATACATCTCAACTTTTATTTTGAAGGAGAGATGACTTTCGGCCATATTGACGTATTTATCATTGTCGCTTACTGCACGCAGCACCAACATGGTGGAGGAGTCACTAACAGCAAGAAACAAATGCCTGATATTTACGCTGACACTGCATTATTCTTAAAGTGGTTATGCGTGAAGTTATTTTGCAATACTAGTGGCTTTGACTGAAGACAGGCCATAGTTTATAATTTGTGTTATTACCTCTCCAACTGACATGCTAACGTTGCTAACGTTAGTCCAACAACAACAGTCTAACGTTACCTGTCTGTCAAGTTTAGTGCTTTGCCCACTTTGGACTGTCATACGGTTGGTGACATTGCAATTAATATAACGTTATACAAGGCTGATAAGTCATGGAGGTGGAAGACTTCGTCTCCAGAACGCGTGAGCTCCTCCAGGAGGAACGTGAAGCCGAAATCGAGGAAACCAGGTCTGCTCTGGACTAACGTTATAACTATCTTAGCTAGTTCTAGCTCATTTTGTCAGTAGTTGATAGGCTATGAATGAATGAAAGCCTGACTAAAACAAGTCCTCGCCCATGTTGTCGTTTGTAACTAAAGCAATGTTCAGTCAAAGCTCCATTAGAATCCTCTCTAATTTATGCTAACGTTAACTATGGTATCGATATCATAGTTGGCCAAAGTTGGAGTGTAAATACCAATATGGTTAGCCATTTTTTATGGCTTATCATTAATGTCTGTGACTAAATGCTTTTCTGTGTTGTCCAAGGCTTCTACAGGAGAATGTCTCCCTAAAGCATCTTCAGCACAAAGGTGTGTGTCTGTTGAAGTTGCAGATCGGCAGCCAGCGCACAGGTCTCTATGGCCGCCTGCTTGTCATCTTTGAGCCCAGAAAGAGTATTGGGCCTCCAGTGCTGCCCAGCCACAGTTTTGGACCAGGTGAGAAAGACACAGACAACTTGGTTCAAATGTGTCAGAGATTTTTCTTTACAGTGATGTACAATGAAATATAAATATCCAGGCAAACATGTATTTTAAAAGGTAATTTGAAAACTTGTGTATAGATATAAAGGTAGATTTTTTTTTTTTGCATCAGTAGAACTATTTTCAAAGAGGCCACGTTTCCTTCACATGATCAAAATAGGATTGTTAATGTTATTACTATCCTCTACAATACTTTTCAAGCTTTTGAATCAAGCTGCATGAAATGACCCTAGCTTGTATGTTTGACACCCCTTCCCTACATGCTCATCACCCTACGCTAAACTTACTTGTTAGAGATGTGTAGTACAGTAGGCTAGGTTAAATGAGCTATCTTTTCTCTGTGGCTTAGGTGACATAGTAGGCCTGTATGAGGCAGAGGGCTGCAGCCAGAGGTCCCAGCTGGGCACAGGAGTGGTTACACGAGTGACCCAGTCATCAGTGGCTGTGGCTTTTGACGAGTCACAGGATGGCCTCAATCTGGATGGCGACGGACTCTTCAACATCATGAAGGTGGCCAACGACATCACCTACAGGAGACTGACAAGGTGAGGCTTCGGATCTTCATATTTGCCAGGTCTAAAGTCATTGACTGGTAATGTTATCACTTGTTAAAGGCGTTGTTATGCTATTATTTGTTTTTATTCACTTGAAGTGTTACTTGTGTGTCTGCAGTGCCTTGAATTTGCTGAATGGGTATGGCAGTGGTCCAGCTTCACATCTGATCAGTGTTCTCTTTGGCTACTCGCAGCCCACAGAGCTTTCATCACAGAGTAAGCCATACACACACTTTTAAAACACACACCTAAAGTTAGCAACTTTGTTTGCAATTTCCCATTGCCAACCAGCTGAGTTTTAACTGGATTAACAACTATGCTTTTGGGAAACGGACCCAAGTTACACAGTGTAATAGAGTAGCCATGTCAAACTACATGTGTCAACACTATGCAACAAAATAATAATAATAATAATAAAAAAAGATGATGTCCAAAAAAACATTCAAATATTCTGATACTAACTGCAATCATAAATGTAGCTTTATGAATAATGCCGCTACATTTCTATTTCTTGGTTTGTTCAGATGACTTGGAATTTTATAACACTGGACTGGACGCATCTCAGCGTGAGGCGGTGACCTTTGCCCTGTGTCAGAAGGACCTGGCTGTCATCCACGGACCCCCAGGGACGGGCAAGACCACCACCGTGGTGGAGGTGATCCTGCAAGCTGTTAGACAGGGAAACAAGGTGAGTAGGTGCGGTGGTATCATCTTCCCAAGAAGAGACGTGAATTTAATTTTAAAATAAAGTACTTTTCATCCACGTTTATATTTGCTAGTGTAACAGAGGGCAGCTAGCTGGGCTAGCTCGGCGGTAGTACGTGTAAATCCTCATCACCCAATTCCATGGGCGCTTCTAACACGCTGAGTTAGAAGCTCGGGCTTTTGGCTCAGTTGGTTAGAGCGTTCCACTCCCACGCCGGGAGTTTGTAGCTTTCGGGGTGGCGGGTTTGAGACCCGTGTGCGGTGCGGACCGCCACCGGCTACACTAGGAAAAAAAAGGTTTGTATTGTTAGATTTCAGGGGTATCACCTCTTCATTATTCTCTGTCTTGTCACAGTACAAATGGCAATTTACTGGAGAGATAGATCGATTCGATAGACAGTCAGACATACTTTTATTCTTTATTAAAGTGGCCTCAAATAGCTTCTTGAGATGTCATCTGATTTTCAAGGGATATAATTCACACACACACACACACACACACACACACACACACACACACACACACACACAGTGTGTGTGGGCGTGTGCGTGTGTGTGTGTGTGTGAATTATGTATTTAAACTAAAGCTTTAAGTAAAAGTAATTCACAAAAAGCGATTTAAATAACCTTGCACTGTAATCCATCTCATATAATGACCTGTAATGCCTCATCTCCCTCTGCTGTGCCAGGTGTTGTGCTGTGCCCCATCCAATGTGGCGGTGGATAACCTGGTGGAGCGGTTGGCACAGTGCAAGGCCAAGGTGCTGCGGTTAGGGCACCCTGCCCGTCTGCTGGAGAGCATCCAGCAATACTCTCTAGATGCCATCCTCGCCCGTAGTGACACCACCGACATCATCGCTGACATCAGAAGAGACATGGACAAGGCTCTTGTAAGGGAGAAGTTATTTTTGTTTATTTTTGTTGATGACTATCAGTAATCCTACAAGCCATACTGTACCATTCAAGTGTAGCTCCGGAGCAATTTCAAACATAGCTCTGTTGCACAAGCCTTCTGACAGCACTAGATAGCGCATGTAATTAAAGAATTTGGAACAGCATAAACCTTGGAACGCTAACGCAATGGCGAACAAGCACTTTACATTGAGTCACTGGAACTACAGATCTTACTTTTGGTTTTGAATAATCGGAGGTTCCAGTGACTTAGTGAAAGTGTTTGTTCACTTCTACGTTCGTGTTCAGTCTATGCTGTTCCAAATTCTTGTGTTCCACTCACGTAATAGTGCATTTAGCAGGCTCATTCTACAGGGCTATGCTTGAAATCACTCCAGAGCAACACTTTTAGATGTATAGTCTGGCAACAATCAATAGACCAAAATCAATCCTGGGCCGAACCAGCTTTTATTTAATAAACTGCCTTTGTATGGAGTAGGATAGCTCTACAACCAATCAGAGGAATGCCAAACACATGTAAACTCCAATTCAAAAGGCCGCTGCAGCCATACTGTAGATCAAGTGTGTAGGTGTTTGTTGGCAGACATACTGTGAATCAAGGGTGTTGGTGTTTGTTTCTCAGAGTGAGATGAAGAAGACCCGGGACAAAGGGAGCAGGGCTGGGCTGAAGAGGGAGATGGGGGAGCTGAGGAAGGAGCTGAGGACCAGAGAGGAGGACGCCACCAAACAGATCCTCAAGAATGCAAGCGTTGTACTGGCCACCAACACAGGTTAGAGACAATGCTGCGCTATGCTGGTACTGGTGCCTTTCTACTTCTGGAGGTCATTCTCATTTAGGGATGGTTGTAGTGGAGTGGTTAAGGAACTGGCTAGTGTACTAGCAGTCTGGAAATTGTGGGTTTGAATCCCGGCAGCCACCACTGTGCCCTTGAGCAAGGCACTTAACCCTACGTTGCTCTAGGGGAGACTGGCCCTGATGTAGTTAATATGGAATATGCAAGTCCCTTTGGATAAAAGCGCCCCACTAAATGCATAAATGTAAATGTAACTTACAAAAAAAAGAAAGGATGAACACTCATTAAATGGCTCTCCAGAATGCTTTTGGGGGTTCCATTCACTTTAAATGGGTCCTCCCTTTTTTCTTTTTTTTTTGCTTCAAATTCACATTTTGCATAACACTCAACTTTTTTTCACATTCGAAAAGAGATCAGCTGCTAAACAAATGTTTCAAATTCAAGTTGCTTTGCGAATCTACCTGTACATGATTATCCGTGGAAGAAAAAAAGTTTTCACTTGTCGTTTTGAAAGTTGCTGTGAAAGGAATGGGATTACATCTATGCTCGTCAATTGCAACATACTGTATATTTGCCAGTCTCTCTCTCATATCTTGTCCCGTTTTAAAAGGACACCAGGCAACTTTTTTTGCCCCTGTTTGAGGTATCGTTCTTATGAGCATTTGTTTTGGTACCATCTCTAAATTAATGTGAATGATAGTCAATGAAGGGTGGATAAATGTAAGTTTTATTCCAAAATGTGCACTGTGCAGTGCTGGCTGGGTGGTAGGAAACCACCTCAACATAAAAGAAAACCTAGTTTACAGCATGGCTATTTTTTTGTTGTTATCAGACATCATTAGCATATTGATCTAGTTTTAGTTTCAGAAAGATGCTGAAAAATATTTGTTTGCCTTTAATGTAGCTAATTCACTAGTTTTATAGCATAAACTGCACTGCACTTCCTTTAACTTGTCCATCTTCCCCTCTTCAGGAGCGTGTGCTGACGGCCCCCTGAAGCTGTTGCCAGCAGACCACTTTGACGTGGTGGTGATTGACGAGTGTGCCCAGGCCCTAGAGGCCAGTTGCTGGATCCCCCTGCTCCACGCCCGCAAGGCCATCCTGGCTGGCGACTACAAGCAGCTGCCACCCACCATCAAGTCTCACACGTAAGGCTTTAGTTGGATTTGGTATTTTTTGCCCTCAACAGTGCCTTCCAGGCACTTGGGCTGTTTTAAGGGACTAGAAATTGTGGACAAGATATAAGATTTCGGATCATGTTATGAAATAATAAAATAAAAGTGTGTGTGTGTGTGTGTGTGTGTGTGTGTGTGTGTGTGTGTGTGTGTGTGTGTGTGTGTGTGTGTTAGGGCGGCCTCTAAGGGCCTCTCAGTGAGTCTGATGGAGCGGGTGATCCAGCGCTATGGCGATGCGGTGGTGCGGATGCTGACGGTGCAGTACCGCATGAACAGCGCCATCATGCAGTGGGCCTCAGAGAAGATGTACCAGGGCCGTCTGACAGCGCACACCTCTGTGGAGAAGCATCTGCTAAAGTAAGGGCCCGTTCATACTGGTTTTCACCACTAGGTGGACCAGTTCAGTTGTTTAGAAGGGTAGGAACAGGCTTCAATCAGACAAATCTTTCTTGCTTTTCAGAGTCTGTCCAAACATTGCTCAATTTAAAGTCAGGAAAGGACTTATATATATTTTTTTTTTTGAGGTTCTGTTTTGTTCTACAATGGGTCAGGAAGTCTGGGCAGGGCCGTCGCAACAGGACAGGCAAACCAGGCAATTGTCTCGGGCCCCAGGCTGAAAGGGGTCCCCAAGATTGATTGTTTTATCATTTTAGTAGTTTAGTTGGTGACGTTTTTCAATAAGAAAATGACTTTAGACTGGAGTTAGACAACTGTTCAATACAAGTAATTATATTGAAGATGCTTGAAGATTATAACAATGTGTTTCATGTTGGTGTTTATGGGGGGTGAAGGGCCCCCTTGTCCTGTTTGCTTGAGGCCCCCTAAGTAACTTGAAACGGCGCTGAATCTGGGTACTTGTTGCAGGCTCCCCTTTAGTTCAGGTCTTTAGTTTAACTCCTATCCAACTGATCCTCCTCAGGGATCTGCCAGAGGTGTCCAGTGTGGAGGAGACAAGCATGCCCCTTCTCCTTATAGACACGGCTGGCTGTGGCCTCCATGAGATGGAGGACACGGACGAGGTGTCCAAGGGAAACGAAGGTGAGCTGTCCAAATATCATGCTGTACATGATGTGAATGAATTTGTAATACGAAAAAAAAAAAGAAATTCACAAAATTACATTATTTCTGGAATATACTTTCCAGTTTCCATAAATCACTTTTCATGTTTGGCCAAAGCTACATTTGAGCTAAAATACATAAAACTGATTGATGGGTTCATCTCTGATGAGTTGTAAATATTTGATTTCTACCTTACCCCTACAGGAGAAGCAGATATTGTGGCGCTACATATCAAGGCCTTAACTGAAGCCGGTGTGAAAGCAAAAGATATTGCTGTGATTGCTCCTTATAATCTTCAGGTAAAGTACTAGTAGATACTTCTTTGCATGTACTGTACGTAAGAGCCAGTTGTAATGCAATTTGCAAGTGCAAGTTGCAATGCAATTTCCCATTTCCAACTACCTTAGTTGCTAACTGGTTAGCAGCTATGCTTTTGAGAAACAGACGGCAAGTCTACAATGATCCGTGTGCGTTGCAGCCATTAGATTTCCGTTTCCAACCACGGACCAATATTGTACCAACGGTACACAGACCTACAACCCACCGTTTCTTAGCAAATGCTTCACAAGTTGACGCTCTTGTGAATGAAAAGTACAGAAGTGAACAGCCTGAAATATATACATATTTATTATCTCTCACATATGCAAAAATATGGGGCTAGTGCAATATCTCAAGAAGTTATACTATTATCTTATTATATATTTTGAAACCTTTGCACTTTACTGAATTTATAGTGTATAATGTATGTGTGTGTGTTAGCTATCTTGAGCTACTGGAGACTTGAATTTCCCTGAAGGACATATCCCACGGGATCAATAAAGTTCAGTCTAAGTCTGAACTAAATGAAACTCAACCTTCTCCCGTGGGTGTCAGGTGGACCTCCTGAGGCAGAGGCTCTCCCAGAAACACCCTGAGCTGGAGATCAAATCAGTGGACGGGTTCCAGGGCCGAGAGAAGGAGGCCGTGGTGCTGTCCCTGGTCAGGTCCAACCGAAAGGGTGAGTGAGTGCCGAGAGCACCAATGTTAGGTCAGGGATCATAGGTCATGTGACTGGGCTACACTGGCTCCAAATACTGCAGTGTAAATTGCTTCACTTGCACATCATCAATGAAGTAAAAAAAAGGCTATATTAAAGCCACCACATGCAACATTTGGGTAAAATTTCGACGTTTCCTATTCATTACACCTTTATGTAAATTGCCTAGAACTCACTAGACTTGATAAATGACATGTTCCGGAGTAAAACGAGCCCCTTCACGAGATTGTCCGACCCTCCTAGAGGCAGATACCGCCTATGCAAGATCAGGGAGCGCGTCCCGGCTATCGTAAGTTTTGGTTAGCAAGCAAGCTAGGTCACGTGACTTAGCCAGAGTTTACTGTTTGAATTACAACGCGATTTGTGACTTCTCAGCGCATTCAACTGTCGATACATTTGACTATGCATTGACTATGCAATTCTAAATGGAGGATTATTGGCAGAAACGCTTAATAACTGCTTTGTTTGGGTGTTAGCTTACTGGATGACGCCACCGGATCCTGCATAGGTTCTCTTTAAATACTTTTAAAGCTTATTTGGAAACTCTTTTTAAGTCAAATTTCGTAGAATTGTCACGTTATTCTGGAAGTAGTACATGAAAAAGGCTATTTAGGAAAAAAAAAAAGAATTCTTTAGCTCCATCTAAACCTTGTAATCGTGCTTGCAAAAATCCAGCGCTCCCTGTAGCCTTCCACCAATCAGGTTCGGAGGGAGAGATAGCTGCCTTTCGATCACAGCTGTGAGCAATCCGCTGACAACATGCTACAGCGAAGGAGGGGTTTGAGAGGCCGAGGTTGAGGAGGGTATAGAGACTGGGGGAGGGACCAGAGAGTTGTATGAATTTTAGTTGTTTTGCCTAAGTCTTGGAATTATGTAGATTGCTGAGTACAGCTTTAAGTTCAAAGTGTTGATTTGTGTTTCTTTATTCTCCTAGGTGAGGTTGGGTTTTTGGCCGAGGACAGAAGAATCAACGTGGCAGTGACTCGAGCGCGGCGGCAGCTGACTGTGGTGTGCGACTCTCAGACAGTGAGGAACCACGACTTTCTCAAGTCCCTCGTGGACTACATGACGGAACACGGTGAGATGCGCACCGCCTTTGAGTACCTGGAGGACGTGGTGCCCCAGAACTACACCCGCGAGGGACCCAAAGAGGGTTCCAAACAGACCTCATCCACCAGGCAGAAGAGCCAAGGGGAGCCAGGGAAGGGGAGGGAGAAGGGGAAGGAGGCGACAGTGGAGGCTGGGAAGAGGCCTGATGCTGGGGGTAAAGCTAAAGGAAAGGATAGCCATGCTAAAGGCTCAAAGCCTCTCAGTGGTTCTGATAGGCCCAGAGATGAGAACCAGAACCAAGACCCGGCTGAGAAGCAGAAGAAGCGAGATGAGATCAGACAGCAGATTCAGAACTTTCTTCAGGATTCTGGCCAGACCGAGCTGTGCTTCCCCCCGTCTCTGAACTCTCACGAGCGTCTGCTCGTCCACCAGATCTCAGAGGAACTCGGGCTCAAGCACGAGAGCCAGGGCGAGGGTAAGAACCGCCACATCACTGTCTCCAGACCGCCCACCATATCTCAGGAACCTCAGGAACCCTCCTCAGGGGGCACAAAACCAGAACCCAAACCCCAACCTCAGCTAGGCCAAGGAGAAACCCAGGCACCAGCCGCAGTGACTCCTCCCGGCCAGCAGGGGTCAGCATCTGGGGGAGGTGTGGACCTGAAGAGCCTTCATTTGGAGCGCATGAGGAGGGAGCAGCAGAAGAGAGAGGAGAAGGCCAGACTGGGCCAGCAGCAGCAGCAGAGGGGAGAGGCAGCTGCTGCAGCCGGGAAGAGCCAACAGGGCAAGAAGGGAAAGGGAGCAGCCAAGGGTGAGCCACTATATATGTGTGTGTGTGTGTGTGTGTGTGTGTCTGTGTCTTTGTCTGTATGTGTTTGTATGCAGAAAGAGAGAGAAAATGTGTGTGTGTGTGTGTGTGTGTGTGCAGAAAGAAAGAGAATAAGAGAGAAAATATGTGTGTACGTGTAAGTGTGTGAATTATATCTGTCCTCCTTTCCCCTAATTTACTGCTGCCAGATGGATAGATGGAATAAACTGTACTTGCACTAAAATCATTTTATAGTTCTTTCAGTATTTTCACTACTGTTCATTCATGGAGCAGACTATTTGTCATCAGAGACTTTTAGAGAGTCCATAATCTTCTCATTAATCAGTGGGCCTACTGTGTCATCTGGTATCTACAGTAAGCTTGCTGCTCATGTGGCTGTTGCACTGTTTCACTGTTGCATTGAGTTCCCCAGTTCTTGTGCTCTAAACCCCCTGTGTCTGTGTGTGTGCGTGTGTGTGTGTGTGTGTGTGTGCGTGTGTGTTTGCTTGCTTGGAACTGTCTTGGCAGGTAAGAACCGCACGAAAGCAGGACCCGCAGACATTGCGGCAGCTGCTACAGCAGAAAGCGACTTTGACGCGCTGATCGACGCGGTGGTGAAGGCTGAACGTGTGTGTAGCTTTGTGAAGTGCAAAGCTAGCGTGGTCACGCTGGGAATGATGTGCATCCACTGCAACCGGCAGTTCTGCCTAAGCCATCACATCCCTGAGGTGAGAGGTCAGGGGTCATAGTGATGTCTTGGTTGTGTCAGTAGAACAGGAGACCAACTCCATGGTGACAAAAACCAGGAAGTAAGAGTTTTATTTACAGTGAAGTGCATCAAGAGAAAGACAGCATGCTTCACAGAAAGATCCAAGAGCCAGTCTAACTAGACAAGGAGATACGCTGACGTACAGGTCCAGGTTGACGGAAGGCGTGGTTGGTCATCGCAGTTGATGTGGACTGCACTGAATCAGACCATGATTGGTGCCAGTGTGGTATACTAGAGCAGATAGTGTAGCTGCTGATGCAGGGGACAAACACAGACAGTGTAAGCACTGAAACAATCGAAGAACATACTGTTCCACCTGTCTCTAATGATGACTGACAGTTGGAACAGAATGAAATTAAAACAGTCTGGCCATGTGGAGAGACAGTTGAGACAAGCCTAGCTCAAACACAGGCCTGATAGTATTCAGGCGCCGTGCCTGATTTCAGGCGTACCAACATGACTGGGGGGAAAAATGGTTGGATTAAAGTAGGATTAATCTAAATTATAAACGTTTTCTTGTCATTGTACCTTCGTAGAGGTGATGAGGATTGATAAATGACATGCTCTGAGTTAAATGTGCATCCTTGCACGGGCATCACGGCCATCACTAACTGAAGATATGGAATTTGGCCATAACCAAGTAGTGTTCTAAAAGTGTGATGCAAATATAACACCCCCACCCGTGCCCACCTCCCCACAATGGAAGAAAGTTCAGGATTTTTTTTCACTCTCAGCCCTGCAAACATGAATACACTGCATATGACTATGAAAATAATACATTGTGGTTTCAACATTCTAGGGTCAGTCTCAGGTCAGGTGAGGTGCTTAGATTACGCACATAAGAACATTTGCACCACTGGTGTGTATTTGACTGCATTGTGCAAGTGTCACTACAACAGAGACAGCATCACTTTGATCCAAAAGATGCATTAGCTCATAGTGCTCCTAACTATTCTTTTAAAAAAAAAAATAATAATAATGGATACCAGGTAATAAATGTAATAAATACTACTGAAATATTTGTGGTTGGAGATTTATTTATTGACAAAGTCAGAAAAAAAGTCTTTAAATTTCACATTTGACTTTAAACTTGTGACCAGTGGTGTCTTTTTCTCCTGTCCAAAACTGACCTGCTCCACCTCGTTCCAGGTCCATGGTTGTGGGGACAGGGCCAAGACCCACGCCCGCATGCGCATCAGCAAAGAAGGGGTGCTCTACGCTGGGAGCGGACATAAGGACAAGTCCATGGATCCCAACAAGAAGGCTTACCTCCAGAGGAAACTGGACTCCAAGCTCAAAGACATGGCTACCCAGAGGAAGACTAAAGCCAAAGAAAAGGACTCTCAGCAATAAGGATGAGCTCTGGTGATGGGTGCCTACATGTGTGTACTGTATGTGTGGCTGCTGTGTAAAAAGTAATTAAATTATTTTTTTAATGATTATTATTGATCTATGATTGGTATGTTCATCACAAGCATGGGTGCATGACTCAGAGGGCTCTACAATGGCAAGCAAAGTGCAGTCTCACAAGACGAAAGAAACAGTGTTTCCCACTCATTGCCCTAGACTGGGTCGCCCTGCCATAGTCTAAATATGGGCCATAAAATTATTTCAGCCATATCTAACATTATTGCTGTGATATTCATTTAAATTCTTTCCTCAATGCCGGGGTCTCAGGGTCTGTTTCCCAAAAACGTACAGTAATTTCCCCCATATAAGCCACATTGTGTATAAGCCGCAGGACAGTGTTTTATGCAAGTTAAAAAAAAAAAAAAAAACATATTAACAATATATTAACTGCCCCCGTTTTAACCTCATAGCAGAAGAAATTTAGCAAAATCAATGTATAAGCCGCGGCTAATGGTTGGGAAATTGCGGTAGTTGCCAACAATGCAATTTCCCATTGCCAACCAACTAAGTTGCTAAGTTTGCAACTATGCTTTTGGGAAACGGATTCCGGGTCTATTTTGCTGTAGAAAGAAACCACATCCTTAGTCTCAAAAATATTTTAGAAAACTAAATCTAGCCTTGCGTGTGGCTTAAGGAAGCTCTGAGTTGATGGGTTGTACACTAGATTTTGCTCACCAGCTTTTGCCTATTATGCAATCAAATTACGTTTGGGCTATTACATCATCTTGTGTTTTTAAGCTCCCAGGAACAGTGGCACCAACCACAGCTAATCACTTCCTCCTGTGGTCTGAGATATGGGAGTAGTGTTACAAGATATTGTGGCATATTATACTACTGTAGTACTCCACTTCCTTATAGAGCAGTGGTTCCTGAACTTTGAACTGCCGCATAGCCCTTGAGACACTGGTCCTACCGAGTACCCTGTGCAACATGGACTGCTTGCTATAAAATGAAATATATAGATTTTTGTGCAATTATTGCATTTACAAAATGTAAACACCTATTATTACATATAAGGTACATTATAATGTACCGATAGTGGCAGTAAAGGGCATTGGGGATAGTTTGTACATAGTATAAGATCTTTTTTCTATACTATCTTTATGTTGGTGAGAACAGAGAACCCCTTCCAAGATTATTTTTGCATACCTCCCAAGAAGTACTCTACTACAGTTTGACAAATTATGAGCAAACAGTATATGGAGTTATTAACAGTTTGTATTTGGTTATTATTTTCACAACAATATAATTATATTACACCTTTTACATAATGAAAAAGAAATTGTATAAAAAAATATATATTAGTTATTATAGTAATAACAAAGTGCATTGTCCACATTCTTAAAATGTGTTTGTTTCAGATTCACAGCTTCAAAAACCTCTAAAGCAAATGGCACTTTGCTTGAGGGCTTGGAAATGTTTCACTTCATACCAAAGGACAAATTATGTAAGATAGTTTGGACTAGTCCAAGACAAATGATTCTGAGTGCAGCAGGTTTATCCACAGTGTTATGTCAGATTACTTTTGTATTCTTCAGGAAACTGTAACACTGAAATCTGAAGACTGCAAGGAGCAAGGCTGTCAGTCTTACTGTAAGTAGTTCAGTCCCAAGAATTCACAAGAGGGTACACTGGTATTTTTCTTCACTTAAAGCTGTATTCAGCAACTCTTTTAAACTCAGATTTTGTAGAATTGTCACATTATTCTGGAAGTAGTACATGAGGCTATTTACGAAAAAACAAATTCTCTAGCTCCATCTAAACCCTGTAATCATTGTTGCAAAAATCCAGCGCTCTCTGTAGCCTTCCACCAATGAGATTCGGAGGGAGGGATATCTGCCTGTCGATCACAGCTTTGAGAAAGCCGCTGACAACGTGGTACAGTGAGGGAGGGATTTCAGAGGCCATTGAGAAGTGTAGTAGAGACGGGGAGAGAACAACGAGTTGTATGATTTTTAATTTTTTTTGCCTAAGTCTCGAAATTAGGTAGACTTGCCGAATAAAGCTTTCAGGCTCCACCATTATACCTTAAATTGCATCACCAATGTGAGCCAAGTGTGCTAAAGACCGACGGACCCTTAATGAGAAGGGCCACACTCGCCTGGGTCTGCCTCCAAGTGTGCTCATAGAGCAAGATGGAAGCCTCAAGGAGGAACATTTTATGACAGTGAGTGACAGTATGTCAGTGAGTCAGTGTTGTATTGGGGACAGGGTTTAAAAGGAATATCTGTAGAATTTTCACTTTTTAAAGGGCATATTTGCAGAATTCTGCTGGGTGCCTGTCTTGATTACACCGTTGTGATGGCAGCTGCTCTTTTACACACTTCCACAGTGCTTAGTTTCCAAAAGGTGGAGGAGTAAGTAGCAAGAAGTGTCAGTAGAGCAGGATAGAATTCTTGAGGGGACAGATTTTAAGGGGGCATGGAGTACTCTTGCCCTCTTCATACATCCCTGGTGAAAAGAATGGAAAAATCTTCTCTGTAAATTTGTCTTTAAATGTGTGCATAACTGAACCGTCTGTGGTGTTCAGAAACGTCACTTTGCCCTTGTCGTAGTCCAGCTCCACTGTGATCTTCTGCGGCTTCGAGCGCACAGAGAGACGAGTGCGGGGGGAAGTTTGTGCCCAGAAGGTGTTGGTGCACAGTCCAATTACCCAGAATCCCTCAGCAGGGTTCAGGAACACTGTGTCCTTCCTGTTGATGGTTTCCCGGGCAACTCCTATGTACCAGTTGGTGCCTTCTCCCACATCCACATCCCAGGAGTGTTTCCCAGAAGTGAAGCATTCCACCGCCAGCACCGCCATGCGGCTACTGCAGCGCTCATGGTTGCTAGGCACCGGATGCTTTTTCCCATAATGCACAGTGGTGAACTCGTCGGAGAGGATGAGGTTAGCCTGTGCTGTGTTTGGATCCAGATATAAAGGACCTGGAAAGAGGATGTGAGTATACATGTAATACATTCAGTCTGTTAGATCATCCAAGCATTACTGTAAAAGTTAGAAACAATTACACATTCCAAATTCCATGTGCACCCAGACCATTACCCTCTAACTGAATCATTATCTGCCTAGAAACATAAATCTTATTGTAGTGTAGTGTAGTGTAGTGTAGTATTGTAGCTTAGAATGCCTTCATCATTTAGATGGCAATATGGACCACTTTATATGTCGCTTTTACTTTTGGAAGGGTGAAAATCTTAAATGTCATCACCCTCATGTTGTCTATCCCACAGCAACAAAATAGCCACCGGCCCTCTCTCTAAAGACAGGACTGACAGCATTGTTGGGAGCACCCTTACTTACAGTGATAGACCATGTCGGCCATCTTCTTCCAGACGTCATACTTGAGTGAGCTCACATGCTGTGCAGTGTCTATCAGCGCTCCAGTTAGCACCTCCGGATCCTGCATGGTGTAGCGCAGCCTGGAGATCACAGCAGAAAATCAGTGTGAACACTTCAATTTTTTAGTTTCTACATTAGTTTTATTCTTTAGTTTCCAGTATAGATATATAATGTAAAGCTAAAGAGGAATAGCACAGATTTAAAGCACAGACATGTAGTGAAGCCAAACAACGCAGTCCTCCCTTAACCCCCAACTTTAACCACTGAATTATTCAAGTAGTCCTTGTATTGAGGGTGAGGTGGGGGGATTGGTGAGCCCTAATGTAGTAATATAGTAATAATGTGATGTAATAATATTTTTTAGAAACATAGTACAGAGTTAATATTTGTTATTAAAGGAATACTCCACCCTTTTATGAAATTGGGCTATTAGCCCCCTTACCTGGAGTTACATATGTTGGTAAAAGCATTTTGGTCTCAGTCCATGCATTTTCCTAGTCTGGCAACCTCATTTTTATCTTTTTTTTTAGTTTTAGCTAAGCATAGGTGCTGGAATGTAAAGTAGCCAGGTAGCCACTCTTTGGCAACGTTATACATTCCAGCGCCTATGAAAAGTTAAAGCTAAAATTGGGGTTGCCAGCCTAGGAAAATGCAAAGACCAAAATGCTTTAACCCACATAATTATGTATCTCCAGGTAAAATGGTGAATAACCCAATTTCATAAAAAGCTGGACTATTCCTTTAAGTGGTAATAAGCTCAGAGGAAGGAACAGACCAATTATAGAGATTCATGTGCCAGTTACCTGCTTATTGTTTTCTTATAGTCCTTCAGGGTAATGTGAAGTGGTGGCATATGAAAGAGATAGACAGTCAATTCTCTTTAACATTCATACTATCACAACAGGTACAGTAGTTAATATTCATTTGAAATTATGACATACTTTAAGAAACTGGATGTCACTCCCGTTCATGGTTGCGTCCGCATCTCTTATGATGGCGGATAGTTCCTCCACCTGCTTAGAGATGACCTCCAGCTTCATCCTCACGCTCTCAGCCTTCTTCTCCTCTTCCTCCCTCAGAGCAGCTAATCTCACAGCCTCTTCCTCCACCAAGAAATTGCGCAACTTCTCAAACTCATCTCTTATCAGCTGCTCTGTCTCATCTGCCTGGATCTAAAAGAAATATCAAGAATTATGATTCATGTTATATTATTCATGAACTTAATCCAAGCAGGCAGGGGCACCGCTAGGGGGGGCGAAGTTAGGATGAGCCCGACAGTGACAGGGGGGACCAAGGAAATTGTTAATATTAAAATCAACGTTTGGGGGCCCCAAAATTATTTTCTGTCAAAGGGCCCGACATTTCTAGCAGTGCCCCTGCAAGCAGGATTCTAGTTTTCAGTGAATGTAGTTGTGCAAAGGTGCTAGAGAGGGCATGTGCGGAAAAGATTGAAGAGCAAGAGGAAAGGAGAGAAGAACCCTGGACAATGAGAACACAGTAGACAGCACTGGCCCTGATGTTCTGTTGGGTTGTGCTACCTTAATATAGATCTCAGTCTCCCTCCAGTTGTCTCTGACAGTTTCAAGTGTTCTGAGATGATTAGCCAATGAGGTGTACCTGGGAGACATGCCGGTCTACAGGGGGAATACACACACACATTTAAGAGAGTTGAAAAGGGCATTTGGAAAGACATTAAAAAATTTTCTATGGCTAAGTATTATGCCAGACCAAAAATATATTAGTGGATGAAACATCACACATCACTCAACCCATCTTTGCGTCTGTGAGTTTTTAATTAAGAAGAAAGACACAACAGTAGTCAAGAAGGTGAAGATTTTGTCCATCATCACAAGACACTACTCATATGTAGGCTACTAAGTATTAAGTGTGTATACTTATGTATAAGTATTTAGTTAGAACTGAGATTTCAATAAAGTTAAAAAAAAAAAAACAAAAAAAAAAAAGAACTGACATTTCATAAAATACCCTATTAGGTTTCTAGAAGTTCAATGAGAGTAGCATATATAACAGAGTGTAGTATCAAACTAAAGTATCCTACCTTGCGGTCAGTGGCTGCATCCTCGATAGAGCAGCACTCGTGGTTTTTATGCTCTTTGGACAGCTGACAGATGACACAGATTGGCACTTCGTCTCTCTGGCAGAATATCTTCAGTCTCTCGCTGTGTGCTGCACAGATCTCCTCCTGCCTCACAGTAGCAGCAGCAGCAGCCCTCTGCTCCAGCTGGAACCGGTCCGAGGCGATCTTCAATGCCAGGTTGATTGGCGGCCGCTGCGTGACCTCCAGCCGGCGGCAGACGGGACACTCACGAGCACCCTTGCGCTCCCAGAATTCCTGCAGGCACACCTTGCAGCAGCTGTGTCCACACTGGAGGGTCACTGGGTATCGGAACACCTCACAGCACAGAGGACACACAAGGGCCTCTTTAGACTGAAGAAGCGTCTCCATTTCCGCTCCTCTAAAGGTACAGTACACAGTCCTCAGTTGTAGTGAAACTATTCTTGAGTTCTCGTCAATGTCTGTTCTCTTTCATTCGCCTAGTGAAACTGGCACCTGTGGGTTTGTCCAGAAACCTTGAGTCTTTTCAAGAAGAACTTGCAGAACCAGATGGACATGATTTACAGTGAGTGATGACATCGCTTCCTCATAAGTGTCTTATATTTACCTTAGAGCAACACAAAGGAGGAGTTTTGTTGTTTTCGGTGCTAGAATATGCAAATAGGGGTTAGTAATACAGCCTGCAATGTCATGCTGTAAAGGGCTTCCTTTTTTTCTACGCGCACACAGTGTATATCCTAGAGTAGCATTTGTGCTTATCCACCTTATACCTTATTCTATTATATACCTTGAAAAATAATTTGAAGATGACACCAAAACAAATATTCAAATAGTGTTAAATTACAGTGTTACTTTAGAGCTTTCAGTTACAATCATCAAAAATGAAAAATGTTCAAAACAAAACAAGAAACTAATACAAATGATGGATGTCTTTGGATATTTTATTTATTCTAGAAAAAAAGGTTATGTACAAAGATTGTTTCTACTCCCTAACCAGCAGCTCTTCACAGATCCAGATTATTGTGGCACTCTACACATAATGTACTTCGAGAGTAGGGAGACAACTAAGAGGTAGCTTTAACCAGTTAGTGGATCAGCTAATGGATTAAACATTGCATCATAACAGATAGCACATATTACAGTGAAAAGAGTCATATACAGTGCTGTTTAATTATTCAAATTAATACAACTAGTTTGTATAATAGGATCATTTAAATACAATTGTGAGGAAAAAAGTCACTTTGGCTTCCCCCCCCAAGTGACATGTTTAAAGAAGAAAGTTTAGCTGCATCAAAAAAAAAAAGTTATTACTTTGTAATTTCCCTCTCGTGGATTAATAGAAATTAATAATGTTTCAGTCAACATAAACTTTCAAAATTTTCTGCAAAAACTTTATCATCATCTTCCACTTCAATGTCTTTGAGATAATACCTGGTACAAGTGCCTTTTTTGTGATACTTGTTGGCTTGTGATACCTGTCAAGTTGGGCCAACTATAACAATCAATCTGCTCACCGGCAAATTTATTTTGACACAATCACCACAGTGGTTTTGTACGTTCATTGCAAAGGAGCTCATAAAGTTATGTTTCTGCCATTGTCAAAATTAGTTTTCCAGCACACTGTGACTGCTGTGTAAAATTTCATGGCCAAATTTTATAAATTGGCCAAATATCTCAATCAATACAAAATATATGCTTCATATGTGGAAAGGACAAAAAATGGCAAGCTTATCAAAGAATTGGTCAGATTAAAGAAAAGACCTGTCACACATAATCATTCGAATATTACAATAACACTATATTTGATGATTACTTACTTCCTTTCACATGCAATTTATCTTACTTCAGTTTTATTTGCTTAATGCATGAGTGATTACAAAAGATTGGGGAGGCATGCTAAGGCAATTCATTTTCATTTTCGGCCTTATGACCTGGGAAATGTCAGCAAAGTTCTTGAGCCAATCACTAGAAACTTTGATCATTAATTTTACTGAATGGGATGTTCATCAAGGGAAATGTTTTTTTTTTTTTTTTTTCTAAATCAGTTTGGGTGAGGGTTAGGTTAGGGTTGGTGCAACTGAAGGGGATCTAGAGTCAGAGATCATGTTCAGCTGATATGGCAAAATAGAAGGGATACATTTTGGAATACATTAAAATCCAATATTAGGCCTAAAAAAATGCAACAATATATTTCTGCAACAAATAAATAAACAGGGTATTATTGGAATACAGTAATATTCTTCCTTTAAACCTATCCACCACCACAACAGGAGCATAGGAATACAAACAAATCGTGTTCATATCTGTCAGCACCACAAATTACGTAAGTGTACTATACAACAGCTACAGTCGGGTAAAAGAAATAGTTATGAATGAACTAAACTTAAAGCTGTATTCCGCAAGTCTTTTAAAGTAAAATTTTGTAGAATTGTCACGTTACTCTGAAAATAGTACATGAAAAAGGCTATTTAGCTATTTAGCTCCACCTAAACCCTGTAATTGTAGTTGCAAAAATCCAGCACTCCCTGTAGCCTTCCACCAATCTGGTTCGAAGGGAGGGATAGCTGCCTGTAGATCACAGCTGTGAACAAGCGAGAGAGGGGTTTGAGAGGCCGTTGAGGAGCGTATACAGGCTGGGGGGAGGGGGGGGACCAGAGAGTTGTATGATTGTAAACTTTTTTGCCTAAGTCTCGGAATTATGTAGACTTGCTGAATACAGCTTTGATTAAAGAAGTACATGTCATATCATAACATTACAACATACGAGGGAAATATGGTCAAAATGGTCAGTATGTGTTTGTAGAGGGCTTTTCTTGGCCTGCTCCATGGTAAAGAATGCCATTGTGAGTTTGAACTGAATACAAGCTGATGGTTCATTGCTGCACACTGTACAAGTCACACAAGCTATGTACAGGCCTTGAGTATCAGCCATGAACTGGCTGAAAGCATCATCACTGTAGAAACATTCTTTTGCTAGCTGAGGCTCAGAGAGAGAGAGAGAGAGAGAGAGAGAGAGAGAGAGAGAGAGAGTGAGGACAAAAAACATTCCACTGAGGGAAGAGTGAAAGTTTTGACAGTATGTTTCACTGACTGATGTCTGATCCTCCAGTAGAGTCCATCAGTCCTCCTCAGTAATAACTCCTAACTCCCATAAACAGGTAGGGTCCTGTCTGCATGCTCCCCCTTTGGACATCTGCTGGTACTGCAGGGGAGCTCATAGAACTCACAGTAGAGGGATGACTTGGAGCGTTTGTGTGTTTGTCACTTGAACTTTCCAGTAAACAATGGTATTAGAATCCACAGAAGTTCTTGACTTGTTGCGGTGACAACAGAGGAAAGTATGATGACGACATCCCTTCTGTGAAGTCTCTCTTGAGGGCTGATATGGAGTTATTTCAGAAGAGAGATAAGTCCCCTTTGTCTTATATTCCAGGGCAGGTCTTCCTGGGCGTCTTCAGACAAAGCCTGGCTTCATGGATGAACTACGGCACCGTGGGCAACCTTTAGTTCCGTTCGTCTGAAGGCACCTACACAGAGGAAAAACAATAAGAAATTTCAGCCTCCTCAGGGTTTCTTGAGCTATGGGCCTGTGAACTTGCTGAACAAAATCTGACACCTTCTTCTTGCTGTAAATCTGTTTGTAAGTTGTAAAGTATTGATCTTAAAGGAGAGTACCGGAGTGAATTCAAACATAGCCCTGTTGAAGGAGCTTGCTAAATGCGCTAGTTACCGAGTGGAGCGAAATAATTTGGTACAGCACAGACCGAACGCGAACGCAGAAGCGAACAGGCACTTTACACTGAATCAATGGGACCTGACTGTTGGAAACCGAAAGTAAGATCTGAGGTTACATTGACTCAATGTAAAGTGTTTCGCGTTGCGTTATGTCTGTGCTGTTAGAAAATCTTTCATTTCATGCAAAATATATTGCTGTTAGAAGGCTCGTGCAGCAGGGCTATGCTTAAACTTACTCCGGTATATTGCTTTAAATAAAAACTATTTTACAAAGTGTCCCCTGAGTAACATAAGGACACTTTCTAAGGACAGTTTTTCAGATTTTTTTAAGGCCTAAGTGTGTAGGCCCTGGTTAAAATGTCCTTAAATCAACACTGTGGAGTTTCTGGAGTAAAACCGGTGGACTAGTATTGTTTTAAAGGGACACTGTGCAATTTTTGCCGTAATGAACTAGCAACATAAAAGGCACATAGACATATTTCAGAGTCTTTCTGGCACTAATAGAACATGCTTATGATGTCTTACAGCAAAAAAAAAAAAATAGATGCTGTAGCTCGGTTTTCAATTATTGGTTTCCTATCTCACCCACCCCGAATAACAAAGTGCATATCTTTGGTGGCGGCTGGGAATAAAACTTTCATGAATATATGACATCTGAATAAATTTGGAGACTGTACCAAAACAAATTCTCTAATAGAAAGGATACCTCAAACAATGGCGAAAAAAGTAGCCTAGTGTGCCTTTAAGAAGAGTGGCCCCTTACTTGAGGTGGTAGACGTGAGAGCAGGGCAGCGCCTGCAGCTGTTGGTTCCTCTCTCCGATGGACTCGCCGCACATGCCGCAGTAGAGCTCCAGCTCCTCCACACACTGCAGGAACTTGACCACCTGCTCCCGCAGCTCGTCCTGCTGCTCACGGCCCCGATAGATCCCCTCACGCAGGGAATGGGTCTTCAACACTATCAGCTGCAGCAGCAGCAGTAAGAGAAATAAACAAACAAACAAAAAAAACAAGGAAGGTTTAAAATGGTCTCTCTTACTTGGCCATCAACGCCAACATGAGACGTGTAAACAGCACGATCAGCTGTGTGGAGTGAAAATAGCTGTTGGTAAAAAATAGCACTCAAGCAACAATGATACTAGTGAACATATCAGAATGTAAACAGCATCACAGTCAAACTCCACAGCTGCGTACAGACAACTTTATGTTGAGTGGGTCATGATCCGCTGATGGTGGAGCTCATTACAAAGAGAATGTGTGTTCAACATGATCAGATGCAGAGCAGAAATAGTGGGTTTATTTTTAAGCTAGGCAACAACAATGGTAACATCCAAGTCACTACAGAAAATCATTTCATAGAATTGATATGCATACAGCACTTTCATCTATAGAACTGACATGCACATAACACTTTGTGGAAACCCCCATTTTCTGCCTGCTGAATTCTGTTTTATCTTTTATCTTTAAAAATATGTAGTCCTCACGCACATCCAAATTGTTGTTGGGTGCAACACCAAAGGAAAGTATCACTAGTGTCTGAGGAAGGACTGTTTAGTCCGAAACGTTACACAAAGTAAAATGGTAAAAATGGGAGCTCCGGTGTGCATATTACTTTGTTTTTTACAGTTATCTTTTATCTTTGTCTTGTGATAGCCAAGGTGAAGCTGCAAGTAAATTTTGTTGAATTTTATTCAATGACAATAAAAGGCATCTTATCTTATCCTATTTGATCTCAAAAGCCCACATCATATTTATGTTTAGTCACTTAGGATTCTCTGATAAAACATTTCATTGCAAATAGACTGAGCGATTAACTAATAAAAGAAAAATGGCATGTAAAATTCATTACCCTTGCCTGCTGCCGAACATGTCTTAACTTTCATCTCCCTGTTAATTTGGTTGTTGAGATGTCTACTGCTGAACATTTTAACATTCACCTCCTACCAATGCTTTAAATAGGCTTAGATCTCTTAGTACAACAAAAATAAAGTATCATGGCTAAAGTTAAAGCTAAAGTATCATCATGTGACAGAAGATTACCTGCATACTCATTGTCATATGACGGAAACTACAGTACTGTACATCAATGCCCTTACGAACAGCAGACATTACAATGAATACTTGAAAGATGAGTATTTATACTGTTATGCCACACCTAATTGTGTGTGTGTGTGTGTGTGTGTGTGTGTGTGCACCAGAACAGCTTCATCTAGATGTTTCACCTACACAGCACACCTGAGACCCCCACCCCATCTCCTGAGGGTAAACTACTGCATACAGTATCTTCACGTAAACCACAGTATCTACACAAAACTACATACAGTACAAGGAACTGCTGTCTCCAGTGGCCCTGAAGTGAGTCAATGTTTATCCAAAATAGAAATGAGAACCTTACAGTTTGTGAGTAAATGAGTAAATGTAAATAAATGAAAGAAAATGTAAATAAATAACACGTCTAACCAGTTGGCAGCACATCAGATACGGCAGTGTGACGTGACTATGACGTACTGTAGGTCCAACCCCTTTCAAAGCAGACAACTAACCTGACAACTACTGTGACATGGAAGCATCATCTTACAAAATGACAGCTAGGACAAGTGGTTGAGATGTGTAAGTGACTCTCCAATGTGCTTTGCAAACAGCTTGGCATGGCAATGGATTATGATCATTGAGCGGGTTACAAAGTGCACAGTACCTTATTTCCCACGGATTCTGCCAAATCCTCTGCTCTCTGCAGTGAGTCCAATGCCTGAGAAAGCACAAACACACATAAACATCACTCAAAAATAAACAAAAACATAACGCAAAAGAAATGTTTACTGAGGTGACAATCACAGGCAAAGGACTTGGAGATAGTATAAAAGTGTAGCACAATCAGGCTCCAAAAGCAGACAATTTTACTGATGTGGGTTTGGTCCTAAAGGGATGTTTTTTATCTTTAAAGGGCAGGGGTGGCCAAACCTCTCTACTTGCAGGCCACATACTGAAGAAATCTAAGCTGCTAAAGGCCATTGAAAAATTTAGAGCTGTGACAGCATTTTAGATCAGAAAACCCATTGGCTGCCTAATACACTGTTTAATGATGGTGTCATCTTCAGTCATTTCCTTATTGACTGTCCCACCTACTGAAAAATCTAAACTGTTAAGGGCCATAGCAAAATTTAGAGCTCCAGTGTCAAGTGTGACAGCGTTTTAGATCAGAAAAGCCATTGGCCGTCTAATACACTGTTTAATGATGGTGTCATCTTCAGTCATTTCCTTATTGGCTGTATCAAAACTATATTTTTCCTACCATCTAGTAACCCTCAGACAACATTCTGTATTCATGCTGTTACTCTGTGTAAACCATGGTAAATCTATGTACCAGGTTACCAACTGTAAAGATACTTCACTAGGCCCCCGGCAGGAAGGCTGAGCCCATGAGGCGTGGATCTGCCCAAGGTTTTCTCCTAAAAATGAATTATTAGTAAGCAAAGGGAGTTTTTCCTTGCCCCTCTTACTCAAGGATGCTACCCGTACTGTCTGTAAAGCTCCGTGTGACAATGTATTGTATTTGAGCGCTCTACGAATACAATCGAATTTAACTGAATTTCATAGAGTAAAGGATGGATGTGCTGACCTTGTCCATTTCCTTCTGCAGCATCCAGCACTTGCCCACATTCAGGTAGATAGTTGCCTGGCCCAGCCTGTTGCCGATCTCAATCATGATGCACATAGAGGACTCGTATCTAGGAAACGCCCTCTGCAGGAGGATGAAGTCATACACAATAAACAACAATCAGGAACCGAGAATAGAGAACAAAATGGAATCACAACTATTGCATAGTTTCTCTATCCTTTGTCAATTAATAGAGTCATAATATAAACACAATATAAACATTGCAACAACACGTTTGTTTGTTTTTTTTTGTGCCCATATGATTATGGACCACACACATTTCCGGCAGGCTAAAAATACCCAGAAGGCATGCAAAATGAACTACAAGAACCCTACATCATTTTCTTTTATGATTAGGGTTAAGTGTAAAGCAAAGAAGGCCTTGTGGACATTCAGTTTTTTATATAATAAGAGAAGAGGTAGGACTTACATCCACATCATTCCTGCAGCGGTGGATGTCTGCAAAGTTCAACAAGCACAGGGCCTGAAGTGGTCGGTCCCCATGCTGTAGGGCAATCTTCATTGACTCCTGTAGGTGGGAGGAATGGGGATCAAATACATTCAATTTCATATTATGCTTTCACTGCACAGAAGCAAAGGTCGTCTTAATGATAAGCGGCAAAAATATAGCATGTTTTTAAAAGTTTCCTTTTATCTTTCAGCTAAAATGGATAGAAATGGATATGTGTTTTTGTGTGCGTGTGTGTGTGTGTGTGTGTGTGTGTGTGTGTGTGTGTGTGTGTGTGTGTGTGTGTGTGTGTGTGTGTAGTACCACAGCTTGGACCTTGGCTTGAACAGAAAGATCATGTTTTGCTACCTATTATGGCATTTCTAAAAATTCCCCAACACTGCTTATACAACAAAATGCCACACTTGTGCTTTGGCCGAGGCGTAGAAAATGTGTTAATCCCTCTTGTCACATGGCCGTGAAGATGGAATGCTTCACCACGTTCTCAATGGAGCCACCTCCACTTCACATCACACACAATCACATGTAGCCTACACACACGTGTGTACACATACACTCAAATACACATGGGGATGAAGTCAGGCACGCACACACACACACACACACACACACTCACATCACAAAAACCAATAATCTATACTTATACTGTACATCCCACATCTACACAAAGGTGGCAAATACAGACACGTGCACACTAAATGGAAACACACACACACACACACACAGGCTTATGCACACTGTCACAAGGATAATTATGACAGTCACCCACATACACACACACACACACACACACACACACACACACACACACACACACACACACACACACACACACACTCCAATGCCATGACTTCAATGTATATTTCCTGCAGCATTATTAGAAGAGGTTTAAGACTAAGCCACTGGTTTCATTATCGCCTCTGTGGTCCTGCTTCTCAGTAGGATGCCCTGGCTGGCCGTGGGCATATTTATATCACAGGGCAGAGGCTGTGGACTAGGGTGGGGGTGCAGGGTTGCAGCCGGGGCACCACAAGCCGCCAGCACCAACATACAGTATCCCAACCCAACCCAACCAGCCTGCACTCTGGAAGCAACCCATTTGAATTTTGACACAATTTTCAAGATTTTATTTATTTTTTCTATAGATCAATGTGGCTCATTCACCAATATCATCTTAATAATTTTCTTAAAGGGACAATGATAGTTTTTTGCTGTAGAACTAGAGAGCTACATAAAGGGCATACATGTACAGTATAAACGTTTTTTTTTTTTTTTTGGCAGCACTAAAAAATGCTAATGATGTCTGCAGCAAACAGTTAGCAAAACAATCAGTTTCTTTTATAATGAGGAGGCTTCATACACCTCAGACCTACACAGGGCATATCCTGGATGGCTAGTGGGAATTAAACTTGCATTTATGCACCCTTCATCAAATCAAGCTAATGGTACCGAAGCAAATTCTTAAATAAAAAGGATACCTCAAACAGTGGTGAAAGGTTGCCTAGTGTCCTATTTAAAATATTATGGATAAATACTCTAATATTTTACAACTAAAGAATATGCAATAAACAATTGGTTAACATTGTGACAACAAAATCCTTTTGAAAACCGCATACTGTAGGTGGGGTTTAGCAGCATCTTCACAAGAATGGTTGGTGAAATACTCCAGTAACACAGCCAATAGCGCAATGTGCTTAGTAGCCTTGCTCCACCTGGTGTCATTGCTATGGCCCAGCTACCAGCATCACTAGTGACAAACTTCCATTAAACACCTGGCTTGGCGTCCAATTCCCCAAATCATCGTTGCTATCTAAGTTAGCAGCTACATTGATTGTACAGTAATTTCCCGCATATAAGCCGCGTTGTGTATTATCCGCAGGAGAGTGTTTTATGCAAGTTAAAAAAAAACAAAACCGTATTAACACCATATTAACTGCCTCCCTGTTTTAACCTCATAGCGGAAGAAATTTTGCAAAATCAATGTATAAGACGCGGCTAATAGTCGGGAAATTACGGTAATGCTAGCAACTATGTTTTTGGGCAACTGACGCCTGCACTGTAAAACCAGTACAGGCACATGCTCATAGACACCGGCAATGATTCTACTAGCTTAGCTACTGTCAGGCAGACTCACAGACACAAGCACCTCCATTTTGCCCACAAACAGCACCAATACTGCCAATAAGCTTTGCACCTAAGTAAGATCAAGTAAAGTTTGAATCCTGGCTGCCACCGCTGTGCTGTTGAGCAAGGTAAGGTGTATTTAACCCTAAATTGCTCTAGGGGAGACTGGCCCTGAAGTAAACTATAGTTAATTGAAAGCCCCTTTGGATAAAAGTGTGTGTTTAATGCATAAATGTACATTTAAAGTAGAGCTGGTAACAAGGCCCAACCCACTAACAACTGCAATAAAAACACCATCATGCCTGTGGCCCCATTCATTTTCATACCCCATCAAGACCCACAGCATTACCCTCAGTAGCCTTTATGCTAGTGCCACAGACACATGAAAGAAAGAAAGAAAGACAGAAAGAAAATTAGTCTTTGCACCAACAAATATCAGCAGCAACACTCACACAAACAGAAGCATCAGAAGTGTAACCAACAGCAACACAAACAACATGGACACCAGCATCATCACCACTCATCACTGACACCAGAATAACACCAAACATCACAGACATGACAGGCCCCATACATCAACACTTCCTCTTGACACCAACGGCAGTAACACCAAACACACGCATTTAGAAATTTAGAAATGCCATAATAGGTAGTAAACAAGATCTTTCTGTTCAAGCCAAGGTCCGAGCTGTGCTACCACACACACACACACACACACACACACAAACACACACACACACATAGCCACCAGACTTTCAATCAACACTGCCTCTCATACCAACACCAGCACCACCATGCATCATTAACACCCGTGGGTCTAAAGTAACACCCGTCCCACTGACACTACTGACTCTCACACCGGATCCACTCACACTAGCACACTTTAACACCAGACACACTAAAACCAGCACTGCTACTGACAGCTGCTCATGTTAGTGCTTCAATTCAGTAGGGGCCCGGAGCCCCACAAGCTCACCAGTCACAGAGCACAGGTCAAGAGGTCAAGGGGTCAAAGGGCAAGGGAGACGCCAAGGAGACGAGAGGGGACGGTTAACGTGGCAACACCGAGAGGAATTACGCTGGACGGACGGCATGCAGACATTCAGGTGATGCAGACGCCATAGTGAGATCGTGGGATGGAGAAAATGGACATACAAGGACTGTGTGTCAGAATGAGTGTGTGTGTGTGTCTGTCTGTCTGTGAGTGTGCGTGTGTAAAAGGAGTACTGGCATTCCAAACCATCTTGGTCATCGTAAGACACGTAACCATTCACTTTGTGAAACCATTAAGCCTTCAGATGCCTTGTACTTATTAGCATAGCCTTTTTCTTCTAATAATTATATACACAGATCCTCTCACTCACATCTGTTTTAAATTACAAGGTTGTAAAGGTGCCATCTCCTCCAAATGACCACACCAAAAGCTAAAGTCAAAGCTTCATGTGTATCAGTTGCTTTCATAATTAAATGAGTATGCATGTCTATTCTGGGACAAGTTTTCCACCTGTAACAATCTCCTTGATGGACCAAAACGCTCATTATCATTCTATTTCATTCATGTACCGACACAACAGCCTTTCTAACCAAAGGTCAAAATGTCCATTAGCATTCTCAGCCAATCAGTGACAAGACAGCCAGACACAATGGCCAATCAAAACACAATGATCCTCTGCCTCTCTCTTCCTGGTCTGAAGTACATTCTGATCATAAGCCCCTTGAGGAAACCCTACTTCAACCACACGCTGAGGTCACAAGCTGTGTTCTACCTCGCAGCATTCCATGGCGTCGGGTAGACGGTCCAGTTTCCGGTAGGCCACAGACATGTGGTACTGGCTCATGGCCCGGTACTTCAGGCTCCAGCCCTTGCCATAGTCGTTGACCAGCTCCGCTGCTTTGCAAGGGAAGAACAAGGCCTTCTCATAGTCCTATAGGAAGACAGAAGGAAGAGAAGTTAAATCAGTTAAATCAAAGATCATGGAATAAGTTGAATTAGTGGAGATGATTGGACTGTTGATTTATATTAAATAGTCGGAAAAAAAAACGAAAAAGTTTCAAAAAGTATATTTGGATGATTGTTGAATGAACATGGCCCGTAACAGTAAATCACTGGTAAAAGGTGGACGCAGCACACCGCTTCAACCCTCTCTGGTTAAATTCCATAGACTACTGTAACTATTGAATTTCAGGAGGAGAATAGTAGACAGAGAGACAGCCAAGACAGAGGGAGAGAGAGAGAGAGAGAGAGAGAGAGCAGACAGATCCCAGAGCCATCTGCCATCCATAGATCAAGAGGGATTAACATAAATTGCGTCCTTTTTTTAGTTTGAAACTTTTTTTTAAAGAGCCAAGTATCCACAGACACATTCCGTGAGAATGAATCCTGTGTGATTATTATTGAATGTACTCAGACTGACATTCTACATGCATGACTCCAATATACTGAATAACATGCAGATGATGTTATCCTGCTCGCCCCCTTCGCTCGAATGGCAGTAGTAAAACTAGACAAGGACGGAGGCTAGGCTATGCTCTATATTTCGTCATGAGCTTGTATAACATAGGAGTGCATTCTCGGCATGCCCTGCCCCGTCAGACCAAACACACCGTCTCATCCACAGTGGCCTGGGGATTACTGTCTACAAATCTACAGAGTCAAGGTGAGTACAAAGGCCTATATCAGGACTAACGCTCCGAGACGGGAGGCTCCTTTTCATCTGTACTGACATCATGCTAACTATGTATGCTGGGAATGATGAAGTGTCACCAGATGAGAACATAAAAATGAAATGTGTGTGAGGTGCTTTAATGCGTGAGTGTGTGGGTGTGTGTGTGCGCGCATATGTTGCATGTTGCATGCTGCATACCGTATGGTATGTATGAAATGCAGTCTACAGTATGTACCAATCCATAAGGTTTGATGTAGTTCACACACAAGTTAATTAACCATTCAATATGAATCAACATAATCCTCATATAATAAATGTTGCCACGACAATTATTCTCTTTTACAGCCAATACTTATGTTATTATGCAGTACTTTCAATTTAATGTCAGATGACTGTCATTCCAACTCACTTCACATCAACAATTGAAAAAAAATAAACCCTCTACAAACAGATTGCATTGATGAAAGTAGCCTCCTATCCCACCCCGTGGTGTAGTGGGCGTTGTACGAGGAAGCACCGAGTCCCTCCACTTCTTGGAAGAGATCATTAGGTTAGAGGTGGGGGTGGCAAAACTTTTTTGCTTGTAGGCCATATGTCGACAAATACAGTAGAAGATGCCAAGGGCCAACGGAGTATTACTGGCAGCAATTTGACCAATTACAAGTGAACTATAGCTAAAATATTAATATTGCATTAATGTAACAACAGGCCCATTACTTTTTTTTAAGACATCATGGCGGGACACATGGAAGATGGAAAGGGCCTCAATTGGCCCTCGGGCGCTACTTTGACCACTCCTTATACAGGATATTTCTCACTTATTTAATAATTAAGTGAGATTGCAACGCACACCAAAACAAAAAGGTGCTGGCTATCGATCAGTTAGTCCGAAGGTATGAAAGAAAAGGTGCCGCACACACAAAGTCGAAAAACTAAGAAGTTTAATTAATAAAATGTGACAACGATGAAGGCCTTAGTTTTTGGACTTTGAGTGTGCAGCCCCTTTCCTCTCACACATTAATTTATTTATAACATTAGATTGCGTACCCCCACTATAAAACATGCCCACCACATCTCAGCCCCTACCTTGAGAAGGACATAGAAGCTTCCCAGGCTGCAGCACACCCTGCACTCCAGCATCTTGTCATCGTTATTGTGTGCGTACCGAAGGGCCTTCTCGTAGCTCTCCAGGGCCTTCTGGAAGACGCTGAGGCCCGTGTAAGCATTGCCCATGCTCAGGCACACCTGACCGTTGAGCTGCAAGCTCACGGTGGTGCCCTGCATGTTCAGGCAGGTCTTGCAATAAGAGATGGTGTTTTGGAAGTCACACAGCTTCTCGTTGCTTCGCGCCAAATTCAGGTAGCCTTCCGTCAGGTAGTCCGGGTCCTCCATGTCTCTGGCTGTGTCGATCTGCGCCAGAGCATACTGAGAGAAGGTTTTTGGGGGGTGTGAGTGTGTCAAGGAACTGTGAGAGCTTGTGCATGTTGTCTTTGGATATCATTCAGTAAGCAATGACAGTGATGAGAAAGAGTATAGTGCCAAGTGTAATTTATGACCCTTCGTGCCTGAAGCCAACACTACCTCTCTCTCGAAGAACTCCCATCAACCTGGACTGAATTTTTTAAACTCTTGTCCAAACATAATTGACATCATGTACAACTCATGTGCCTTGCTGGTATTCAGTATTGTAAGCATGCTAATTTGCTAATGAAGTCCTCAGCACATGGAAAGAGGAAGGGTTTCAGTGAGTAAGGAGGTTTGTGTCAACAGCACACTCAACGGCACAGATCGGGTTGCATGTGGCTCCCCGTACCTCCTTTCCTACGGAAGCTACAAATTATATTTGTTCCTGAAGATTCAGTGGCTAACTCGGCTAACTCAGAGAACTTTGGCTGATTGGTCAAATTTCCTCCTGAAGATTCATCCATTCCTACCCATGGAAATTAGCAAACTGATTGTGTGCTATGCTTACTAACCACCTTAAACTAGCTTTTCTGGCTTTTGAGGCAGGTAAAAGACTAGACAAAACTAATACAAGACTAATACAAGTTTCCACCTTCTGAAATAATCTTTTCTAGTAGAAAATGTCTGATTTGCACAGATTTCCACCTTCTGTTCTGCAGCAGAACTACTCTGTACACTCTTCTCGCAATCTGGTGATTGTCAGGACACAGCTACATAATTGTAGGCCTATCTCTAATACAAAGAAAATAGACGTCACTTTCCCATTCCGAATGGGAGAGGAGGCCCAAATAAACCCCACGAGTATGGATTACACTACATAGTTTATGTTTCCACCACCCAGGATCAGTCTGCAAGCCGTCAGTAATTCGTGTGCACAGGGGCCATACTCTATTGCATAATGCCTTCTACCAGTGAAGTTCTCCAGAGAAACCAGCGCTTGGACTTCACAGCTTTTCACATCTGCCTGGACTAAGTCATGATAAGCGCCTACCTACCTTTAGCATCTCCTTGTACTTTCCCATCTCCGAGTGTGCGGTGATCAAACAGCCCAACACACGAAACTTCCCTCCAGGGTCGGTGTTCTTCTCCAGTACTTTCGTCCACACCTCCAAGGCCTTCTCCCTTTGGTTGGACTGGTAAAGTTTCAGACCTTTCTCAATCTGCTGCTTGGCTTGCTCCTGGCCCATGTCTACAAGCTGTCTGAGTAGGGCATGCATCTGCCTCACCCAGTCCCAGCTTCTCAGACTACAGGGAGAGGCAGACAACACGCGTGCCTAGCAGGCCCTCTCCTCGACAGTACGAAGAGAACCGTGACGGAACCCACGGTTCCTGTCCTCTCCTGACACGAATCAGAACACCATAGTCCAGTCGGCTTCCCACGGTAAGAATCTTGTCTCTGTTAACAGGCACAGGGGGGTTGAAGTGTGGAGCGGTTGTCGGAGGAATAAACTCCCAAACGGAGGTGCTGGCAACGGTGTCCCAGAATATCTTCCTCCCTCCACACCCCAGCAGGGAGAATGCTGTGTGGCCCTGCCGCCAGAACCCCTCGCCTCCCCACCTCCCCCCACCCCCTCCTCTCTCTCTCTCTCTCTCTCTCTCTCTCCCCACCCACCCTCCCTCCCCCTCAGCAGCTCTGGCGCTGCCACAGATGGCCTTGTCACTCTGGGCCATGTGTCTCTGCTGGAATCTAAGCACGACCCTCTCAAAAGTCCCCAAGGTCACGACGAGAGCCTCCAACCCATCCAGCCCCCCCTCCCCTCCCAGACCAAAAAAAACCTTCACACAACCACCGATTCACAGGTTCTACCCACACTTGTGAGCAACAGAAAGGCCTTTAGGAGACATCCTACAAAAGTCCAGCGCAGGGCAGGCCTCCTGTGCAGACGTGGACTCTTCACAAACGTGTCTATAAATAGACAATAGCTATTTCACAACATTGAAGCGCAGCAAGGCGAACTCTCCTCGTGGAGGTTGTAAGTTCCTGTGGGTGGACCTTGTTAAGGCACACATGTGCCACCTTCCCAAAGCCCCTCTACCCCATGCCCCCACCCCTCCCTCCCTGCCTCCCTCCCCCCATGCCCCCCTCCCTCTGTGTCAGCAACTGGTGCCTAGAATAGTCCACAAAGTCTGGCATGTTACTGGACTTGAGTTACAGCACCACAACGTCTTCGAGCACATCAATGGGATCGCATCATGGACCCCGCAAGTGTGCCTTTCTCTCTCTTTCCCTCCTTCTCTCCCTCTCCCTCTCTCTCTCTCTCACTCCCTCCTTTGCTCCCTTTCTTGTCCCCTCTCGCCCTGCCTCAAGGATACAAATAGGATCTTTAACTGCCTTGCCATTCACAAGATAGGTTACCTTTCCAAAGATAAATCTCTAGGGTTGTAAGTCAGTTCTTTGTCACAACACAATTCAGTCTCGTGTTGACACAAGGCATTCACCCAGGCCTCATGGAAAAGGATGTGCTATTTGTGTCAAATATTTCTCTAAATCCCAGAAATGTGCACTCTCCTTCGGGCAGTTTTTCAATCTCAGAATCAGCCTGACGAGTATAGAAAGAAAGTTATTTATGTCTAATCTGATAATCGTTGGTATACATTCTGCTCTAATATAGCACAGGTTAATATTAACAATTTGGAACGATGTTTGGCTCTATCAATAATCACAAATACTCCCTCTGTATGTGCCGGTGGCATAACAAGGATACGATAAAGAATGTGACCAACATACAGTGCCACCAATCACAATAGTTCTAGTGTTCTACAGATGTTGATTCAGAACAATCGATCTTTAGCTTGAGCATTTCATTTTGAAGAACATTTTGTCAAAAATAACACTCTATAAAGTACACAGTTAAAAAAATGTTTTGCCCTTTTTGTCATCTTGAATTCTACTCTTCAGTTAAGATGATTCATCACTGTTTTTTTTTTTCAATATAAACTAATGGTGAAGTTAATACAACTATAGCCTACATACGGTACATTGTTACTTCTACAAATAATAAGTTCACTAGCATCAAATACGTAATTGATGAAGGTGCATTTTGTTGATTTAACTTATAAATTTAAGGTTACTTATTTCTTTTATGTTTATGGGGACATCATTTTTTGATGCAATACCCTGTTGTTAACAAAAAACACACTCTCCAGGTTCTTGCGATGTTTACTAGACTTCTAAACTGGATAAAGCCCCCATTACTGCATCACCAAAAGGCCAGCAGTTGCAGCCAATACTAGTTCACAAAAGTACACTAACCGAAGGGTTAATGAGAATGAATGAGCACTCGTCCAGACATTAGCCCCTTCCGTCTTTTTCATCTTCGCCTTCTGCCAGACACTGTACTATTGCATTCCCACCACTAGGGGAACAACCTGGAACACACATTTGCAAATAATCAATAGCATCAAGTCTGGTATTTCAAGTCCCAAGGGTATACGGTATACTATGAAGCAATGTTACTGGTTTACCAAAATAACCTCTGATTTAACCACTGATCTCTAGATATTTCTCCTCCTGATTTTTTTTTTTTTTAGATCAGCAGTAAAAGTTCCCTGAAAAAGTCAGAAAGCTCACTTTATAGTATCCCCTCTGGTACAGTGACAAACCTGGGGGACTTCAACAAGCGGAAATGGCAAAATACTTTACAGAAACACCCTATGGCCTCCTTCTCTTGTTGCTAGACACTTCTGGAACAGGACTGAGCAAGTTGGTTTCACATTAGCATCAAGACACCCTTGCTTTCCTTAATTTTGTCACCTGGGAGACAAGAAAACATGTCAACTGCAGTAGCTCTATGCAGACGTGTTGTAAACACAGCAAGAGATCCAGTTTAGTCACAAACATGTTTATCTGTGGGACAAACATATCCTCCACTCTAATTTAAGCTTGTTCACACCACACATTTAGCTGGATGGATCAGGTTGTTAGCTTTATATACTTGCATGTAATACACACTATCTAAATGATTACATATTTAAAAATAAAGGTCCATAACAAGATATTTTTAAACAAAAATCCTTCTTTTTTTTATTACACGGCATATTCTCTTGAAATACATGGACAAGCTGAAGATGTACGTACAAACTTTACATTAGGATAGTAGCAATCCAAAAGATAATCCAGAGACATGGCTGAGCCTTCATTTGTTTTCATACAAAAAAATATAATAATCTTACTATACTAGGGTAAAATGCTTAAAGGTTAGTTGACAATCACATCGCGTCTGCAAACACCACCACAAATCATCTGTATAGGAGGTGCACGGTCATTGGTCAAACTTGGAAAAAACGCTTCAACCATGCCAATGCTCTTAGGCCTGTATTCTCCCAGGTGCTTAAGTCCAAAAAAGTGCTTATCTCCATGCGTTTCAGCCTGCACTAAGCACTTTTTTAGACTTAAGCACCTGGGAGATTGCCACCTTTAGTCATGTCAATAATGCACTAAAAATAAAAGAACACAGAAGAACATCCATAATGTCTGTCAGAACATCCTTTCGGTTCCACCTCTGCCCTTGGTGTGTGGGCCAGATCACTAAGAAGAGTGTGATTGATTGATCACCATGTGAGGGGCCATAGAATTATATAGTTATATAGTTCTACTATATAATTCTATGGGAGGGGCCCTACTGCAGTGGAAGCAAGCAGGATGTTACAGTGAGCATTACAACGCTACAGATGAGGCATATCAGGCCATCCTTACAAATATATTTGTTTGCTGGAACATCACAATAAGAAAAAAAATGGTTGGTAGGTCAGTATTGGTATGTTGATAGATAAAATAATTCAATACTATGGTCTGCAAGTCGGCCCAAAAGACTGTGAAATAGTTTTTTGGGTTTCGGTCCAACTTGACCAAGTCTGTCGGGTTACGGCAAACATGAATAATTTGAAGGATGGCCTTGTGTCTTTAGTCCCTATGGCACACTTTGACTTGAACTACTGCACAAATCCCCCAGACTTACTGCACACAGACACCAACACTGCTGATCACACTGCTACACATCAACACCACCCAAGACCTTCCAACTGATATGATATACAAAGGTTTCATTTGACATTGGGTGAGTAAACACAATCTTAAGGAAAAATAATAATAATCATAAAGCCAAGACACTATCTGGTCTCAGAGTTATCGCACACTTTTCCAACATAAATGTTCTCACGCCAAGCACCAGATGGTTATACTACAAACTCATGAGCCGAATACCAATACCCACCCTAATCCCTAACCCTCAAAGTTTAACTGGCCTACACTGGCCAAACACAAGGCAGACTCATAGGGTGGACATTGAGATTAAGCCAATGTTACTGGGTTATCCAGGTAACTTCCAGAATAACTGATGGTCCCATAAGAACCATCATTTTTAAAACAATACGGTGGTGCAAAGTTCTTTTAGATATCATTGCCAAACTTAGCATTAGCCCAATGCTAGTACAATTAAAAAGTGACTGCCTACCAGTCACTGACAAACAAACTAATTTTTACTATTTTTTTGACAGTTACTGGTAGGCAGTCAATTTTTAAACAGTTCATTTTAAGTCCTGGTTCAGTGGTTTTTCCTACAGTTACCTAGACACACCAGTAATCTCAATTCATAATACACCCTAAGAATTTCAGCTATGCAAATGCCTGCATGTCTGTCTGTCTGTCTGTCTGTCTGTCTGTCTGTGGTTAGTGTTTGCTGGCTGAATCATGCTAGCACAAACTGCCAGTTGGTCAGAAGGATCTTGATGCCCTTAATGACGGACACCACAGAGGTGGCGGGGTTGAACTTGAGCGTGTTTGCGTCTCCCTTCTTGCACTTGTCCCTGAAGACGTAGATGCAGCCGTTGCAGCTGGCCACTTTCCACAGCGAGGGCACGCAGCTCCACACCTCGGGGAAGCGCAGGCGTGTGAAGCTGTCCAGCAGCGGGTTGTAGCACACCAGCGAGTCGCCCTCCGCCACCACGAAGATCAGGTCCTTGTGTGCGGCGGCGTGCATGCAGCCGGCGAACGGCAGCATGTAAGGTTTGACGTGACAACACTGCGTGGCCGTGTCGAAGCACTGGATGAGCCTTGATGGCTTAGTAAAGAAGTCCATGTCGTTCTCCTCTCCACCCAGCAGGTAGATGGTGCCCGCCAGGTTAACCCCAGCGGCGCCAGACACTGCAGTGTCCAGCTGGCTGGTTTCCGTCCACATGTTGTCACGCACGGTGTAGTAGATGACGGCGTTAGACAGGATGTCCTGCAGCGTCTTCCCGCCCAGCGAGTAGATGACGTCCTCGGTGGGCACGGAGACGAGGGCGTGGTGAAGACGGTCACGGGGGAGCGGGGCGCAGCGTTCCCAGTCCATCGTCTGCATGTTGCACTTCCACATCCGCCGCGGGATGGAACCACCCACCACGTACAGGTCGGGGCCATGCTTGCAAGCGGCCGTGATCTGGTGGCACAGGCTGTTCTGACCGCTCACGCTGATGACGTCATCCTCGTCGCAGTGCAGGGACACCGCCAACGAATGCGTCCGCGTTTCTTCCTTGCCGATTAGGTAGATGTGCACATTCTCTCCAATTTCCTGCGGGGTGGGGTGGGGGGACAGAAGGAGAGGATGAGGGACATGAGATTGAGGAGAAGCATGTGTGTGAAAGTGTGTTTCTCTCCTACTGTGCACAAGTAAGCCGATTTTGAAGTGGATAATTAAAATGTGTTATGTACATCATACATCTATCTCATGGTAAACAATAATGGTTAGACTTGAGACACGCTTCCCCAGGATGCTGTCTGTCAACATTACATTCACGGTGCTAGCAGAGCACCAGAAATTGCTACTTGGTCTGTGGGTAACATTGTATGTGCTCCTATACTGTTATTGTTACCCAATTTTACAGTACTTCAAGTGGTGGATACTGGGTTACCTTCAGGCTGTCCTGGAGCAGGCTGGCAAACTCCTCCCTCTCCACCTTGTTGTGGTTTATCCAGGACTGGATGGAAGCCGTTGGATTCTGAGAGCTAGGGACACCATCTGGAATATGAAATAAAAAGGGATAGTTCAGCAATCAGAAAAAGGTATGTACTAATCAGTTTAGCTGACTGAGGATGATGATGGTCACAACATAGTTATGGTCAACCTGCCTTTGATTATGTCGATGAGAAGGCGCAAGGGTAGATTCAGAAACTCATCTGTTTGGTGCAGCTGAAGCAGGTGGATTTTTGCACAATGTTTGGCAGCTGTATAAAGCTCTTGGTCACTGTGTCTGTCAGCGAGCCACATAACCTGGTGGGCAAAAAAAAGTAACGTTAACAAGACATTACCAACTATGGTCATTCAGGGCACCATTGAGGGGAACACAAGACAAAGAATAATTCAGACGACTCAAATCATGCCAAATCAGGTCAGTGTTGACATACCTGCAGGCAGTTTTTGACCTCCACTGTACGTGAGAGAAAGCGTGAACACTCCTCGAAGAGTGCAGTGAGCTGGTACATGTCCGCCATCTCATAGGTGTCTTGAAGGTCCTCCACCCGAAGTTTGATGGTCCCGTGGTATATGTAGTCTACAAGCAGCTGGAAAACGGACGCGCTGACATCTTTTAGTTCGATGTTACGGTCGTGGGTCTCCCGGAGGTTGGACGTGAACATGGAGCGGAAAAAGCTGCTTTGCGCTGAGAGAACCAGTCGGTGGAGCTGGAACTCTTTGCCCTCTACTAGAACAGTGACATCTGCAAACAGGCCGTCCTCTAGACACAAGTCCATGATGCTCTTTACCACTCGACTAGAGTGAGAGCGATCGGTGAATGTGTACCCCAGAAAGTAGTTGTCCTCTCCCACTGAGCCACCGACACTGAGGCCTCCGTCGTCGCCATATTCCATGATGTCTGCAGAGAAACACACGATTACTTTCAATGAACGATGCGATTTGTGTAAGCCTTCATGCCCATCATCTTTTCGGGGGGAAAAGTATCTCACCTGAAATGTGTACTTTCACAAAATCCGAAAGACTTCTGTCATTCAACTTCAGCAGATAACGTTAGATCGGCCAGTCGGTGTAGCAACACGGTTGACGCTCAAAAGGCGGCCACTCGTATCTGGTGATGTGCGTTTGACCCCTGACAGAACACACTGCACACTTCCATTGAGCCCTGTCAAACAACCAACGCGTCAACGATAGTGCCAATGCTCAAGACCAAATCTTGCTACCAAAACATGTCTTGGCTACCACTTCTTTTACATTTACTTTATGAATTCAGATAGCTAACGCTAACAGTTTGAGTTATCAAAATGCATGACCAGGACTGATATGTGAGATTATCAGATAATAGAAATATGCAGTGTAGCCTTAAAACAGCTTAAAATAGCTAACTCAACAGCACATGAACCAGAAACCTGGTTAGCCAACTTATTCACTAACCTGTAACGTTAATAGTGACATGAGCGTCAACAACTCCCAAGCTCCAGTAAAATGAACACTTGCACATCTAACAAAGGTACATTGCATATTTTCATCAATAAATAGTACTGTACCAGCGTTTCACATGGCAAAATGTGTGATGATATAGGCTAACTGAGACATGCAAAAGTAAACACAGCGCTTCCTGGAAGTATTTTTTTGTTGTTTAGAGTCTGCACCGTGCCTAAAGCCATTTTTCACTGCCGCCACCGTGTGGCGGAGGTCTGTCATCGCAGCTCTGGCTGTTGTATCGGGCTTTTTATCAACTTGATAATTATTGCGAACCATTATTGTATTGCGGACCATTTCATAGTCGAGTTCTATAAACTTGCTAAGCCATAAATTAGGCCAACTTTCAGTAACTACAGAATTTAGGAAAAAAAAAATAAAACTTTTGTTTTCCTTTATGTCCAACATAGCCTATGTTTAGCCTACTGAAGAAAATTATTTTCCACAGGTGGAAATTTAAGGTGCAGCCTACAGGATCGGGCAAACAGTGTCCTTGGGAATAGAATGGAAAGTTTTCCAATAAGGGACGGAAAAGACCGAGTGTATTGGCCAGCTGCTCCAATCACGCGGACGGTGTAATATTTGTCCGCAAAAATGCAAGCAAAGACGCCGTGGTTTCTAACTGCGTGGCTTTTCTTAGGACTTGGTGGGCTGAGGGACTTGCAGGACTTTCGGGACTTGTCAGGTGAGTTGCTATACAGTAGGCTACATTTGCTTGTAGGATAAATTTTGTAGCATCGCCAAACTGACCATTTTGCGCATGAAATTCTGGACCACACAAGACTATTTCATGAGATGCCTCTCGAAGATATTTGTCAGCAGTTTGAAAAGTTATGTATTTTTGGAATAAAATCTTATTTACAGCAGGCTACGTTGGTAACGTTACCATAACAGTGTTCCCACTGTGATAACTTAAATTTTATTTGGGTATGGGACTCGATAGCCTGCAGAAGGCAATAGCCATAAATCGATCGATCCTTTACTTCCTTTTAAAAACAATTTCTTTTGTAAAAGGAAATGCTTTATTCCATAAGCTAGCCTAAGGCGCGCACACGCCTCTCCAGTTCAGTGCGTCAAGCCAGCATCGAATAGTCTAAATTCCCCTGGCCAGTCTTCTACCCGTCCTGCCATGATAAACGGCCCTGCAGATGTCTGTTTTAGCACCATTGCAGTCTGGTGGAGTTTCCATCGATACGGATATCTCTCCCAAAAGGGTGTGTGCCGAATGTTTTTGTATGTTGCTCTTCCGTTCTTACCGTTTATTGTTTTGTTTTGTGCTGTCTCTCACTGTAGTTTTCAGAACATCCATACTGCTGGCAGATGCTTCTCCCGGTAGCCATGGGGGTCTGAATCCTCAAGGCTTTGTCAAGTCTATCAGTGATGCCAATCTGATGTATGAGGTAGGCCCTGATTAGTCTTATCCTGTCTTCCACCAGATCAGAGCATAGTTGCCATGCCACTTTTGCAGACACTCCTTATTAGGAAGCATTCTTAATGCAGAAGAGTCTAACTCTGTAAAACATCAGATTCAATTCAGTATCCTTCTATCTATCTTATAAAACTTTAACACATTGTTAATATAAGATGAGCATTTAATGTGGTTCATTGTCCACACTGTATTTAGTTTTTGCTACGTGGGATAGAGGTGGATGCAGACAACAACATAGCCATGCTTGACAAGGAGCTGGCCTCCATGCGCCAGGGCAGAGCCTTCCTGGCTCTCCTGAATGACAACATCCCTAAGACTGTCTCAGGCCTGGAGAAGATGGCCCACAGCCTGGAGATCCAAGACAAGCCCATCAGTCCGTCTCGTTTCGAGACTCTTGTGATGGGGATTGTTTACTCTGCCTACCAGGCCCGACTCCAGCGCCCACAGAAAGAGCAGCAAGCCTGGACTGATGTCCTTGGCCGCCTGGCTAATGTGACATTTGTCGACCTTCGCAGAACAAACTCAAAGTATTAAAAGTGCACAGAATTTGGAATCAATGGCTGTGCATAATTTTTTCTTTTTCTACTTAATGAGGTCGACCATCATGGCAATTGTCCTGTGCAGAAAGTAATAGGCCTATATAATGCCTATACAATTTGCATTTGATGGGGCTCTAACCCTAGATCTTTTTACATCAATATATCAACATCTTGCATAATTTATGGTTCCCTGCCCATAGGTGAGGCTACTGGTTATTCTCTCTTGCCATCTTAAAAACAGTCCAGAGATGAAATAAACCGAGAAAAGATACCCAATAAGTTATCTGATGTTACAAAGACTTATAGAAACTTTAATGTACAAATGGTTCATATCAACTTAAACATACATAACACTTTGATACATAATGTTTTTGTATTAACAGCAGGGAATGTTTGGCTGGTCTCAACTGACTTGATCCCTGTATGAAAAATAAAGGTTTGTTTGAGAACAACTTGTAACAATATGTTATGTTTTTCTCATGTTTTCAGTACAAATGCTCAGACCAATCAGAGTTTCAGTCTCATTTTTTTCTGTTCCTCTCTGTCTTGGACTTTGTCTCTGTTGACTCCAGCGATGCCAATTTTTTCTTCAGCTTTAAATCCTCTCCCTTTCCCCTTCTGTCCCTCGGAGGGCGCTGTTGCTGACCTCGTGCTCTAGACGACGTTCCAGCTCGGCCTCTGCTCTCCTCCATCCTTTTCTTCAACAGGCTGTCCTGCATGCCGTTCAAAATCTTCTCCTCCTTCTCCCATATCAGAATATTAAAGCCTGTAATTCAACCATAACATTAAGAGTTTTTTAACCAGACACTTTAAAACATTATTGCAAGCTAAATGTTTTAGGATAACACAGACAGATTTTTTTTTTCTTTTTTAGAATTATTGATTTCATGTGTGCTAATGCGAACCTTTTCTGCAGTCACAGCAAGATTTTAAGGACTGTAATATAATTTCTAACAGAGAGAGAGAGAGAGAGAGAGAGAGAGAGAGAGAGAGAGATCATACCCATTCCTGAGGCCAGCACGTCACCAAGTGGGTTGAACTTGTTCAGCTGAAGTGAGCAAACACAGAAGGAAAAAATTAGACTACTCCCAAAATATAAGATACAATCTGTATCGGAAATAGTTTTAAACTGATAAATTTGCCATATCCAAACATATTCCTCAGCAGAAGACAATGTCTTTGAATGTCTTTTCTTGGAAATTGTCACTGGAAAGTAACTGAGAGATTAGCCAATTATTTTTGTCTTTGCCGCTGATAGACAGTACAACAACATGCTTGAGCTATAGATCAGGAGAAATAGTTTTTCCAAAATATTTGATTCACTCTTTTGTTTTTATTCATTATAACTTTTTTTTTTCAAACAAGTTACTGAGTCCGTATCCTACTATGCCATTTTGTATTCTTTGGTAATGACCCTACCTACACCTCTAGTGACACTACTTGAGTGTCTATCTGTATTGAAAAAAGGACGTTTGACAAAAATTTAAACCATTTCCTCAGAAAGTCTACTTACCGATATGATACCCTTGGCGTCCGGGTCAAGCATCTTACACATTAGGGACCCTGTGCTGGCATCAAAGATGTCAACAGACCTCACATCACCGGCACAGACACGGTCGTCAGGGTAACGGCCTGCTACAATGAGATCATATATCGGATGCCAAGTGGCCTGCAAGAAAAAGACACATCTTTGAATAACTGACGGCAAGATACTGCACAACCAAATGCACCAGCCACTCACTCAAGTCAGAAGGTAAAACTGTTCACTTCACTAATATTACTGTAATTTGTGGAGTAAACCTAGATGTGTCACAAGAGTTTCTGGTGAGTATGTTTGTTTATCATGGTCATTGAATGGAAATAGTTAGTTAGTTATGGTTGAGGTTCAATAACAAACTATGTTGCTGTGGTAGGGCACAGGACCCTGACGCACATCTAGACAGCTAGGAAAAAAGGTATGCCTGAATGTCGTGATGAGCACTGTGCACAAAAAGCGCCTGCAAAGCTGTGTGCTCATTAAACCAGTGAACACATATTGATTTCCAACTAGTGATGTCCAAGTTGTTTATTAATACAGACCTAGATAATAAAAGACTACTTAAAAGCACAGCGAAATAAAAGTAACAAATGGCAATGTGTAGATACTGTAGATTAACATGTTACCACAACAAATTTGCACTTAATTATCCATAAACAGGCAAGCAGGTAAAACCTTGTGGTTACTTTACTGATAGCAATCAGATGACCCCGCATTGTGAGTCTGTGTGGCTCTGGACAAAAGCCTCAGCTTAATCCCAGTCAACTTTACATCTGGTCTGTCTGCGTGATAACGAGTCTGACCTTAATGGATGTGATGTGCTGGAACTGCCTGTGAGGATGCTGGATAATATGTTCAGGTGTGGACCAATCAGATGAGGTGTACACTCTTATCTCATCATACTGGTCCGTGGTCAGCAGCTTTGAGCTGTCCGTAGGGTTAAAGTAAGCTGGCGGGTCAAGAAGACAGTGAGAGTTTACAGTTAATAATGTAATAATTATTGTTAATAATGTGATTATTCTGCTTAATACAGCAGAATAATTACATTCTGTCCGTATTACATTGGTGCATTATCACATCATTAAATACTGAACCAACAATTTTCTTTAGAAGAATGTTTATTACTAAGATTGTTAGTATATAAATTATTGTAACACTAGTAATTACCAGTTAAAGTGTATAAATGTTTAATTACACATCAAATCCTTTTAAAGCATGCATATAATGGAATAATGGAGTGTTGTGCCCCATATCTGATGTTGGAATAAAATATATTAAAAAGAGCGATTTTACAAGCCCAACTAAAACTTTGTAATTGAGCCCTGTCCTTGCTTTTGCACATTCTTGTATAAGGGTACTGTAGAGTGTCCCACTGCTTTTAAGGTCAAGGGAAGTGCTTTTCAGCCCTTTAAAACCACGCTCTCGAACCAGAGTGAGGTCAGGTGCAGACTCCAATTTAAGTGTGAATTTACACAAGTGTCCAGAAAATTGTTTAAAAAAGAGGATGGCCAACTCAGGTGTACATCGTTTAATTTTCCATAGGATTGAGGGCACAATCATGCCTCATGTTCATGACAACTATTTGGCCATGTCCAACCTCAACCCCCCCCCCCCTCCCCATACTGTAGTACCACTAGCTCTCACCTGAGTTAACTGGTTTGTTATGCTGCATTTCATGCAGAAAGCTCTTCTTGTCCTTGAGGTTTCTCAGGTCCCAGAGCTTGACTGTGCTGTCCACAGATGCTGTCGCCAGGAGCCAATCACAGCGAGGATTGAACTCTGCATGGGTCACTTTGCCTTTGTGTAACTTGTCATCGAAGATCTACAGTACGCAGAAAGGGGAAGGTCAAATAATTACAATGCACTTCCAATTAATCTTTAAGTGAAACTGTCTCACACAACATGACTGTAATTCACATATTTGCCAATAAACATATTAGAGTTAAAAAAAATATTTCAGTGTTGCATGCATGTATTTGTATGACATTATCAGATATAGAGGTAAATAAATATCATGGCCAAATTTTCTTGCTTTCTAAAGCTCCGCTATGCCTATAACTACCCATCTACTAATATGTGTATGCATGGGCATTCTCTGTTCAGAGAGATTGGCTGTGCTATCCCAGTGTATTTAGGAACATGCATGATATTTATTAGGAACCTGTTATATTTGTATTGCCTAAAGTGTTAACTAAAACATTATATCAAAGAAGACAAGCAAAATACAGGGACACAGGGGTCCATTTCCCAAAAGCATAGTTGCTAACTAAGGTAGCAACTTTGTTGGTTCCAATGCAATTTCCCATTGTCAGTCATCTTAAATGCTTACTGGTTAACTATGCTTTTGGAAAACGGACACCAGTATGGCAGAAATGTGTGCACACACCTTGTGGCCATCCAAACCCAGAAGCACAAGCTTCCCGGTGTTGTCTCCAGTGGCTAGCATCTGGCGGCTAACGGACACATCCACACAGCAATACCAGTAACTGGGGGAGAGAAAAATTCATCAGGACAACAAGAATATGAATTGCTAGTTCTAAATGATAAGGAACAGGAAGAAAACGCGTCAGTACAAAAACCTATTTGACAATATACAGTAGGCAACCATCATCACCACCATCATCAAAATCATGCATTTCCGTTTGGTTGGTCTACTGTTTAAACTACCATTAGAACACCTCACTACACATGAGGCACCTGCAAATATTAAGCACAGAGCTCCCAACATACAACTACAGTAAAGGCCCACTGCTACAGTACCAACCCTTACTTATTAAATGACCAACAAAGCAAACAACACACTAATTATCATAACACTCTAAGGTTTGGGGCAACATGACAAAAATAAGTTCCAGCACTTCAATCAAACCACAAAAAGTTTTTTGCCAAAAAGTAAAGTTTCTATTTTTGGGCAAGACACGCTTTCTATGTTGGTGACATGGTAACTGCCTCACCAAACATTGTGGTGAGTGTGGCCACAGTCCTGGGTTCTCGAGAGGATCTGGGTAGGGAGACCCTGAAAGCTCTGAAGAGTCAGAGAACCGTCACCAGAAGCCACGTAGACCTTGGACAAGTCGGATGGACAGAACTTCATCCCACCAATGAAATCACCTGCTCCTTTCTGCGCGCACACAAAGACACAAATCACAGAGCTCGTCATTGACTGCTGACCAATCACAGCAAAGAATCAGACGATTCGGATCACACCAATCACAAGACAGACTCAAGAACTGGACAGAATACTAGACAATTTACTTACTGGAAACCTGTCACAGGACAGATGTGAAATTGATTTGAAACACAGGATTGACTATAGAGCCAAAGTCAAGACCCTTGCATTGCTAACCAATTGCTAACCAATCGCAACACTGTTCACTTCAATGTAGACAAACAAAAGGACTGCACATTGGAGGCAAATGAAGACTGCTTATTGGAGGACATACAACATTCCTCAACATTTCAACATTCCTCTCTCACAGGACTGGCACACACACAAACATTGCAGCTACATTTCTGGCACTTGGGCATGTGAAAACAAAGTTCTCAACAACTTGCTGAGGGAAAAACTACTTCGACTTCAGACGAGTAACAAGCAATGACAAGCTGACAATGTGATCACACTTGGTTTGTTATGCAATCTTATGACCTTCACAAATCACTAAGGACACTAATACATGTGGCATCCACTCAAACAGACCTTGCAAAACAGCTTGCCACTTTTTTTCGATTTATTCATCACTCACCCCCAGGTACCCGTTGGATACTGGACAAGGCACCTTGAGCCTACCCTCAATTTTATATATCTAGACATCTCTATCATAGATCAAGTCATGTAAGATTTCTTTATGTGCAAGAGCACAGAGCCAGAAACATAAACCAGAGGTTAGTATTTCAGACAGCCATAGGTCTACTACTACAGCCGAGATCACAATTAGGACTGCGTTCACAATTAAGACTGTGTTTTTCTCCAAAGCTTTCCTTAAAAAGAAAAAAAATAGCCACTACATTGTACATTCTTACAAATCAATGTGAATTTACTTGTCAAAGAATAGGGACCAGGGATGATATTATTGTGCGTTACACTGACTGGCAAGTTGGTAATTAACGTGATTTCAGTTTCACAGCGACATCCCGATTCAGTTTCATTTCCTTCTACCCTGGGTTCCAGATTCAACAAGTGCAGTAACTTCCGAAAGAGCCTCCATTCACTCCGCAATGAGCCATTTACAATAATCATCTGAGTGACAACAAAGATAGTAAATTAAGCTAAAAACATTGCCTGTATGCCTTTAAGGATGACACATAGTGCCTCTTGATTAGACTAGATACCTAAATCCTCCTTTGAGGTGATAGCCAATGAAATATGAAGATGGAGCTTACTCCCAAGATTCTGTGTTGACAAACACTTTTATAACGGTCCCATTGATATCCCGCAGAGTGGTGGTACCCCCAATAGAGGAGATGAACAGCTGACTGGCATTGCAAGGGTTAAACTTCATGCCTGTGACAGAGTCTCCAGCACCATCCTAAACAGGAAACACAGTTTGTCCGTTCAATATAGATATCAGAACTATAAAAACAGGAAGTTATGGATTGTCCCCTCCTAGTACAGTATGTACTTCTTAGGGCGGTATTCTCCAAGGTGCTTGAGTAAAAAAAGTGCTTAGTTACCTCCGCCAAGGAGGTTATGTTTTCGGTCGTGTTGGTTTGTCTGTTGGTTTGTTTGTCTGTTTGTCAGCAGGATAACTCGAAAAGTACTGCACGGATTTGGATGAAATTTTCTGACAATGTGTGTATTGGGACAAGCAAGAGCTGATTCGATTTTGGTGGCGATCGATGATCCAGAACATGATCTGGAATGTATATTGTGTCTGTGAACACATTGCCTTGGCGGAGGTCTGCGCTCTCTGAGCGCTTTTCTAGTTCAGGCTGAAACACATGGGCACAAGTGCATTTTCAGACTTAAGCACCTGGGAGAATACCGACCTTAGTTCTTAGCTCACCAGTCATAATATCACTGCATTTCTTACACCAGTACATATATGCATGTGTCAAATAAACTTCCTTGTGTCCTCGTTTTTCTTGCCCCGTTACTTGTTCCATTTACTTACCACTTGGACCAGGAGAGAGGACCAACAGTTGGTGTACAGTGCCTACCACTACACTATTCTTTCACTGTCAAAAGTGTAGATCTACTGTTTCAATAAAACCAGATATTAGCGTTAGATTCACTTTTCTATTTTTCTTCAAACTGACCTATCTATCTACTTATCTATTACAGCCTACAACACATAACAACACACACACACACACACACACACACACACACACACACACACACACTCAAACACACACACACACACACACACACACACACACACACACACACAAATACTAACCCCTTGCACAAGAGACATGTTGCTGGTCCCAGTGTAGTCCCAGAGCATGATGTCTCCCCCCTTGGAGCCGACAGCGAGTGTTGTGGGATGTGTGGGGTGCCATTCCAGGCAGGTGACCCTGCGGTCAAATGGGCTAGCTGTATTGCGAAGCCCATAGGTGGCCAGAGAGCGCACAAAGGGCTCCTGTAGACACTGAAGAAGGGAGAGGAGACACACAACAAAGCATAAAACAGGATGCATGATATTATAAAAAACATCTCACTTTGAGTGAAGAGGTACTTGGTTTTTTGATAAGGTCTAGATTATAAAACCTCTACTCAAATTCATGTTAAATTGACTGGATGGGGTAGATTATTACTAAACTAAACACTATTGCTAAACACTTTTCACTATGACAACTGTCAAATTTGTGGGTCATATGCTGAAAAATCTAAGGGCCAATGCAACAACAAGACCACCAACCAGGTCATTTTCTTTTCAATATCAGCACGTAGTAAATCTGCATGCCAGTGGTGAACTACGAGGCAATTGGTTTAGCACAAACAGGCCTGCGGTAGACTGGACAAGAATTCTCTGCTGTTACCTGTCTCAGGTGTGTGTGAACGTTCTGCCCAAGGGAGTACTTGTAGAAGTAGTGTAGTATGCTCCCATGGTTTCCTACTTTCCTTTGATTCGTTGAGCACTTCAGGACAGGCTGCTTGTTTCCTGTCCCTAGAAGAAACAAGAAGGAAGGAAGGAGGGGGCGGGTTCAGTTACAAAACATTAACATTTCATATGACATCTCCAGTAAGGATATGCAATGAATTATGTAGAATTAGTCACAAACCCGAAACTTTCTCCTCCTTTTTAGCTTTCAGTTTCTTTGACAGCGAATCATTTGATCTCTCGCTCTTTCGTTTCTTCACACCGCTAACGTTAGTTGCACTATTGTTTCTCTTGCCATTATCTTCATCCGCTGTTTTCTTCCTTGCCATGTTTCTGAATAGTAACAAATGCAAACTATTACAATGTTGCATTTCTGCTCCAAGCAATAGTAAGTGACAGTGGATACAGTTACTCGCTCCGGTTAATTCAATCGAAAGCTTCCAGTGATTACACAATTGCAGAGACTACTACGATACATTAGCCTATACGTCTAAAATCCTAGAATTGCATGTTCTCAAATAAAAGTTTCTTACCCGTGTGTCTGTTGGTCAACTGTCTGTCGGAATTTTTTAACGTTATAGTCACAGGAAGAGAAGAAGTTTGCAGATTTGCAGGACAGTACAGTAGCTAACTCTACGAAGAGCCAGACACACACACACGTGCACTGGGCAGTGACGTCAGTGGCTGAATGTTTTGTAACGTGCTAATCGAAGGTATGAAAACGGTAGGTGGCAGTATTGGCCTATTAGGTTACAAGGCCTACTGTAAAAGCCCCACATACAGTAGCCTACATATCAGTGAAAAGGGATGAGATGAACATTTATTTATTCAATTGCATGTACAAAATGAGCGTCACTCAGCTGGAGTTTGTAAAAGACAAAGGGAAACTATACTCGCCAGAATAAACACACACAAAATTGTTAGTCCAAATCAGAAATGTATGGACCATCACTAGTGCACTAGCAGGATGTGGACATACAGTACACTAGCACGTGTGTGTAGACATCTAGGATACCTGTCAAGGCAACTGATAACAACACACCAGACAAACCAATCCGGTCACTCACTGGGAGGCACGGCTGAGCCGATAAGTTGACGACGCAAACAATGCCAAGTTTTCTTGACATCTTGGCCGCCACCTCCTACTCAAAGCGGTCACCACACCTGTTAGATTCCACAGCTGCCTTGTTCCTCTGTCTAACCGTGAGTATAAACCTTTTCTTTCATAAGCTTGATAAAATAAGTAGATGAAAAGTAAAACGAGACTCAAATTTTGTGATCCTGTAGAGTCATGCAGACTCTCTCCAAATAAGTGCAAGTGCGATTAGGTAGCCTGGTAGGTAGGCTACTCATTCCGGAGAATTATTTATTTGGATGGACCTGATAGAATTGCCATGCTCCAATAGGCTACCCAAATGTCCAAAAGACTCATGGCTCAGAGTCAGAGGGGAAAAGTTCTTTTTAGATGAAAAACGAAGTTGAAGAGGTTTTACATTTCCCGTGTGACAAACAAACTTGGTCAGACAGGTTATACAACAGACAATAACAGAGTAGCCTAATAAGGGACCTGTCAGTCAAGTTCCATTGTTAGAAAAAAAAACTGACTCCAAGGTAGCCTGAGATGCACCATAGAATGGACAGGCCCATGTTTGCCCCATCAGAGATAGTAGCAGGACCCTACACCTTATCCTCCCCTGTTGACTGGTAATGCCAATTCTTTGGCTGAAAACATTAATAAATAATCAAATAAAAATCAAAATGTATAATAAAATGTATAACAAAATGTATAATAAACTGAGTGTCAGATCAACAGGTTTTTAATGATGTCATATCATAAGGTACACAATAGGCAACTGTTGATAATACATCTTTACTTATCAGTAAAGGCTGCTCAGAAAGTTATCGATGACTAACTGTAGGGCTTTATTTTCAATATGACTCAGCATGACTCCTGTGCATGAGGAAGAAAAATAAAGCTATTCATCACTTCATGCATTTCATAATTGCTATTTGATGTTTACCACTCCCCTGATGAATAAACCAATGGCATGAACATTTAAGTGTCTCCATTACAGTGTATGTAGGTTTTTTGTTTCCTGAAAGTATAACACCTGGTGTTAAAACTAGCCTAATTTTCCATGTTCACCCACTAAGCTTTACAGTGAACACCTCTGTGAATAACTGACCCATGCAGTTGAATATAAAAGGGTTAGCAGAGAGGAAAGCAAAGCTCAGAGGAGTAAGTTTAGTTTTACATTAACACGGCTGTTGTTTTCACTGAAACTGCAGTACATATTCATGAAGGTTTTATAGTTGCAGAGAGACATAGAAACACCATGTCCTGCTCTCACACTCGTATGAGTTATTTTAGGCATATAAATGCACTTCCACATTTATAACGTGCCTGTGTTTGATGATGTCATTCATCTTTCTTCTGGTGCAGTGTCTTTCAATGGAAGCAAACATGTCCGGAAAAGTAAGTATGTCACCTACCATACCGGCTCTTGTGCATATTAAAACAGATTTTCTCAGTTTCCTGTAATGGTTAACATAGCTGAAGGTTATCAGTATGCATCTGAGTGTTTATTTAAAGAACTCTCCCGAACTGACAACAATGCTCTCTATCCTTCGATTGGCTGGGTAGATCTGGACACCCGGGGCAGACCTCTGACTGGGGGCTCACCAGGGGTTGGCACACCACTGTGTGGGTGATTTTCTCCATGCCAACCTGTAGACTCGTACGTCTAGGCTATCTACCTGTGCTGCCATAACCTCAGCACATCACCATGCTGAACCTCATCAAGTTACCTCGCGGCTTAACGATCAATCAGATCCCCAAGGTAAGTACAGTAAGTCTGAATGCCTAAATACTATATAGTTGGCTATATGACGATATGGGGTTAATATAGGCTATATCATGAGGTAGTGAATTCTTATGACACAGTGTATATACTTTTATGTGTTCTCATTACACTAACAATAGTGTTCAGTTGATGTAACATCAAATCAATAGCGTTCAGTTAATTAAACATTAGTCCGTTCAATTAAGTCTTCATCTAATCTGACAGTATTTGTATATTTACAGTTTATCCTCTCTTCTGAACAAAAGGCCCAACTGTCTCATAGTATAAATTTACCTCAGTAGAAATTGACTGCCCAACACTGGTGATTTTGGTACTTTATGCATGATTGCAGGTGTTTCATGAGGATGGGATCATGTCGGGGTACAGACACCCTCAGAGTTCGGCCAGAGATTGTGTTCTCAGCATCTTTCAGCTGACCAACGAGACACTCAACATCTGGACGCATTTCATCCCTACATGGTACAGTATGACTCTGCTCTAATGGCACAGATGCTCAAATTCCCTCTTTTTTTTCTTCAGATTTATCCAGTATGCATTGCTTTAATTAAAATCTTAAATTAGATCTTAAATATGCCAAATGAATTGCTGTACAAATGTAAGAATTTCTATTATTGTTCCATCCATGTTGCAATCTGCTTTAATGTTGGGAAGCTTAATGATGCCTTATTGTCATAAGTTTAAAATAACTTCCCTCACAATGCGTCGAGCCGTAACTAGCCTGTTTTGAAAATGTAAAGAGTAGAAAGTAGAAAGATATACAGTATTTGTTAAAATGTAGTGGAGTAAGAACAGTGTTTGAACTTAGTTACTTCCCTTCTTTGGGGACTGGTATGAAATAAAGACTTTGGAGACTGGAAATATTATAGACTAAGAAAATTGTGTTTCTCTTTGCTGTATGTTCTTAAGTATGCTGTATGTTATTAAGTCTTGTACCAGTAATATTTTGGATGCAACATTTAACAAATAGGTTTAGCGCAAACATCTGAATTACTGCATGTGAGTGAAGAGTCGTGAGTTGTTGTTGTTTGTGGCTGCCGTATAGGTACTTCCTATGGAAGCTGCTAATGGTTGCTTCGGCAATGGAGAAGGGGGAGGGCGGGCTGTACTCCTGGCCTCTGCTGGTGTACCTGGTGTCCTGCTGTGTGTACCCGCTGGCCTCCAGCTGTGCACACACCTTCAGCAGCATGTCCGTCAAGGCACGACACATCTGCTTCTTCTTTGACTATGGAGCAATTAGCCTCTACGGCTTTGGTATGAACACACAAACACTGGGCATATTGTTGCAAAGCTTAGATTAATTTGCATTTTTAGTGTACTTTATTCATTTATCTTGTCTGTCTATTCATGTGTCAGTATCCGCCTATAGCTGTCCATGAACTACTAAATCTGAAATAACAATACTAATTTGGATTGCTCTGAGGTACATAGAACCACACACAGAGTGTTGTTAAGTGTGTGCGTGTGCGTGTGCGTGTGTGTGTGTGTGTGTGCGTGCGTGTGTGTGTTTGTTTGTTTGTGTGTTTCCTCAGGTTCAGCAGTAGTCTACTCGTCATATACTTTCCCTGAGAAGTGGGTGAACAGCACTTTCCACCATTGGTATGTCCCCATTGCTGTCCTTAACTCAGCCATCTGCACCAGCCTGGCCTGTTGCTCCAGGTAAGAGTATTTTGGGTTCTCAAAAGAAGCAGACATCCTTGAGGGTGTTGCTGATATTAAACTAGGAATTTACAGTAAATTCACTTGGTAAATGCACTTGAGTAGACTGATCTGTGTCACATAAAATTGTAAAAGGGGCAACCGTAATAAGTTTAAAATGTAAGTAGAAAACACTTAAGCTTATGTGACGCCAAGACAAAACAATCAATTTACCAGAGGTCCAGGGCCCTATATCTTTCTTTTGTTATTGTTATTACTGGTGAACAGTATGCATGCTTGCATGCTTAAAACCATTAGGCTAAGTTTTTTTTAAAACCAACCAGACTCACATATTTTGTCAGTTTATAGGTTATGCATTAACAGGGCTTTTTATATCCAGGCCACTGCATATTTTTACGCAGAGGTATACGTGATTCTGAGTGTGCTTTTTTTTGTTTTGACGTCTGTAGACTAGGTGTGCCATTTCTTCACTACAGTGCAGACACAATTAAAGGGTAAGTGTGTTGTTGGTAGACTTAAAAGAATACTAGTATTACCATTTGTAATCAAAAATATTTCTGCAATAAACACACAGAGAAATACAAAATTCACCTTTACCTAAAATCTAAAGTATTTGAACATAGAAATTAGTCATGTTATTTAGTGCTTGTAGCAGTCATGGCATACAGTAACACTTTTTTCCCTCAGTCAGTGTCTTACCTCTTAAATGTCTATTTCTAGTTTGCCCGACTACCAAGGTACAAGGCTGACTAAGCCTCTCCGCATTGTGGCCTTTGCTTACCCTTATTTTTACGACAACATCCCGTTATTCTACAGAGTAAGTGTGTCATCTTGTGAACGCTTCATTTTATTGCATTATCTCAAGCTCACCTCTTGCTAACTTGACAGCACAGACTCAGTATGTGACTCACTAGGCATTTCTGTATTTTTCTCCTGCAGCTATTTGTTTGTGTTGGTGAGGGCTGTACAAACAATGAGGCCAATAGTGTCCATCATACGCATATAGCTCTCGCCTTCCTCACTGGCTTCCTCTTCGCCACTCGTTTGCCCGAACGCCTGGCTCCAGGGAGTTTTGACTACATTGGTATGTTCCTCAACACAACCGTATGGGCATCCCACACGCATTAACACTAATATACTGTATATGTATTTAATATATTGTATATTTAATTTATAACACCAAAGATTGTCTACAACTATTGAGCATTCTTTTGAGATCAGTATCTCAGTTAAAGCATAGTCATAGTCATAGTCATGTTTATTTATATAGCACAATTTAAAACAACCAAAGGTTGATCAAAGTGCTCAAAAAAAAGTAATATTAATAGTAGAAGACAAAAAAAAATAAGATCACATACAAAATTAAATACAATAGAGAGAGAAAAGAAAGCAGACACATAAAACATACTGCTTTCTCTGTGATGGAAGCTGATGTACTGTATAAGGATTATTACGCCTCCAATTTACACATAAGGGAGAAGGCAAGCAAGAAACTTTAAGAATATTAAATGTTCACAAAGGTTATTCATTGCATGGAAGTGATGAATAGATTTCATGTCATGAGTAATTTGAGATTCATTCAGTTCCTCTTTTTTCCCTCCATAGGGCATAGTCATCAGTTATTTCATGTCTTTGCTGTAGCCGGCACCGTTGTCCAGATCAAAGCCTTGGAGTTGGACATGTCCTTGCGTCAGCAGTGGATTCTGACACAATCCCCTCCCATTACCCTCATCAACACTATTGGGATGACACTTATGGCCCTGGCAGCAAATCTGTCTGTCATTTACATATTCTGTTTCGCACTCTTCTCAAGCACAAACATTAGGAACAAAGACAACAAATTGGCAAACATTATCAAAGGCAACGAGGCATGTTCACCTAGAAATGTCTTTTGTTGTCAGCAGTAGGCTAGGTCAATGGTGCATGATTGTCAGCTTGGCAGGTGTGAGACAGGAAATCACTTTTTCAATGAAAGTAGCCTAATGTGTCACTTTAAAAGAAAATGAAGAAACACTGAATAGCCAACAGAAAGAGGTCTGTTATTTTGATATTTGACATGTAATAAGCCGTCTTGAACCATGCCTTAAACCATTGTTGCAGCTTAAGTTTTCTAGGCTACAAAACTGTATCTGTTATTTATATGCAAAAATTATATTTGAGAATTCAACTGATATTTTAGTTTTTTTGCTGATTTTATTTTGTTCTGAGCTAATATCAGCCACAATTTTCTCACAGAAAAAATAATGTTCCTGTATTTAAATAAAAAAATATTTATTTGCCTACTGTGTCTGCATCACTAATATCAATGAGCCCTTTCTGTTGTTTTTCCCCTGTATTTCTGTAGTGGTCGTTTGTAGTAAAACACAGTTCCATGTGGTAGCAGCAAAAACAATAGGCTAACTTAAAACAAACATAGCTGTCATAAAACAAAAATATTATGACAGTTCAGTCCACACTCCATTCCAGGAGGTGGCAGTGCAAATGTTGACAAACTCAATAACACAAGAAGAAGAAGACCTCCCCTGCCTTCTGATTGGTTTGATTTAAAAAATCCGTTGTCTCGAGGAGGCGGAGGGAAAGTTCGAATTTGGAATTTGAAAGAGGAGTGCAGTAGCATAGACAGACGCAAAATTGAACCAAAACAATAACCATGTTAAGGCCTACGTGAGTACAATACTTATGTTTGTGCATTATTAATTGTGTTTATATTGGTCTAAGTTCATTTATGTTATTAGAAATGGTTGTACTTGTTGACTAATTGATGCTTTTTAGCTACGACTTGTTGACCTACCGATATGAACTCCGCGTTTAGCCACAGCGCTACATTAAGCTGGCTTTACCACACGCAGTGTTGCGTAGTAAGTTGGAGCAAATGTTCACGAACAACCAAGTTAACGAAAACTATTTCCTATACGTCGTGCGTGGAGATATACAATAACTTTTCTGCAATTTAGCCCTTCCTGGATACTGCTTATCCGCCGTCTGTTTATCGCTAGCCATCAGCTGGGTAGCTAGCAAGCTATGCTAAGCTAGCGAATAAAGAAAACGCTGAGCAACCCTTGTAGCTAACCCCCTACCCTTGCCTCAGACGCTGACTTTGCTAACGGCAGCTGACTGTCTGCTTTAATGCGCGAATGTGACTTGTCTCTCTCGGGATCACCTGCCAACATGTCTGTTCGTGGTTACTGATCCCGCTTTTTAAATAGCTATCCATATAATGTTAAGTTGGTGATCTATGATAACATTATTGACTTGGACATGGATTTTACAAACTTTTGCATTGACATTACAGGAAGGGCAAAACTCCCCGCAGACCTGCGCCTAGGAAACCATACAACAATCAGAAGGATCCTGTTGGGGTAAGTTATGTCATGTTGGTTTTAGGTGTGGTTCATGTTGTCAAATGATTCTGGTTCATGTACTGTTTGAAATGGGTAATCTACCTGACACATGTAACTATTCCTTTTTATCTTCTAAATGGATGTAGTGTGTATGTTTATTGCATATTTGTTATAATAATGAGCTTTTCGCATTTTTAATGTAAAATTGCGTTAGACTTGATGTGATTGGATGTGATGTGGTTTCTAGGTGTACTGTCGTGTGCGCCCACTGAGTGCTGAGGATGAGGAATGCTGTATCGAGGTCATCAGCAGCTCGACTATTCAGCTCCATGCCCCAGACGGCCTCAAGGCTAACCGGAATGGGGAGTACAAGGAGGTAGCTGGCTTTGTTTATTTTGGCCTAATTGGTTGATGTTTGGACTTCCTCAGTGAAACTCAAACAATAGGCTGCTTGTTTCCTAGTCTCACAGGCTCATAACCCATTTCACTGTGTTTCAGACGCAATATTCCTTCAAGAAAGTGTTTGGCATCAAAACCACTCAGGTAGAACTGTTTCAGGATGTTGCCAAACCACTTGTGGATGATCTCATTCATGGCAAAAACGGTTGGTCTCTTCATGACTCATTGCTTAAGAATGCCACTACCTGTTTCTGCTTTTGATAAGGTCAAATATCTAATTGTTGCGGCAGCGTGTCAACATGGTTTTCCTTTCTCTCTCTCTCTCTCTCTCTCTCTCTCAGGCCTGCTTTTCACCTATGGTGTCACTGGTAGTGGTAAGACCTTCACTATGACTGGCTCTGCTGGTCTTGGTGGCCTCCTTCCCCGCTCACTGGACATGCTCTTCAACAGCATTGGCCCATACCAGGCGAAGAGATTTGTACGGAACGATAACCCATTGATAAGTTTTAATTATCTTTGGAGCCCATTGATTGATTGATGGGTCTGACCTTGTGTTCCGCCCTCTCTGTCTTCAGGTGTTCAAGCCTGATGATAAGAACAGCATGGAGGTCCAGAACCAGGTAGATGCCCTTCTGGAGAGGCAAAAGCGGGACAGTCAGCAGAACGTTCCTAAAACTCCATCCTCTCGGTACGTTAATTGCAAGTAGGAATGTTATGACTCAGATGTGTGTTGATTGGGAATTATGATATGATGTGTAGGATCTCTTTGTTAAAGTTGTAGGGAACAATTCACACACAAAACACAAGAGATTGTGTTTAGATTACATTGGAATAAAATACTGACTTCTGTGCCGTTGGATCTACAGGCAGAGGCTCGACCCAGAGTTTGCGGACATGATCCGACCGGAGGAAGCCTGCAAGGCTGAGGGGGTAGATGAGGACAGCAGCTACGGTGTGTTTGTGTCCTACATCGAGATTTACAACAACTACATCTACGATCTTCTGGAGGAAACGCCTATTGACCCTTTAAAAGCCAAGTAAGGATTGAGGGTCTTGGGTGAAGTTGATGCGTGATGTAACTGATGATGTTCTTCTGATTTGATTGTGACTATTTTCAGAAATTTAATTGTTTGCAAAAAAATATTGTTCACACATGAAATGCATTGTCATTATTAATGGTACAATTGTAATTTGTGTCAAATTATATCTTAATTTTGATTAATATTCTCAGTAATTCTTATTACCTCTTACTGTGTGGTTGGCTTGAATGTGTGAACAACTATTTTTGTTTGATGTAAATCTAGCCACAAAGTAGCCAAGTAGTGACCAAAGTAAGCCTGCAATTGTAGTTATGAGGCAGCCATATAGAAGGAAGCAAATTGTAAACTCTTACCAGAGGCTGCAGAGTCTTTAAAATGGCTGCATTTCAGCCAGCCAGCCAGTCTGTGTCCTTGACCTTAGTAGTGTAGGCATACAGATAAAATGTGTGTGTTCCTTCGCTAGGTGGAACAGTGGAGGCACTCCTCTCCGGGGGAACACTGAGTTCATGTACGTGGCCAGTGGCTGCCCACCCACCCCCACACCCATAGATAGCGCTCTTGAGCTGAATAAAAGTACCATGTGTGCTGAGCTGCTGCTGCTGCTACTGCTGCTTTTGCTTGTGTCTGTCTGTGTGTGTCTGTGTGTTGCTGCTGTCACCTGTGTGCTTCTGTGTGATGCGCTTCCCTGTGTGTCCTATGGCTTTGTATTTGTGCTTGTGTTCCCGCTGTTGTAGCTGTGTGTCCGCTTGCCCTCTTTGCTGTGGCTTGTCTGTCTAAATGCTGTGTGTTGAGCTGGGAATCAATCAAACCTAATCAGCTCCTCCTTAATGTTGGCTATTGTAAAAAATATTAATCTCTTTGATACAGATGTGTTTGTCTATGGCTCATTCTGGTTTGTGTGTGTGCGCGCGCTCGTTTTTAGACCGCCGCAGTCTAAAATACTGCGTGAAGATCAGAACCACAACATGTATGTGGCTGGCTGCACAGAGGTGGAGGTGAAGTCCACTGATGAGGCTTTCGATGTCTTTTGGAAAGGTGAGTGTGTCTCTCCCTCTCTCTCTTTTTCGCTGCATCTGTGTTGAGTCTTATCAATAGGAGTGGTCAGTGTAATGTCCTTGTGGTCTTCCCAGGTCAGAAGAAGCGCAGAATTGCCAACACTCAGCTGAACCGGGAGTCCAGTCGATCCCACAGTGTGTTCATCGTTAAGCTGGCCCAGGCTCCTCTGGATGCTGATGGGGACAATGTCCTCCAGGTGAGTCTCACTACTGACCCTGATCATCCTTGCCCCATACATCATAGATGGTTTAAAGAGAGTTTTTGTTAATATATGCATAGCAGGAAGTACAGTGGTTTGGGAATGAAAAAAATTCTGCCATTGTTTTTACCTATGAAAAGGTCTGCCGTGAACTCCCCTGTGGTTTCCAACCATCTCTGGTAGTGTTCAGTGTTCCAACCTGTTCCATGTGTTCTGACAGGATAAGAACTCCCCCACTAGTGTTCCGTGTTCTAACCTGTTCCATGTGTTCTGACAGGATAAGAACCAGGTGACTGTGAGCCAGCTGTGTCTGGTGGACCTGGCGGGTAGTGAAAGGACCAGCAGGACTCGAGCAGAAGGGAGTCGCCTCAGAGAAGCAGGTAATGCACCTCTCTGGCATCCATTTAACTACCATCACCGTAGCGATTCTGGGGTCTGTTTCCCAAAAGCATAGTTAGCAACTTTGTAGGTTGCAATGCAATTTCCCATTGCCTACTATTTTAAGTTGAGAACTGGTTTCCCAAAAGGATAGTTGTTAACTAAGTTAGCATAGTTAACTAAGGCTATGTTCACACAGCAGCCTGAAGTGACCCAATTCCGATTTTTTTCACACCTATGTGACCTGTATCCGATCTCTTAGTGACAGTCTGAACGAAAACAGATCTGACTTTTTCACACGCGACCCAGGCCACTTGGGTATGTGGTCCTAAAACCAATACGTATCTGATCTTTTGACATGCGAATCCAGTCTGGCCATGCCGCATGCATCCGACCTACACGTCATCAATAAGCTAAACTACTAGTCAATTAAGCAGCCGCGATCACAACAAATGTTACCGTGTATAATATGCGAGGTGGGTAAAGACTAGAGTTGACAAGAAAAAGAGCAAAATTTTTTAAAAGCAGATTTTGAGTGATTTATTAAGGGTTAGCCTACACCACAGGCTCACTCCACTCATTTAGCTGATGCAAACACTAAAGATTATTTAGACTGACTGACTGAAGCTTATGTCGGGCATTTTTCAGTTTCTCGCTAGACATGTCATAATATATTTTATTTATGACTAAGATTTATTGCAACTGGGGCTGCTGCTTGCGTTCAGTGTTTAAGGAAGTAAACATGGAAAACATGAACAAGTTTTGTGTGTGTGACGTTATTGTGTCCTTCACAGCGCATGCGGGACACTTTTGGTGCGTTTGAAGTTCATACTGGAGATATACAAGTCGCATACATGTCACATTTTATTGGCAGTGTGAACGACCTCTCAAAAAGATCGGATCCCACAAAAAGATCGGAATTGATCATTTAGCCCTGCTGTGTGAACGTAGTCTAAGTTTGTAACTTTTTGGTTGTAATGTAATTTTCTATTTCCAACTAAATAAAGCAACTATGCTTTTCTGGAAATGGGCACCAGTTAGCAGCTTGATTGGTTGGCAATGGACAATTACATTCCAACCAACAAGTTAGTCAGCAACTATGTTTTTGGGAAATGGATCCTCACTCAAGCTAAGGTGAGATAAGGACTGTTAGGAAGGGATGGGCTGTGGCCTTAAACTCTCAACTCAATCACTGGTTTTATCCCCAACAGGTAACATCAACCAGTCACTGATGACGCTGCGGACATGTATTGAGGTTCTCAGAGAGAATCAGATGTGTGGCACAAACAAGGTTAGTGTGTTTGCTTGTGGGTGAATGGTTTCATTTTATTTTCCGTGTGTCTGTGTTTATTTCTTAATTGAATTTTTCTGTCCCTTCCTTCGCCATTTCCTTTGCCATAATAACCTGAATGTTTTCTGTCCTGTTAAGATGGTGCCGTACAGAGACTCCAAAGTGACACACTTCTTCAAGAACTACTTTGATGGCGAGGGCAAAGTCCGAATGATTGTGTGCGTCAACCCAAAGGGTGATGACTATGAGGAGACACTGGTATGACATCATCTCCTCCTACCCTTCCTACTGATCACTTTCCTTTCTTTGGCCTTGTGTGATAACCTGTTGTCTAACGTGTGTGTGTGTATGTGTAGCTGGTCATGCGCTTTGCGGAGATGACCCAGGAGGTGGAGGTGGCGCGTCCAGTGGACAGGCCGATCTGTGGCTTTGCTCCGGGCCGGCGTCAGCGTAACCAGGCCTTCAAGGACGAGCTGAGTCGGCGTCTGGAGGAACGTGGAGGTCCCGTGAACACAGGTAAAGAATAGCGAAGATTGTGTGCATGTTTGTGTGTTTTTAGTTTACTTTTCTACTTGTTCTAGTTTACAAAAGAAATTATGCCGCTTCACACAATAAAATTATGCAGTCATGATGGCACTTTATTAAATTGATAGATTTCTACGTGTGATTGAAAATGAGTCCAGACTGTTCTTTAGTGCAAACTGTAATATACAGTGTGCTCAGATGTGAATAGATAGTTTGTGTGTCTGTCTGTGTTGCATTGTATCTTGTGTGTGTATATGTTGTCTGTTAACTCTGATGTGCGTTTTGTGCCAGCAGAAATCCCAGCAGCCCTCAACCAGCTGCTGCAGAGCTTTCCCCCTCTGCCCCCGTGCGAGATCAATGACCCCTCTGATGACCAGACCCTGCCCCGCCTCATTGAGGCGCTGGAGAGGAGGCACAGGATGAGGCAGGCCATGGTGGACGAGTACAACAAGACCGGTGAGGCCCATAGGCATTGACTTGACTTTCATTCGTTCTTTCGACACACTGCCATTGGGGCTCATTACAGTGTACCCAACACGCTTATTAATTGGCTGTTGCTACTGTAGGCTCTTGTGAACTTCAACTTGTCTACAAGTCATCGTGTGTGTGTGTGTGTGTGTGTGTGTGTGTGTGTGTGTGTGTGTGTGTTTTAATGTGTGCTAATCAAAGTTTGCTGTGCCCTCATCAGTTAGTCTTTGTTTTACCTGTGTGTGTGTGTGTGTTTCCATCCTCTCTTCCCCACCTAAGACACTGAATGTCTTCCTTTAAGCTTTCAGGCTTTTTGACAGGGAGGGCTTTGGGATTTAGCCTCTCTGTTCACCTGTCCAGATGAAATGTATAAAAATTAAAAATCTAATTTTTATAAAACTCTCTCTTGTCTTGTCTCAGCCAATATGCTGAAGTCCATGCTGCAGGAGATGGATGGCAGCCTCATGTCCAAAGACAACTACATTCACCAGCAGCAAGGCAAGATGGGAGAGAAGGACAAGTTCATCCAAGACCAGAAGGCTGAGATCGATCGCCTGGAGAAGAAATCCAAAATGCTGGAGTACAAGGTAAGGGGCAGTCTATGCCATGGTCTTGCATGCTCCCATGGGCTTTTTGAAGGTTTTTTTTTTTGTGTGTGTGTCAGTGTGTGGTGCTTGAAACTAGGGTTAGTGAGAGCATTTGCCATAATGATTTAATACACACATAGGGGAGAGGGTATAATAAAAAATGCGAAAAGTAACAATGTTATTTTTCCATAGTGTTGTACACAGTACAGCCGAATCACTTATTTATGACTATTATTTAATTTTTTTAATTTAATTTTATTTTTCCAGTAACCACTTTCCCATCAGTGACCACAGGACACAGAAACACTCTAAAGCAATGGAACTGAATCTTGTGTGAGAAGGGTCCCAGTAATAGCTGCGTCTGTGTGTTTCAGATTGACATCCTGCAGAAGACGACCAACATCTACGAGGAGGACAAGCGCTCTCTTCAGCACGAGCTGGACAGCCGCGACCACCGGCTGCAACGGGAGGTGTCTGAGAAGAAGCGCATGGAGGCCCGCATGCAGGGCATGGTCCAGGACGCCAAGATGCAATGGGAGAAGGAATGCGTGAGTACTGCTGATTTGGATGTGTGTGTGTCTGTCTGTCTGTCTGACCAGGACGCCAAGATGGTGTGTGTGTGTGTGTGTGTGTCCGTGTGTGTGTCCAGAGGGTTCCTTATGGCACTTTTCCACTGAGATATGTTGGCTTAGTTTTTCCTTAGGCTGTTTATTGTTGAGGTGAGTTGCTCCGCTTCAACCTTCTCTTGTTGAACTGCTTGTTCGGGCAACTCCAGGAGCAGAAATTCTAGAGCTCTGTTTATAGTTCTCAGAAGAACACTGAACACGTGCTGTTACCGTGACGCATCCTGACCAAACAAACAGAGCTGCATTTCTGGAGTCAAGATTGACAACTGAGACTACCAAGCATGTTACTCAACTCTGGTATTAGTATTGTGAAAGTAGTATAGTGGAATGTATTATAAGAGTCGGCATTAAAGGCACATTGGGATGAATCTTCCTATGGTTGTCTTTCAACATTCTCTGAACATGAGTGATTGAGAGTGGATTTGCTCAGAATGTTCAATGTAATGTTTTGAAGGAGCTTGACTTAAACTTCTGTGACGCACCCAGTGTATCCCTATCCTTACCGTGTGTGTTTGTGTGTGTCCCATAGGAGAGGCGCGTGAACGCCAAGCAGCTGGAGATGCAGAACAAGCTGTGGGTTAAGGACGAGAAGCTGAAACAGCTCAAGGCCATCGTGACGGAGGTCAAGGTGGAACGCCCCGAGACCACCCTCACCCCGCGCGTCCCAGAGAAACCACAGCGCCCCTCGCGAGAGAAGGACCGCCTGCCCGCCAAGCGCTCAGCCTCCCCGTCCCCTGTACCCGTACGTCAATTTGACATGCGCTTCTAGCTCGCTCGCACGTTCATTCGCTCTCCCTCCCTCCGACTTCTGACCCCCCCATCTCTCACTACACTACATGCATGCCTGCATGCCTCTTTAAAGCATTTAGCCCCTCCCCCTCCAACAGCAGAACCTCCCATTGCAGAACTCCTCCCACAACAGACTTGTGTTATACCAAGTGACTCTTTTTAAAAGATTACAATACCCTTTGTATATATTTATATATAATCACTTTTGTACAGCTTTTTAAAATTGTGTATGTGCTTGTGGAGGACTTTTTTTTTTTTTTCCCCCCCTTTTTGCGAAATGGTGTGTGATTATATTTTTTTTAGTGTGTGTGTGTGCATGCAATATGTGTCTGTGTGTGTTCTAACCCAGCTGTTCTCTGCAGTCTCCTTATACCCACTCCCAGCACCCCCCTGCTCCCTACACCTACCAACCATCCCCCAAAGTGGCCGCGGCCGAGTGGTCAGGGAGTCCTGTGGGGGCACCCCTGTCTCCGGTGGCCAGCGGGCTGTCTGTAGCCTCCTGCATCTCGGAATGGGAGCAGCGGGTTCCCCAGAACCACGGCAGCAGGCAGCGTAGCCAGTCTCCTCCGTCCGGCAGGGCGCCAGGGAGCCTAGACAGGCGGAGAGGCAGGCAGTGGCAGTGCCCGCGTGAGTGGGAGGTGCCGCAGCAGCAGCCAGAAGATCTAGGCATAGAGGAGTTGGCAGGGCCCAGGGTCAGTGGTAGGAGTAAGACTAGCTGTAGAGATGTAGATAGTGCGCTGACATGGCTGAGTAGATACTAACAGTAGCGGTTTGGTTGCTTTGTTTGGTTCCTTTTTTTTTTTTTTTTTTTTTTGAGTAGTTTGATTTTTTTCCCCCCTGTGATGTCATGATATTTATGATTTTGACTTGGGAATGCTATTTTGTCCTCTTTTAAATGTAGAGAGAAAAAAAAAAAAATCTGTTGCGATGCACTTCAATAAATTTTTTAAACTGCTCATCCTGACCATCTGCAGAACCATTTCATCATCTTTTGCATTGTAAATTTCTCTACCAGAGTCGCATGTCTTAGCATAGTGTTTATGTGCTGTGCTCTTGGTTTTATTCAAGTTGTTTTTTTTGTTTTTTGTTTTTTTTTTTTTTAAGTATTTTTTTGCATTGCAAATTAGGAGCAAGTTGAATGCTTTTAACTGTGAGACTTGCAGCTTCCATAGACATGCATCTTTCAAACTAAAAGGCATGGCCCCCAGAATCTTTTTTTCTGTCCTGCTGATTTGTTGACCCATGTGTGTTTTTGTTTTTGTATAGACGGGTGCCCCAGTGCGCCCACATCACCGGCGGTCTCACTCTGCTGGAAACGAGCGATGGGTGGACCACAAGCCCGTCACCAACGTGGACCTTGACACGGTGCTGCAGCCCAACCTCCCCAACGCCATCAAGGTGTCCACCCCCAGCGAGAAGGCCCTCTCCAAAGCTGACAAATACGTGCTCACGCACCAGGAAGTGGCCTCTGACGGCGAGATCCAGACCAAACTCATCAAGGTACTATACTTCTCTCTCCTTTATTGTCAGCTTGTCTCTATACTTTGTCTATAGGCAGTTTCAGCAAGAAAACATGAAATCGATGCTTGAACATTCAATTTGTTCCCAAATTGCATCTGCTATGTTAAGATGTTCTCATATGGAATGTGAAAATGGAAACCCAGCTGGGTACAGCTATGACTCGTTCGATTATAAGCTCTTGAACTCTGTCGGAACAGTCATGACTTGATTATGATTTATTAGAAGCTATGTAATACAAATGTGTTAATGGCAAGGTGAGGATATAACCTTTGTAGTTTTAGTGGATCCTACGGCTAGCCTCAATGCTAAGGTGGGTGTTGTTCCTCTCTTTGTCTCTAGGGGGAGGTGTTTAAAACCAGAGGTGGTGGCCAGGCTGTGCAGTTCACGGATATTGAGACTCTGAAGCAGGAGAATCCCACAGCACCCAGGTGACTTTCCCATCAAGTCCACTAATGAACAGATTTGTGTGTGTGTGTGTGTGTGTGTGTGTGTGTTAAATAGACTACACTGATCACTCTAGCTATCTTAAGTAGTGATACATGTATGATGTTTAAGCAATACAACACTGGTGGGCCTGGTAATGGATTGTAGTTGTCATATCCCCACTCCTGATGTAAAATGTGTCTCATCCAAATGGAGACTAATAAATAGTTCAACTTCTCCAAATTGTTCAATTTGGCATTCAGTCCTGTAGTGTTATGGGATGTTGTGGGTGATTCTGAAGTGCAATTTATTTCTTTGTCTTTCCTTGTAGCCGAAAGAGGAGGTCCTCTGAGAACCAACCACCCCAGGGCGATGGGGACATGGAGGGAGGCTGGACTGATGTGGAGAACAGAGTAAGGGCCTTTTATACAGTATTATCACCCTGAGAAATGGAATACTGATTTCTGATTGACTGAGTGGGATTGTCTTAATTCTGTATTACACCTATGAAGTAGATCTGGTGGAAAAAGTCTAATCACCATTCCATATCAATGCTCTTTTGAATGGTAACGATAATGGCTATGGTAAAATCAGCTGTAACTAGCAGTATCGATTGCCATTGAAAAAGTAGTCCAAGTACTGAACGGGCTTCTAGCTGCACACTTAGTTTATGTAACGTCTATACCTTATACACGAGTTGCCGACAGGCGATTAGCGGGATAGTGGCTTTCAAGGTGCGGTATTATACAGAATTCTTTGCCTTGGTATCATTCATGAATTCCCGATAACTGCATACCTCGTTGGCTGTTATGTAAGGGATAACGGCCGCCGAGGTGTCCCGATATCAGAAGAATAATGGACGACGCAAAGGCAAAGAACAGCCCGACGGTGAAGCCGAAGGGCTGTTTGCCTACGCGAAGTCCATTATTTCTCTGATATCGGGACACCTAGAAGGCCGTTATCCCGCTTATCACCCGGTTGCAACTAAAACGTATAGATGGTAAGCAAGTGTTTAAAACATAAAGGAAACACGTGGCTCCGTTTAGAAAGAAGTTATCCTGTTCGGTTGGGGTACTATTTTCAAATGAAAGAAGATCCGCAAGGCTGCATTCTAAAGAGCATTGATATAGAACGCTGGTGAAACTTTTTTTAACCCAACAATGCCTCAGGTGTCCTGTTATCTAGAAATAACGGACACCCTGACAGCCAATCAGAAAACAGTATTCCATTCCACCAGGTGATAATCCTTATCGGCTGGGCCAGGCTTATGATCGTTTTCATCAAGTAGCTAAGCTGGTGATGAACCTGATAAAGGATGAGACCGGAGTCCTTATTCTCTTAGCTACTTTCTCTGGAAGTTTTCTGCTTCTTTCTAAAAGGCTCAAAAGCCCCAGAATGCATTGCTTTAAGCCAAGTCAAACCTACCCTTTGTCCTGTAATTGTGTGACGACTGACCTTCCTCACTCTTCCTCCACAGTGCTCAGTGGCTGTGGAAATGAGAGCAGGGTCCAACCTGGGACCGGGCTATCAGCACCACGGATACACAAAGTAAGTCACGTCTGGGGCAGGGCAGTGCTGTGGCAGGAACTTTAGACACTGTGCAGAGACTGTGTACAAAGTAGTGCTTCCATGGGTCCTCGTGGGATTTCTTAGCCTGGATTGTGCGACCATGTTCAGAAATGAACTGTGTTCTGGCAAAGCTAGCATTGCCTGGGAATTCCGTGCGGGATAAATCTAAATGTCTGTCAAACGCTATCAAACTTCTATCAATGTTATGGGACAGAGCTGGACAGTCACAGACTGGCACAGACTAAGGATTTCTAGAATTACCAGAGAATTGTGAAGTGTATTCTCGACATGCAAAGTCAGAGGGTATTTTGGGGCCAAATGTTTGTATGAAATGTCTCAATTGATTCCCAGGTAAGCAAGTTGTATGACAAAGCTTGACGCTTACTTGTGTTTGTGTTTGTTTCAGGCGGCGAAAGCCTTAGAGCTGCTGCTGAGATTCTGCACATCAACATGTTAATTCTTCCCTGGAACCTCACGCTTGTTTGTGCAATAGCAAATTCACTTTATACTATTTATCTTTTTTTAAAATCTGTATATAGTCAATTCACCAAAGTCTGCGTTGGAACTGCATTTTTATATTCTAGTTGGGCACAGTAGAGCGCTAAAGTTAATGTATCATGATGGTAGGTTTTTAAAAAAGAAGAGAAAAAAAAAAGATCAAATGTTTTTGTTGGTTGTAGTTGTTCACATCTGTACTGCAGACTGTTATTCTAAAAAGGCACTGTAGAATTCTCAATGGATAACTATTTTGTATTTACTGCCATTGGACTGGTTCAAGAATTCTCATGTGCAAGTTGGATATGTATTCTTTTGCTTAAGCTGTTGCCTTTCTCAAAAGGGCTTTAGTTTTCACTTAAGCGTTTTCTATCTTTTTCTACATTGTAAAATGTTATATAAATTTGCTTCAAAAAAATCTGAGAAGTGTTAAACTGAGCTGTTTGTCTTCCTTCCTTGTTAATAAATGCCTATGCAGACATGATTATGTGCTTCGGTTTTCTTATTGTTGCAAAACATTTGTGTGATTTGATGAGGCAAAATGTAGTTGGCTATGTATAGAAATGGAGGGGATGATCATTTAGTTTGTAGTATACATGTATATTTTAGTTAAACCTTAATCAGTTTAATGCTAAAATGATTTGGAGCATTCTACAGTCTACCAGGATCTATGTCCATGTAGTGCAACAATTTCAACAGTAGGTGGCAGCAGTGCATAAGGGCTGGTGTGGATGTCTGTGGAAGCCATGCATGCATGTCTCCCTCAAGTAGCCTACTTGTCATGCAACAGACAGTGCTGTGTTTCTGTCTCTTAAGCATAATTGTGAACATAAGGCCTGGCAAATGTGCTGATTAATTCTGATAAAGATTGGTTCCCCGCTGTTGTCTAATAGAGGTGTTCTTCTCTTCCTTTTATGAAGGCAAACTCAATTAAGCTGATGAAGTTTGCACAAAAAAAAAAATAAAACTTTTAGAAGCCTACAGATGTTTTTGGATGTCATTGATATTCATTTGACTAATTAACCATTTTACTTCAATCAAATCAGACAGTCAATTCTCTACCTAGGGATAGGCATTTATCCCTGTTAGGCTTAAGTCATGCTGGCTTCTGTAAGACTACTCACTACATGGAGGTATTAATAAACCTGGAGAAACATACCAAGTCCCGCCTCCCATTCATTCCAATATGGAATGCTAGGGTAGTGAATTCATCCAAAATTTTCAGTTGTCAAGATGGCGTTTCATGGAGCTCACTTCCGACTCCATTTCATTAGGCCAATGAGGGCCCATGTTACTAATAGAGATGAGGGCGGCTCTGGCGGCACACACCTGATTTGCACAGGGAGCTCGTTAGCATGAGCTGAAAGTGTAGCATTAACCAATCAGCATATGTCAAATGGAGTCGGATATGATGTAATTTCTGGAAAATGGCGACGAGGAAGTGCAATGCTAATTGGCGAAGCTAATCAGCCAAATCCTGACCCCCTGACTCTCTACTACTATCGGCCTTCTCACAATGCAAATTTGAGGAAACGTTGGACAATTTTTTTTTTCTTTTTTTTTTGGACAAGCATTTTAAAACTGTGCTTTTTTGAAGTTTTGTGTACAGTTTGTATAACTTGTGACACCGCCTACCATTGTGACCTATTCATAGCATTCTTGTCATCCATTTCATGTTAGTTTGTCCTGTTGTGCATGTTGTAGCTGTGATTACAGCAAGCCAGCATATTTTGACAACCTTTACAGGACATCCTGTCAGACGAGTTTGGTACTATGCTGCCTCACTTGGAGGGTAGGCTCGAGAGGGCTGGTACACTTCAGCCATCTGGTAGAACGTTTTCTTTTGTTTGATGCTTGGCCATTATTTGGTTTAGGCTTTTTTATTCTTTAAAACACAAGAACAACCAAATCTGGTCTAACTCCTCTTGACAAGCATGTCTTACTGAACACATTGTAAAACTTGAGTGACTAACCTACCTAATCACACACTGGCATTCAAGGATGTAGTGGAGGCTAAACATGGCTTTACCCACCTTTCAAATTTTGGAAATGGAGTTAAGCCATCCCTTAATAGAATTCATGCACTAAATACAACTTTTAACATTGTCCAATCCCACTACGTTATTTCAATTTTAAAAAGTAATACCACTGCAATTATCTTCAAACATCAAAACAATCATCACAGTCAGTTATCAAACATGTTCCGCATGTTCTATCTTTTAAACATCTGACTTTGCATATTACGGTTCACTTTGCAGTGATCAGAAAATTCAGTTTGCTCACCTCTCATTTCACCATTACAACTCTGCTTGATATTTTAGCATGTGACACACACGGCCCATTCATCTGTGTCAAAACAACTATATCATGCCTATTCAAAAGAAGAGGCATGATTTCTGTACTATGGTGTGAATTCCTGTTTATGTTAATTGACACATTTAAAAGCTCTGAGAATGTGTTAATCCTAGTGTAGGCCGAAAAACCTACCAATTACCATCCCCTTGGTATACTCTCTAGCTTCGCACAATGGTCTGGGATTGCATCCACTGACAAATGATTGCAAGCTGGATTGTGAACTAAGTTTGAAATGATTAGTGAATTAATGAATAGTTATAAGTTATTATATATATATATAAGTATATATATATATATATATTATATATATATATAGTTTTATACGTTTGTAAGAGATGATCAATGTCAAAAATCCTCCTCGGCAGTTCCTACGGTCTCCTGATTGGTTCGTCCATTCCATCTCGGTCCTGAAATCTCTTTCAACGAGTGCAATCTCAGATGCTTGTGCAGAGTGCATAATCTGACGTAAGGTTAAGAGTTTGATACATTTGCAGACAAGAGGGCAGCAATGGGTGATCATTTCAGAAGCTTATCTTTTCTCTTGGGCCTAGGTCTTCAGTTAAGGTTGTTGGCCTATCTTGATCCAATTGAAGACAGATTTTGGGAAACATCTTTTTTTGATGTGCCCAACCTGTTGTGTGGATTACTAACCATAGAGAGCTGGGGAACTGGACCTTGGGGGTCCTGGACCTTTGGAATACAGATTAGATAGAATGCCCTTAGATAGTGAGTACAACATGATGTTAAGAGATAAGATCAAGTTTGAACTTTCTCTTGTGTCTTGGCCTGGGAGAAACAAGTGATCACAGCAGCGGTCTCCTGCAGTGGTGGTTTCTGTCAAGAGGTTGTGGCTTGAAGTAATTGAGTGTTTTCTGTTGCCATGGCGAGGCCAATCCATGGCTAATGGGAAAGGTTGTGACACGGCACATTCATTAAAATTCTGTAGAGGGTAACATAACGAGGCCAATATTCTCCGCTATTATTACTGACACCAGTCTCCTGCGTTTGGTTAGGCTATTTGAGTTTTTTTTTTTTTTTTCCTGAGGGTGCAGTTGGAGGTCAGCGTTTGAGTGTCCAGGAGAGAGAAATAACTTAATTTCAACAACAAACGTCAGCAGGAGTAACAGCCGCCAAGCCCGGACAGTCTCCCCCCCAGGTTTCGAGCGCTCGCTCTCTCGCTCCCTCGCTCGCAATTTCAGTCAGGAAACGTCTGCATTCAATTACCTCAGAGAAATTGCTTTACCATGTTCGGCTTGATTAAATATTCATTGTGTTAAACAAGGCACTTTGTATATAAATCCATACAAAATTTGTCTGTCTAGCAGCCCTAGGGAGAACAGTACATCTCAGTGTGAGGCTGAAGTTGTTGAGCTCCCTGTAGGAAATGCGTTTCTGGATGACTGCATTGGTAGGATTTATATTGCCTGGATTTGAGGGGAGTGCTGAGGTGGTGGCTGGCTGGCCAGTTCGGGCTTCTGAATATGGATGCTAGAGTGTTTGTCTGCATTTTCTTTTGTTTATCTCTCTCTCTAGTATGCAGTTATCAGTCTGTATAGGTTGTGTGTGTGTGTGTGTGTGTGTGTGTGTGTGTGTGTGTGTGTGTGTGTGTGTGTGTGTGTGTGTGTGTGTGTGTGTTAGTGTGTGTGTGTTCGCTGCATTTAAGTCTGCCTGCAGTTTAGACTACTTGGTACTCTGTTTGTGTGTGTGTGTGTGTGTGTGTGTGTTGCTGTGTGTGTGTGTGTCTCTCTCTGTGTGCTCTCTCTCTCTCTCGCTCTCTCTCTCTCGCTCGTCTCTCTGTGTGTGTGTGTGTGTGTGTGTGTGTGTGTGTGTGTGTGTGTAAACACAACAGAGTAGAGTCAATCCATCAGTGGGGGTGCTTTTAGCCAATCTCTCTGACCCATACACAGACCATCCACACAGGTGGGGGCATAGAGGGGCATAGAGAGGGGAAGCTCCTCCTCAAATGAGACAGACTTCCGCAGCAATATTTAGGCAATATTTGCACTTCCTCCTAGGGCTTATCTTTTGATTGAAAAGATTGGCCACTGGACCCCAAGGTTGTTTTCATTTAAAAAAAAAAAAAAAAAAAAAAAAACAATCTGGACCTCCAGCCCAACTTCCCTAAGATCCCTGCTGTGGTAAATGCAACAGAGTGCGGCACAGTCATTGGGCACAGCACACACAGGCAAGGGGGGTGGAACAGGGGTAGTTTTCGCATGTGTCATTGTTTTCATGGCAGATTCTTTTGCCATGAGCAGACGGGGGGAAACCACTAACAAACCCAGGTGCGTTGTGTTCTTAGGACGGAATAGTTCCATGGTGAAGCAACTTCTTTTTTATTTATTTATTTATTTATTTTTTTGTCGACTTTGGAAAAAAACGTTGGTGAAACTTTGGTCTTGCGTCATCAGATGAGTATGTGGTGGGGAGATTGGGTTTTTTATTGCCAAAGACTCATATGTGTGGCAGAGACAGAGTCAGGGACCTTCTCTCTCAAGCTCTCAATGAGGATTGATGATGAGATCAGGATCACTTAAAGCAACATTGTGGAGTATTTTGCTGTAAAACTAGTAGCCTAGCTACCCAAAAGGGACACAAAATAGCTAGAACATGTTTACCGAATAATGAACAAAGCATTAACTAGAGATAACAAATGAATAATATAAATATTTCATATTGGGTAGTTACCGTGAAGTGGTACCAAAAAGACAAAAAATAATTACTAAAAATAATAATAAAAAATGGGACGAAGATGGCTGATGAACCAAGACTCATAAGCAGCTTCTTTCAGTATTAAAGGAAAGCTCCAGAGTAAGTTTAAGCATAGCCCTGTTGCACAAGCCTTCCAACAGCAATATATTTTGCATGGAATGAAAGAATTTAGAACAGCATAGACCTAACACGAACGCGAAACACATTACATTGAGTCAACGGCACCTTAGATCTTACTTTCGGTTTCGAATAAATGAGGATCCATTGATTCAGTGTAAAGTGCTTGTTCGCTTCTGCGTTCGGTCTATGCTGTTCCAAATTATTTTGTTCCACTCGCTAACTAGTGCATTTGGCAAGCTTGTTCGGCAGGGCTATGCTTGAAATCACCCCAGAGCACCTCTTTAATGTAATGATTTGAGACATTGGCAAAGCCTAGAGTGCTTTATCTTGTGCTCTAAACCAACTTTGGCTCTTGAAGGTTGCAGTGTTCAGGTTAGAACCCCAATCAATACCCAAACCCCAAATCAATAAATTTCTTTATATATCCATAGTACAACAGAGCAGAATTGTGATAATATTACAAGGGAATGTAAAACATGGAATCAGGATCCAAAGATCCTGGAGCAGGTGAGGTCATTACTAGAGTGGTGTGTGTTGGTGGTTCAGAACCCTGAGGAGAGCTCTCTGAGGAGGACGTGGGCCAGCATCTTGTACCAAAACCAAGGTTGAGCTGCTTGAAGGGACTCTTGATAGGGTCTCTAGCCCGTGGCCGTGATGAGATGAGAATGGATGACTAGATTAGTGTGGAGGTTGAGGGCCCTGGGCCTCCTTCTCTCGGAGTTAATGCATGGGGGCACCATTGCCTGGAGTGGATCCCTCAGATCAATCTTATTATTACCTGGGCCTGGCCAATGATCAAGCCTCCTCTACATCTGCAAGGAGGCACCTCAGCAAACCTCCAGCACATTTGTCCAACCCTCTCTCCTCTCTAGGCTGTTCTTTTCTTACACCTCCCCCCCCCCCCTCTCTCTCTCTCTCACTCTCTCTCTCTCTAGTGCTCCATTCCTCCATCTTGACTGTCTTTTTTTGCTCTTCTGCATCCTTCTCTCCTCCTTTCCATCACTCTCTCTCTCTCTCTCTCTCTCTCTCTCTCTCTCTCTTTCTCTCTCTCTCTCAGCGGTGACAGTGGAGTGCTCATCTGTTGTGTCTCCTCTGACTCTGTTTCAATTTGAATGGACGCTGGAGAGTGACTAGCAGTATGGCGGTGAGATGGCCCCCTCATGAGCGGGGGGTCAAGGGCTGCCAGCTCCATTGCGCTCGAGTTAAACGCACTCGTAGCTGTGCCATGGCTCTCGCATTAAACCCACTCGTGGTGGAGCGAGCTCTCCTCGTGGAGAGCCATACACTGCCTGCCTGGCCATGTGTCATGCCGCTGATGAGCCACACGATGATATAATCATCTGGCCTCGGCCAGCCAAGAGGCCTCAACGAGCAACAGAGAGCAGAATCTGATGCACCGTGAAACTCCCTTTTTCTCTCTTTTTTTGTTTTCTCTCTCTCTCTCTCTCTCTCTCTCTCTCTCTCTCTCTCTCTCTCTCTCTCTGCTGCCTCACTGAAGATGGACATCCAGAAGAGGAGATTGGCTAGAGAAAAAAAAAGCAATAGAAAGGGAGACAGATAGCACGTGTGTGTGTGTGTGTGTGTGTGTGTGTGTGTGTGTGTGTGTGTGTGTGTGTGTGTGTCTGTTTGGATGGGGGGTGAAATGGGTTATCCTCTCTGGAGATGGAATCACCTCATATCAGTTCATACGTCCCCACTGCCATTTAACCTTAGTCAGTGGAACATTCTGGAGAAACTCCTTTTATTGCCTCACGTCTCCTTGCCTCTTTCTAAAGGCTGTGTGTGTGCCGCCTCCCGGTTAGCATAGCCTCGACCGTTTTACTTTTATTGGTATTCATTTATTTGATGAGTGTGGCAATTATGTTAAACACAAAGAGGATGCCCCTACTGCAGTCTTATTCATAAGAACACATTTAGAAACACTTTTCATACATAATTCTAGGCTTACTCACTTTATACGTCATATTTCGTATTCCACTTTCTGTCTCGGAATCACAGTGAAGCAGGAGAAATTACGACTCTTCTGCAAGTAAAAGGGCAAGAGAGATGAACGCAGCACTAAGTAGCCGTTTTATCCGTATCACTGAAGAAGACCGGCATACTTAGCCTGTGCGGCAGACAAATCCCTGCTTGATTTATTTCTTTATTTCTCTTTCATTGAGGCGGATATTATGCCAGTAGCCTAGTCTTTAACCTGCAGACTGCACATCAATGCAATTATCCTCGTTTGGAAGGAATACAAAGTTTCCGCTTGACTTGGCGTTGTTAATTAGTCCGTCTAGCTTTTTTGGGAATGAATGATTATGGTGGTTTATCTGCTGCTTTGGTTGAGTGAGTCTCATGGAGACTTTCCTCTGTCTCTGCTCTGGTGTCTATCTGCTTGGCACGAGAGAGGGATGGACTTGAAATGTAATTTCGAGTCAAGTGAGCTTCTAATAAACTCCAGCGAACAACAACAGCGCTCTGCGGTGGCCTGCTTTACATACTAATCTCTCTGTGTTTCTGACGGCATGGCATGCTGTAATCAGAGCACAAAGGCCTGGCACACACACACACACGCTACACACACACACACACAAACACACAGACACACACACACACACACACACACACACACACACACACAGAAACACACATACACTGAACCCCACACACACAAACACACACACACACAAACGCACACACTCACACACACACAGACACACACACACACACACACACACACACACACACACACACACACAGACACACACACACACAAACACACATACACTGAAACACACACAAACACACACACACACACACACAAACAGAAACACACAAACCCACAATCACAGCCTGACCTCTCCTCTCCAAGTCTCTCTCTCAGGCCTATTTACATCTCTCATTCCATCAATTCGCATCAACCATTCCATATCAGCCATGCAGCACAGAAGGAGAAAAAAAAGTAAACAAAATAAATCATTCCAGTCAATTGCCCGTCGACTTTTGATCCATATCTAATCTGATGCGAGGAGCGGGGAACGCTTGAGCTTCACAGCGCCTGTCAGGTCACGTCAGCACGAGCGTATCTCCATGGTACTGCTGCTAGCTGCCCGCCCGCCTGCCTGCCCGCCGCTTAGCTGCTTCCCCGGCTCCTCATGTTCATCCGCCATCATGCTTGTCTATATTTGGCGTCCGCCGTGACTTATGCATCCGCTCTGCGGCTGGGGCCGCTTGTTGACAGTGTGTGTGTTTGGTCGTGTGCTGCCGAGCGTGCAGCTGACACTCCGTAAACACCTCTTTCTCCCAACCCCCCACCCCCACCCACCCCCTGCAAGACCTCACAGATCTGTTTCCGTGGAGATCTGGTTCAGTTCACTCGGTTCAGGGCCAGAGCCTCTGTCAGAGGTGCCTCGCTGCCAAGCTTTTAAAGCTGCTGGGTTGGAAGCAATAGAGAGTTGCCCATAATAGGGAGAGATAGTAAGTAATATCAACAATGAAGATGGGGGAACAGAGAGAGAGAGAGAGAGAGAGAGAGAGAGAGAGAGAGAGGGGAGAGAGAGAGAGAGAGAGAGAGAGTATGATTCATAATGTAAACAAGAAAACGAGTAGCCTATTACTGTACGTTAAAACAGGTTTTTAAGATAGATAGATAGATAGATAGATAGATAGATAGAAAGGAGGAGAGCTTAAAGAGAGGGAAACAAAAGGGAGTATAAAGTTGCCTTGTTTTTCTGGCCTTTTAGTCCACGTTGCCTGGAGTCCCTGCAGTATATGTTGTGTGTCTGGGGGCCATGTTAGGATTCCAAGCCACTCTGGCTCACCCCGTCCTGGGCGTCTGCCCTTTCGAAAGGCCCTTACACCTCGGCCACGGTGCCCAGAGGAGCAGTCAGTGACATTAAAACTCAATTAGCCAGGCTGACTGGGTAAATACTGCAGGAGCGGCGCAGCGGCAGTGGCGCTAGGAGCGCTAGGCTAATGAATGCCTGAAACCTTCATCCTCTAGTCGACATCCTTTCCGCTGTGATCTGAGCTGTGCAGAGTGGGTCTTCTGGACCGAGGCTGCCCACGAGCCAGTGTGACACACACACACACACACACACACACACACACACACACACACACACACACACACACACACAGACACGCACACACACACACACACACACACACACACACACACACACACACACACACACACACACACACACCCTTTGAATGTTGATGAGTGTTGACAGCCAGACCAAATTGTCATTCAGCATGTCTCGTCTTGTCTGCTCCCCAGGGTCTCATCTTGCGTTTTTTTTTTTTTTCTATTCTTTTTTGGCCACTGCTCTCTCTCTCTCTCTCTCTCTCTCTCTCTCTCTCTCTCTCTCTCTCTCTCTCTCTCATATGCTCATGCATATCAATATGAAGAGCAGGTCTTGCATCGGGGTGAGCTGAATCCCAAATGCTGTGTGTGGGGCAAAGCATAAGCAGGGTCTGGCCCCTGAGAATCCCAGGGGTTTGAGGAGGTGAACAGAACAGGCTCTGGATGTGTGTGGAGGTCTTCAGGGTTGAGGTCTGGATCTCAGTATCTGAGGAGGAGTCGAGGTCTCGGAGTATCTGAGGAGGAGTCGAGGTCTCGGAGTATCTGAGGAGGACTCGAGGTTGGGCTAAGAGTATCTGAAGAGGAGTCGAATACCTGTGCATTTGTGGTGTGTCTCTGGGCACGTTTTTGGTCCGTTTTTGTTTTTGGTTTAGGGCACAGCACGCATGGCTCCTGCATGGCACAACCGCACAGATCTCACGTTGCTCAGGTATATCGCAGAAGACCACAGAAACAATTTCTGGTATGAATGCAAATGCACTGCATACGGACAGCACTGGTTATGGACTGCGAACACGCGATGGCGGTGCAAATTGGGCCTGAGGGGTTTCTGAGGAGGTGTCTGCTGTATGTTCACCTGTGTGTCTGAAGTGTGTATGAGTCTGTCTCTGTGTGCAGTATCGGTCCTAGGAGAGAGATTACCAGGAGCAGACAGTGCTAATGCTGAGGGATTGAGGCCTGTCATTGAGGCCAACTCAGCTGTTGTCACTTATCTGCTCTGGAGTGGCACAGCGACAGGCTAGACATGACCTTTGACCTTCTACACAGGATCATCTCCTCACCCTCACATATCGCTTCTCTTTTCAGACCTCGGAGCATGTGTCAGCATCTGCGGATGAATTTCTATAGTGATAGATAATATATAAAAAATGAATTTGTCAGTGAACCAAGTAAATATATAATGACATATCATGCACAATATTCTTTTACTTTTACTTACAAAATAATATACAAACACACACACACACACACACACACACACACACACACACACACACATACACACACAAAAACA
>JAODXP020000017.1:15824822-15832322 GCA_027497455.2 Sardinella longiceps
AGTCAGACTGAGCTGTAAAGACTAGAAAGTCTAGGAGTAAGCCTTTAATGCCATAACTCAAAACAAATGAAATGGAATGTGAATTTATTTGGCAGAAAGAGTCTCTCTCTCTCGTCATTGCCAAAAAGGCTTTAACTCTTGTAACAACTTGTGTATTTGAGCATGAAACTCTGCCAAGGAGAACACAGAGTATGACAATTGGCATTGCATTTAATGTGTGTGTACAGTTGCCTCAATCACTGCAGGCGTTTGGGCTTGAATGGGAAAGCCAAACACAAAACCAACAACTAAAACACTGGCCCCACCAAAACAAACAAACGTGCAGGACTAGCGAGTGAACGCCATGGTCTACTCTCACCGTTCCTTATCCACTACCACTCCTCCTATCTGTCATCCTTTGTTCTCGTTGCCTGACGGAAACATGCTCGGCTGGCTTCCTGCGTTTGGACAGCATGAGTGCGAGTGGCACGGCAAATACGGTGTGGAGGAAGCGGGCGCCATCCATCTTGCGTCGTGTCAGGGCCCTCAGCGACGGCACACTCATTAGGCCCAGACTCTGGGCTTTATTATTAGCGGAAGGAACCCTGGGCTAAACTCACCGCCCACGTAAGGAGGGTACCGTGACCCCCCCCTCTCTCTTCCCCTCCACACTCTTCCTCCCTCCTCTCCACTTCTTCTCCCCTTTCCTCTCTTTCTCCACTCCTCTCTTCCTCCCCTTCTCACTCCTCTCCTCTACTTGTCTCCTCTCCTCTCCTCTCCTGGCCTGTTACCTCAATGGTGTTGTAATGCTGGTCAAACATTACTGTGAATGGCCGAGCTCAAGAGAGCCTCTGTTAGTCAGGAGAGTCAATATTAGCTGAACACACACACACACACACACACACACACACACACACACACACACACACGCAAACACACACAACACACACAGCGCTGCACCGGAGACTTGGGGGATGGGTGTTGAGTGTGTGTTTGTGTGTGTGTGTGTCATTCAATCCATGTGTCCTTTCCAGGTGATCTTTGACCTCTTCTAGTAGCAGCGATTGACATAGGTATATAGACCAACTCCTATTTCCTAACTCTGCAATAACACTCTTTGCCCTCTCTCTGAACATTTCTGCTAACCTGCAGTGCCTCGATGAGTCCATGACTTGGGGAAATATTCTCAATATTTCCTTTCTTTCTTTTCTTTCTTTTTATTTCTCTTTCTTTTTCCAGAGTCTACCTGTGTGTTTCCTCACGTATTATCTGTCTAAGTCATGTTTGTTTGTTCTGTTTGGGGTCAGGGTCACAGGTGGACGTGGCATTCTTATCTACAGGTCTCCAACAACCCTTTCAAGGTCAGCTTCCACTAGGCCTCTCGATAATGCACACCAATATTGGCCTGGCAATGAAAACTCTGGCCGCAGAAACACAAACATTCACACGCACAAACACAAACACACTCATGAACACACACACACACACACACACAGACAGACAGACAGACAGACAGACAGACACACACACACACACACACACACACACACACACACACACACACACACACACACACACACACACACACACACACACACACACACACACACAATCAGATTCCATAATTGAAGGCACCCCTCTTAAGCATTAAACACTGTGTAAACAGTTGGTTTGAGGGAAACTGAGCAAGGGCACCAAGATAAGCGCTGGACGTGTTCCATGTGAATCACTTCGCCGCAAAAGAGCCGCCATCGACGAGCTTCGGCGATGCTTTCGCCATGACGAGCAGCTGACAAATGTTTGGCTTGTGACTCATTAGCGAGTGTGAGGGAAAGGACAAAGATTAACCTGCACCAATCACTCAGTGTTTAGACGCGGCTAACGCGGCCGGCTGCTACGCTAATCTATACGAGTCAGCGCAGCCAGGCAGGCAAACAAACAGACTAATATTGACTGTCTTTGCTTTCGTTTGCAGTGCTGTGCGTTGCCTAGGCCCGCCTGCCTGCCAACCCCCCCGCCCCCCCTCCTCTATCAGCGTCTCTCGCCTCCTTTCTCTCTTTCAGTATCTCTCTCTCTCCGTCTCTCTCTCTCGCTCTTCCACTCAGCAGTCGGCTAGCTCCCCTCAAGCAGTTTCCTCCAGGATAGCGTCAACATGCTGGCTTAAGACAATATTTTCTCTCTGCTGATCGCCTGCTGTGAACAATTAGAGATGATGTGCTTCTTCTTCTTTCTCTGCTTTTATTTATTTATTATTTCTATTAGGGGAAAAAAGAGAAAAAAAAAAACTGTGGCCGAGACTGAGTGCTATGTCAACAGTTTCAATAATACAGAAAGCTCAGAGACTGGGAGGATGAAGGGCATACTAAATAGTTTGATTAGAAAATGTTATTAACAACCAGACCAATGTGAAATAATGGGGAGAAGTAAGAATGTGTACACGTGTATCAATTTGAATAATTTGGCTCTGTGTGTGTATATGTGTGTGTGTGTGTGTGTGTGTGTGTGTGTGTGTGTGTGTGTGTGGATAACCACTGCGCTCGGTTATCAGAGAGAGAGAGAGAGAGAGAGAGAGAGAGAGAGAGAGAGAGAGAGAGAGAGAGAGAAAGACACCACACCCTGCAGCGGTGGTAGCCCAGCTTCAAACAGTAAACAAAGCCAAGATGAAGCGTTCCCGAAGATCGCCCGCGTTGAATGCCCGCGCCCGCAAACGAACGCACAAACGAACCAACGCACAAACCCCCAGCCGACCCTGTCAGCACAACAAAAGAGCCTTTGATGTGGCAGCAGCACGCTGCTCCAATTCACATCTGCTGACTTGTGAGAAAAAGAGGCATTAGCTAATGCACTTCTTAAAGACCATAATCGCTCTTTCCCCTGCCATTAATGAATGCTAATTAGAGCTCCTGCGTCTCTCTCTCTCTCTCTTCCTCTCTCTTTCCCTTCCTCTTTCTCTCTCTCTCTCTCTCTTAGCATTAGATGGCTGCCCATCTAATGGGCCGTATTGTTCCTCTCTTTTTTTCTTTCTGCCTCAGCTCCGGTGTGGATACTGCGGCCGATTGCTGTGCTGTGCTGTGCAGTTCAGTTCAGGCTGCTGATGCTGCTTTAGCCACTCTGGCCATTAGCGACAGCTAATCCATCCATCTCTACAAGTGTCGGCTATACAAGAAAGCCACTAATAGCTCAGCCGCAAAATTGTGCATTTCCGCATCCTCACATCCTCATTTGATCCAGGGGCTACCCACCTCCACCTCTAACCCCCCCACCCCAACCACACACACACACATCCTCCTCTTCCACCTCCTCCTCTTCCTCCCCCCTGTCTCTTCCCTCCTCTTCCCCCCTGTCTCGGAAAAATGCTTCAGTGTGGGCGGTAGTGATTTAGTAGGAAGCATTGCATGGAATGCTGTGTGAGGTAGTAGTTAACCCCCCCCCCCCCCAAAAGCACTCACTCACACACATACACACACACACACACTCAGGACTGCAGGGCTTGAGTGTTCTCAATTTCCTCTTGCTGAGGGCGGAACCAGGTTGACCTGACAGGAGTGACATATTGTCTCTTCACACACACTTCCATGACCCCACCTCAGGGCCTCACTTGACACACACACACACACACACACACACACACACACACACACACACACACACACACACACACATGCACACACACACACACACACACACACACACACACACACACACACACACACACTCATGGGGGGAGGGGGGGAGGGATTCTCTAAACAGACGTCATCACTGTGCCAGTGCTCCACTTGCGGCCTGTGCTGACAAGCTGATGTTGTTCTCTGATTGGTGTATTTGGGAGCGTACATGACAGCATTAAAAACACAAACCCTCTCATGGAAAGCTGTGGCCAACCCAAACCTCAGTGTGTAGGGTAACTCATTCCCACCCCACACCCCCCACCTAGCCACACACACACCACACACACACACACACACACACACACACACACACACACACACACACACACACACACACACACATATTACCTAGCCACAGGTTGCCTGTGGACATGTGCTGTGCACATGCTATGACGACCGCAACTTTCCATGCTTTGAGCTGTCCCTAAAATTACGAGTTGCCGCGGTGATCCTGACTTCCTGTTTCAGAAGAGTCTCATGGCACCCACAGAACATGAGCTGGCATTTAGTCCTCGATACACACACACACACACACACACACACACACTCACACACACACACACACACACACACACACACACACACACACACACACACACACACACACACACACACACACCTTCTCTCTATGTCTACAATTTTCACTTGTTTTTCTCTCTCCCTCTCCATGAGTGACCTTTCTGAAATTAAATAAACCAAGCTTAGGTAGGCAACTGCCATGGGTACCCAAAACAACACCGACCTGAATAAATGTGTAAACACACAACCCTCTACCTGCTTTCAGAAAGATTCAGACACACACACACACACACACACACACACACACACACACACACACACACACACACACACACACACACACACACACACACACACACACACACACACACACACACACACACACACACACACACACACACACACACACACACACACACACGCACAGGACTGGCGCTAACGGGGAGTTCCAAAAGCTGCCCCAAGAGGGGACTTTCCCCATCAGTACTACTGTACTTAAGTGTACTTAAAACACATACTACCTCTCCTCCTACCTCTTACACATAGTCACGCACTGTTTGTACACACCAGGCTTATCAGCAGAGCAAACATGCAAAGCTATTATTCATTATGTGATTTTCAGCATGTCACTATCATCCTGCTCATTTATTGTACAAAGTACTACACAGAGCCTTTCATGCTAATAATACTTACAAAGAATACAAAGCAATAATAACAATAGTACTGATTCACTTACTCTACCCACTTAACTGATGTTGAAGAAAAACATCTGTTTAGGGCCGTTATTTATTATTTGCTAAGCAAAGAAATGGATGGCGATCGGCCATCCAGGAAATTAGATTAATTTCTTTTAATAGACCACACATGTGCGGTGAATATGACTCATTGTTTAAGCATGTAATGAGCATACAGTAACGTATGGCTGTACAATGTGGAAATTGTTGATTCACAGCCACCATTTCCGACAGGTTTGACTAATTGATTTATACTTTGTACTTTGACTATTTCTGCTAAACACTGATGCTCCAACTTTATGAAAGCTTGTCAGAAAGCCAGTTACTGTACTTGGGTTTGAGTTGTCAGTTTTGAACAGAAGGTCTTTCCCACAGTAATCTATACCTTATGACATGTCTTTCATTTCCCAGATATGCTAATATGGAATGTGCAGTTCATAAATGCTAGCTGGCCCAAATTGATTTCATATGAATGAGTGCACGAGGGAATAGATGTAATTATTAGAAAAGGGAGGCAGGACCTTCAAGTGTGATATTACCTCTTGTTCACCCGACGAGGACGGGGGGGGAGAGGAAGTGAATTTTTATTGCTTCTTAAGTCTGCCGACATCAAATCCCTGCCAACGCTAACAAATTCATCAATGCAGCTGTGCTCCCCCGATTACACATTTTCTAAATCTTCTCTTGCTCTGCGCCAAGACTCGTATATCACTGCTAACAATGAGGGCTTTTTGGCTGACATAGAAGCTGTTATTAAGATATTATTAGCAAAGTGTTTATATAACACATACACAAACACATACCCTCTGTCTCTTTCTCCCTGTCTCTCTTTCTGTCTCTTTCTCTCTCTCTCTCTTTCTCATACACAAGCACATTCTCTCTCTCTCTCTCTCTCTCTCTCTCTCTCTCTCTCTCTCTCTCTCTCTCTCTCTGTCATACAGTATACAAACACACCCACACCCACACCCAGGCAACAAATATACTTGTTCCATGGGAAAAGATTTTTCACCCAGAGATAAGAAATATACAGGAACTCAATTCTCCAAATAAGATGTGACTGAGGGTAATTCATGAGGTCTCTGTGAAAGAACAACAACAAGACACACACACACACACACACACACACACACACACACACACACACACACACACACACACACACACACACACACATACACACACGCACACACACACACACACTACACATTCTCTCTCACTCACACATAGACACACTCTCTCTCTCTGACACACATGCAACACACACATATTCACACCACACACTTCCTCTCACTCTCTCTCTTTCTCTCTCTCTTTCTCACACACACACACACACACACACACACACACATTCACATCACACACTCTCTCTCACTCACTCACTCACTCACTCACACACACACACACACACACACACACACACACACACACACACACACACACACACACACACACACGCTCACCTGAACACTCCCCTAGACCACAGGAATGCATGTATAGACAGGTGCTTCTCAACTAGCAGGCGATAAGAGTGTTCCTGTGGTCTACCACCAGCCCAACCCAATCCAGCCTAGCCCAGCCTAGCCCAGCCTGCACTGTGGTGCTCCTCTGGGGTGAGTAGGAGTAGGAGGTGGTGGGAAAGTCCTCCAGGCAATTATCATTATACACTGTAGTGTATAGGACTCTGACATTTAAGCCTGTAGGCTCTGGAGTCGTTTACAGATAATGAAACTCAACATGAAAGTGTGGGATTATGGCTACTATGATTATTATAATAGTGATGATGATGATGATGATGATGATGAGCTCATCCTCACGTCGCTGTTGCCCTCGGCGATAAGCATCCACACCCTACAGCAGGAAGTTGAGCTGGGGAGTGGCACCTCTCAATTTCTCAACCTCAATTTCTCTCTTACCTTTCTTTCTTTCTTTTTTTCTGTCTTTCTCACAGCGTCCCCCCACCCCCACTCACTTGTTCATCTGGTTCAACAAGGATATTGGTTTTGTATTGTTTTTCTCTGGGTTGTTCAAGTGGTGAGGTGCGATGTGTATCTGTGTGATTGGCTTCAGTGATTGTGTGTGTGTGTGTGTGTGTGTGTGTGTGTGTGTGTGTGTGTGTGTCTGTGTGTGTGTGTGTGTGTGTGTGTGTACATGTGTGTGTGTGTGGCCTGCAGGCATCAGGAGGAGGCATGGTTTACTTGTCACTCAGTAAATAGCAACATGAAGAAATGTGGGATCTGGATGCCTCATTAACGTAACGACAGACATGCTGGAGAGGAAGGAAGGAAAGGCAGTTTGTTCTGTTCCATCACGCTGTTTGTTTGTGTTCAACCACAAACTACTGACTGGGTGGAGAAGGCCAGGCCTACTTCATACCATAGCCGTCGACTATAATCACTCACTCACTCACTTGACAGAACCCTCAACCACAATCTTTCACTCGTTCAAATATTCACATACTCACATTATCACTCATTACAGAAATTCACCCACTCACTCAAACATTTCTGATACAGCCACTAATTTTACTCACTCACTCACTCACTGGTGCGCTTGTGAAACAACCACTATTCGTAATCAGGGGGCCCAGCAATGACGTTCTG
>JAODXP020000017.1:15852322-15857322 GCA_027497455.2 Sardinella longiceps
GAATATGTGGTGTTTGACTTCTTGTCATTTTCCTGCCATTGTGATTCCAAGTTGGGTTCTTTTGCAGTTTTTTTTGTGTGTGTGCGTGTGTGTGTGCATGTGTGTGTGCGCGTGAGAAAGATAAAGACAGCGAGACAGAGAGAAAAAAGAGTGTGTGTGTGTGTGTGTATGAGAGAGAAAAAGAGAGAGAGAAAGTGTGTATGTGTGTGTGTGTGTGTGTGTGTGTGTGTGTGTGTGTTCGTCTGCTCGGCATGTGCTTGAGAGTTAGAAGGCTTAATTTTCTCTTTGACTCGTGGTGTTCGTCTGCTGTCTCCCTGATGGAGCAGATAAATGTCAGATTGACAGTTGGCACGGCAACGGAAAGTTCAGCCATCAGCGGAATGCAGACTCATTATGGGCACATCATACCTGCTCTGACCTCACAGCTCAGATCATATACTGGAGGGCTAGGAGTGAATGGCATATATGCATATCTGTATGTAGGCAATGCATATGTTTGTGCACTGTATGCACTTACTGTGTGCGTGTGTTTGTGTATGTATGTACTGGACATGCAGGGGTTAAAGTGGGGGGGTTCGCGGGGGAACGCAGTTCCGGCACCTCAGATAAATGAAGAATATCACCCCATTCTTCTTCTATACATTTTTCTTTTTGCCGATACAAAATGTTCCTCATCCTGCCAAATTCCACTTTAACCACTAGTGTACATGCATGTACTAGTGTACGCATAGATTAGGGCTGCAGCTATCGAATATCAAGTATTCAGTCCATTTCTTTGTTATTATTAATAAATCAAGTAGTCAGATAAAGCATACTTTTGCCAAACATACTTTTGTGTACACAACTTTCAGGCTCTGCTTAGTGAACTGTTAAAGTGCTGATGCATTTTGCATAGGAACATTGGAACATTGTTGTTATGTAATGGTAGGCCAGGTGTGTTACATTGTATACACTACTCCATGTTGTTCACCTTATGAAACATTCAGTGGATGCACACACAATTGTAGATGTATTTTTTATGTGTTTCCACATTCACACACACCACCACCACTTAACATGTTAATCCACACAAAAGTACTCACTCACACACACACACACACACACACACACACACACACACACACACACACACACACACACACACACACACACAAAGTAGTAAAGTGAGCACAGTTCCCTTGTAATTCATTCTCTCAATCCACCCTTCATGAATCTTCTGTGATCTGTGTGAGGATCTGACACCTGCCAGTCAAACTCTCTCTCTCTCTCTCTCTCTCTCTCTCTCTCTCTCTCTCTCTCTCTCTCTCTTTCTCTCTTTGTTTATCTCATTCTTCACTTTCTTTTCTTCTCCCTCTCTCCTTTCTCTGTGCCATAATTCGGTACGTGTGTCTTGAGCACACTTCGTCCTGTGAGACACATCTCTTTTTATGCCCCAACCCCCCCACTACCTCCCAACCCCCCCACACACACACCCCCCACCGAACATCAACATTGATCTTCCTCATGCTGGGACACAGAAAGCATTTGTAGACTCAAGGCAGGGAGGCCAGGGGCCAAGAGAAACCACTCACATCCTAAAAACGCCAAGTGCCGGTCAACTCAGCCAAAAACCACAGCCGGCTTTAGGTGGTTTGGGGGATTGCGTCCAATGCAAATGTTTACATGAGGGAGGAACGAACTTTTCCCTCCCCACTCCCCCCCCTCTTTCTCTCTCTTTCTCTCTCTCTCTCCTTCTCTATTTCTCACTTTCTCTTTCTCCGTCATTCTTTCTTTCTCTTTCCTTCTCTCCCTGTCTCTGTGTCTCTCGTGGCCCTGGGAGCAGAAGATCTACGGGCTCAGAGGGCTGAGTTTGTGTCTGCACTTTCCAGACGCTGCTGCTGCAGTGTGCTGTGCTGTGGTGGTGAGATGCTGTTTTTCACGGGGAACTCTCCAACAGGATATAAATACGGCCCCAGTGACGTACTGTAGAGAGCACACATGCTACATAAACAGCTCAGTACTGCTTAGACAACTCACAAAATGGACACAAACAGACACTCTTACTCTTTCTTTCTTTCTTTCTTTCTTTCTTTCTTTCTATCTCTCTCTCTCAAATACATACACACACATAATATGAATATTATTCTCTCTCTTTCTATGTCTCTTTCACACACAATGCATAAGGACAAGGACAAACATGCAAATATTCATAAGTCCTCATATAAGGCACCTTGTAAACAAGCAAATAAGAACAGCCTACAGTGGCGGGTTTTACATGTAAACAAAAACTGATAAATCTTAAAGGAGCACTGTGTAGATTTTGCTGTAAAACGAATGAATTAGCCACATAAAAGGCAAACATTTTTCTGACTTTCTGGAACTACTTTAACAAATCAATTAAGTCTGATAGCAATTTCATGCTTAGGTTTTCTTTTATTTTGAGGGGGTTTCCTATCCCTCACCCAGCACTACACAGTGCATATCCTGGATGTCTGGTATAAAACATATGACCCTTCATATGACTATACGCCATCCAAATTAATTTGGAGATGGCACCAAAACAAATAAAAACAGTATACCTCAAACAGTGGCAAAAAGTTACCTAGTGTTCCTTTAAAGTCCACAGCCAAACCAACTCCCTCCTGTGTAGACAGCATAGATCAAGAGAGTGTTGAAAGTGTAAAAAGAACAACAGCCTCTGGCACAGCCCCTGGACTGTGTGTGTGTGTGTGTGTGTGTGTGTGTGTGTGTGTGTGTGTGTGTGTGTGTGTGTGTGTGTGTCCTATCAGTAAACCAAAGGCAGCAACAGAAGCGTGTAGCAATGCATCAAGCACTCAGTCCCTGGCTTTGTGTTCAAAGCTACACAAGTTATTAGTGCACGTGCCTCCCATTTTGTAATGCTGTGTGCTGAATGGGAGAAAGAAAATAGAATTTCCATATTCCACTTTTGGATCCTGCCAGGCATTATACATCAATCATCAGGGAGACACAGCAATGAGGTAGCGAGTGATTGCTTCTGTCTGTCATGGAGACTGACAGACGCATAAAATCATTAGTAAATGGAAAGCCAAACATCACAAAACACACACGCACACACACACACACACACACACACACACACACACACACACACACACACACACAGTGGCAATGTATGATAGTCACATACACACACACACAGACGGTGTGTAATACACCCCCCCACACACACACACATACACATACATTTGGCAGCGTGTAATACTCACACACACACACACACACACACACACACACATACACACACACACACACACACAGACGGTGTGCAATACACACACACACACACACACACACACACACACACACACAAACATACATACAGACACACACACACACACACACACACAGACATACAGACCCACACACACACACACACACACACACACACACACACACACACACACACACACACACACACACACACACACACATATTGGCAGCGTGTAATCCGGGTGGACCCAAGAAAGAGTATAAATCTGTAGTTTACAGAGGGAAGGTGAAGACAGACTAGCTGCTGAGCCGCTGGACTTTCCCTCTCTCAGACCCAGTTGGATAAACATCGGCCGGGGAAAAAAACAGTTACTGTAGGTGTGGGCACTTAGCTGCAAGGCCCTCCAACGGCCAGTGTGCTTTTAGAATGTGTACAGTAAGTGCCTGTGTATGTACAGGAAACAGGCCAACGTCCTCTCTCTTCTCCTCTCCTCTCCTCTCTTCTCCTCTTCCCTCATCCTTTCTTCTCTTTTTTCCTCTCTGTTTCTCTACCTCCTGTCATTCCTCTTTAACCCTTCATCCCACCCACTCTTTCTCTCTCTTTTTTCTCTTCCTAACCCCTCATCCCACTCTCTCCTTCTCTCTCTTTTCCCATCCTCCCTTCTTCTCTCTTTTCCGTTCTTTTCTTTTTTTCTCATCCTCCTCTTCTCCTCTCTTCCTCTTCTATCCTCATTCTATCTCACACTCTCTTCTCCCCTTACTCTCTCTTCTCTTCCTCTCCTCTGCTCTCATCATTTCATATATCCCTCCTCACCCTCCCCATCCTCTCCTCTCTTCTCCTCTCCTCCCCTCTTCTTTCCTCCTTTCTCCTCTCATCCCCACCCCTCTTCTCTCCTCCCCTCCCCTCTACCCCCCACTCCTCTTCTCTCCACTCCTCTCCTCATCCTCCTCATCCTCCTCTCCTCTCCTCTCTCCTCCCCCCCTGGCGTGTCCTCCTCCTCCTCCTCCCCTCCACAGCCTGGTCTTTTGGGCACAGACACACAGAGACACACAGGGAGGAGCTGCCATGGCAGAATAATTAAGAGCTGGTTGAAAGTGACAGGCTGGGTGGGAGGTGTGTGTGTGTGTGTGTGTGTGTCAGAGCACGTACACTCCCAGCTGCCTCTAGTGAGCGTTGTCACACACCCTGAGTGTGTATTTATAGTGAGGCACAACCAGGCACTCTCTAACAGATGTCACCTTCAAGGCAAACGCTCTCCCGGGCCCAAAACACACACGTCTCTACATGGCTAACAAACTGTAGATGGGGGAAGACAGAGAGAGAGAGAGAGAGAGAGAGAGAGAGAGAGAGAGAGAGAAAGATGGATAAAATATGGAGGAAAGTCATCTCTATTTATTTTTAGTTTTATAATACAGTACCTTCATAGCCATACCTTAAAGACATCAAGTGTGTATGTGTGTGTGTGTGTATGTGTGTGTGTGTGTGTGTGTGTAAGTTGAACTGTCAGTGAGGATGTGAGGGGAGTCTTGTGTGTGTGTGTGTGTGTGTGTGTGTGTGTGTGTGTGAGAGAGAGACTCTGAGAGTGGTACTCCATGAAACAGGCATCAAGGTTATTCTGATGCCCCGTGGCATCATGCCAAAGGACAGCAGCAGCAGAGGAAAATGTTTTGTGTGTGTGTGTGTGTGTGTGTGTGTGTGTGGGTGTGTGGGTGGGTGGGTGGTGTGTGTGTGTGTGTGTGAACCTGTACGTAATTGTGTACGCAAGCAT
>JAODXP020000017.1:15872305-15877305 GCA_027497455.2 Sardinella longiceps
TGTAGTGGTAGACTACATACCCATAAGTCTATGCATTGATGTATGCATTAGTTCCGGTTTGACCATCAGTAAAGAAGTTGATGCGAAATACTTCGGCGTCCAGTCTATTCATTATACATGGTGTCAGAACGTGGCAAAGAACGCAAATCTCCGCGATATGCTTTGCTAATAACTTTAGTCGTGTGTGGACACAAAAAGAGTGTGAATACCAGCTCAGAACGGTGAAGTTTGCAAGTTCACGAAAGTGAAAGTAAGCCAGTGAAGCTGCGCGAGCCGGTGAGAGGGAACCAACACACACGCATGAAGTAAACGATAAAAGGCCCAAAGAAAAAAAAGGCAACACTAACGTTCACAGAAAGAAGACGTAATGGCCGTTTCAGTGCAAATAGCACAACCCGAACCGTTCGACTTTTCTAATCCGTCAGACTGGCCGAGATGGATCCGAAGATTTGATAGGTTTCACGTTGCATCCGGACTGAAAGACCAAGAGCAAGAGTATCAGGTAAATGCACTCCTATATGCAATGGGAGATGCAGCTGACGATATCTTGAGTATCTTGCCGATTTCAGCAGCTGATAAAAAGAAATATGACTCAGTAAAAACAGCAATGGAGAGCCACTTTATAGGCAAACACAATGTGATTTTCGAAAGAGCTCAGTTTAACATGAGATGCCAGCAAGAAGGGGAGAGTTCAGAAGCCTTCATTACAGAGGTGCACAAATTAGCAGAACATTGTAATTTTGGCTTGCTAAAAGAACAGCTCATAAGGGACCGAATTGTAGTTGGGATAAAGGATAGAAAATTATCTGAACAACTTCAAATGGACTCTGAATTAACTCTTGCAAAGGCAGTACAGAAAGTCAGACAGAGTGAGACTGTCAAGAAACAACAAACAATAATGTATGGGGCAAAAGGAGATGATTCCAAAACAAATGTGGATGCCATTAAAACAATGGGAAGAGGAAAAAAGTTTCAAGGTAAACAGAAAAATAAAGAACAAAAGCCTAATGTGCCAGGTGAAAAAGAATGTGGGCGATGTGGAAACGGGCGAAAGCATGCATGGAAAGATTGCCCAGCCAGAGAGGTGGAGTGTCGTAAATGCAAAAAAAAGGGACATTTTGCGGCTGCCTGCCGTAACAATCAGGCCGTGCACACAGTCACTGAAGTGCAGTCAGACAGTGATTCTCAGGAATATGCATTTTTAGGTGAAGTGTCTACACAGACCACCAAGCCATGGATTGAAAAAGTCACTCTGAACGGAGAAGATGTCAATTTCAAGATAGACACTGGCGCAGATGTGACTTCGATACCAGAGAGCGTATTCAACCCAGAGCGAGATGGTAAGCTAGACAAGCCACTGAAAACACTTGTGGGTCCTGGACAGAATTTGCTGGATGTTAAAGGCTGTTTTCAGAGCAACATGTGTGCAAAGGGCCGAAGCACAGAGCAACATGTGTATGTCGTGGCAGGACTGACACAACCACTTTTGGGCCTGCCAGCTATACAGGCCATGGGGCTAGTGCATAGAGTCCATGAAGTGACACAAGCAGACACTGACTTTAAAGCGCTTTACCCATCTGTGTTTCAAGGGCTAGGCAAGCTAAAAGCACCGTACCACATAGAGCTGGAACAAGGGGCGATACCCTATGCACTGTCAACACCTAGGAGAGTGCCTCTACCTCTCAGGGACAAAGTGCGTGAAGAGCTGGAGAGAATGGAAAGTATGGGCGTCATATCAAAAGTGACCGAGCCGACAGCATGGTGTTCAGGAATGGTAGTCGTGCCAAAACCAATGAAAGACAAGCTAAGAATATGTGTTGATCTCACACCACTGAATGCAGCAGTGAAGAGAGAGCGTCACATCTTACCTGCTGTTGACCAGACACTGGCAATGATGTCAGATGCCAAAGTGTTCACGAAATTAGACGCCAGGTCAGGATTTTGGCAAATCCCTTTGACTCCAGAATCACGTCCTCTAACCACTTTCATCACTCCTTTTGGGAGATATCTCTTCAACAGACTCCCTTTCGGAATTGCTTCCGCTCCGGAGCATTTTCAAAGAAGGATGTCACAAATGTTTGAGACTTTTGAAGGCGTACTATGCCATGCTGATGATGTGTTAGTGTATGGACGTAATAGACAAGAACATGACCAAAGACTGCACCGTGTACTGCAGAAGATGCAGGAAGAGGGACTAACACTCAATGAAAAGTGTGAGTTCGCACGGGAGCACATCACGTTTGTGGGCCACAAGGTGTCATCAAAAGGAATTGAGCCGGATCCAAACAAAGTGAAGGCGATTCTACAGATGCCAGAGCCTACTTGCGTGGAGGACGTGAGGCGCCTTATGGGCATGGCTAATTACCTATCCAAGTTTGTGCCTCAGATGGCAAGCATCACCATGCCACTAAAAGACCTGCTGAGGGAGAAAAATGAGTGGGTCTGGGATGAAGCGCAGCACACCTCTTTTGAAAAGCTGAAAAATGGACTGAGCTCTCCAAAAGCTCTTGCTCAGTACTCCAACACAGCTGAGACAAAAGTGGCTGCCGATGCCTCGCCATACGGAATAGGTGCTGTCCTCACACAGAAACAAGCTGATAATTCTTGGCAACCTGTCACATACATTTCAAGAGGTCTAACAGACACAGAAAAGCGCTACGCGCAAATTGAAAAAGAGGCGCTTGCAGTTACATGGGCGTGTGAAAGACTGACGTCTTACCTGCAAGGACTCCACTTCACTCTGCAGACTGACCATAAGCCTTTGGTCTCTCTGTTAAGCACCAGAGGTTTAGATGACCTCCCTCCGAGAATTCTACGATTTCGACTGAGACTCCTCAGGTATGATTATGACATTGTGCACGTGCCAGGCAAAAATCTCATCACTGCCGATACTTTGTCCAGGGCTCCGCTGAGTGACACTCCATCTGCTGATGACCTACGGCTTGAAAAGGAAGTTCAGGTGTTTGTGGATGCTGTTGTTTCTTCACTTCCTGCTACGGACACAAGACTGGCAGAAATTAAGAAAGCACAACAGACTGATGAGACATGCCAAAAGGTGGCGCACTACTGTCAAACAGCATGGCCAGAGAAGCACAGATTGAGTTCAGGCGTTGCACCCTACTGGCAAGTGAGGGCAGAGTTGTATCTAGCTGGGGACCTTTTAATGAAAGGTGAGAGAATCGTCATCCCTCAGCCACTCAGAGGCGACATACTGCACAAACTTCACGAAGGTCACCAAGGGATTTCCAAATGCCGTGCCAGAGCTCAAGCATCTGTATGGTGGCCAGGTATCTCTGCACAAATTCGAGAGGCAATAGACAGATGTGAAATGTGTCAGAGATACAGGACACAATACAGAGAACCCCTCATACAGTCACAAGTCCCGGACAGGCCCTGGCAAAAAGTTGGAATGGACCTGTTTGAGTGGGCTAACAAGACCTACCTGCTCATCATTGATTACTTCTCGCGATATATAGAGGTGGCTGAGCTCAGAGTCACATCATCTGAGGCTACTGTTCGTGCAGTGAAGGAGGTTTTTGCACATCATGGATATCCAGAGACTGTGGTCTCTGACAATGGGCCGCAGTTCTCTTCAGAGACATTCAGAACATTTGCAAAGGAGAACTGCTTCACACACGTCACAAGCAGCCCTCGGTATCCGCAAGCGAATGGCGAATCGGAACGTGGTGTGCAGACAGTCAAGTGTCTGTGGAAAAAAGACGCTGACCAAACCAGAGCACTTCTAGCCTACAGAGCCACACCATTAGAACATGGATACTCACCTGCGCAGTTACTAATGGGAAGAAACCTGCGCACCTCACTACCACAGTCCTCAGGCCAGCTCACACCAAAATGGCCTGACCTGGAGACTTTTCGCAGGAAGGATGAGGAAGGAAGGCGTAAACAAGCAACACACTACAATCTTCGCCACCGGTCCAGAACACTCCAAAATCTCACCTCAGGACAGAATGTGTGGGTCACCACAGAGAACGCTCCTGGGACTGTTCTAGAGACTGCAAACACACCAAGGTCATACTTGGTAGAAACTGACAAAGGCATTCTAAGGAGAAACAGAAACCACCTAAGAGCTACTGGGAACTCCTCTGTAGCCACCACCAAGTCTGGCAGAGTTTCCAGGGCTCCTGAGAGACTTGACTTGTAATGGAAAAAAAGATGAATGTAAAAGAAAAGAAAAAAGATGAATGTAAAACAATGTGAATGTTTGTTTCAGTTTACTACAAGTCTTAGTTGGAAAATAATGAGTTTATAATGAGTTTCAGAGAACTGTGTTCTGGTAAAAGGTTAGACTAAGAAAGTTTAAAACAGATGTCAATGTTAGTAGAGAATTGATAATCTTTTATTTAAAGTAAAGGTTTGAAATAAGTATAAGGATCTGATAACAGAATACAGGCTGGTTCTTAAATAGAAGATGTTGCTAGCTAAAAGGAGGAGGTGTAGTGGTAGACTACATACCCATAAGTCTATGCATTGATGTATGCATTAGTTCCGGTTTGACCATCAGTAAAGAAGTTGATGCGAAATACTTCGGGGTCCAGTCTATTCATTATACATCTACAGCTTGCTGAATTCTGCACCAACTTTCATTGATGCAAATAAATAGGCTCTTTTTGGTTTAGTCCACTGGTCGCCATGGCTTCCAGTACACTTTCACTTTACCAATCGTATCCGAGCAGGCTCAGAGAGCAAAAAGCATTAAGTTAATAGGGAAATCGTGTCGTGGCTGTGCTTAAACTGTGCGAACACCCTCACGAGGGACGACAGAATATCAAACCAGTTTGATTTTCAGCCGATCCTACGATTGTCGATCGGGAGGTAGTCGTGGGAGGTTAATCGCTTCTCGTTACCCTGTGTATACTACACGATATGAGACGCACGAGTGAGCTGAAAATCGTCCCGATAAAGAAATTCTCGCACGAGTGAAAAATCGTGGCAAAAAGGGGCAAAAATCGCACAGTGTATGCCCAGCTTGAGCCATGGTG
>JAODXP020000017.1:15922305-15947305 GCA_027497455.2 Sardinella longiceps
GTTTGAATTCATTTATTTATTCCTGTGGCTGTCACTAGGCACACCGACTCAGACAGACAGACAGACAGACAGACAGACAGACAGACAGACCCCTTCATATTTCAGGCCATCTCACCAGGGCATGACTCAGCCCAGCCCAGCCTAGCCCAGCCCAGCACACAGAGATGGATGTTTATGGCCTTTGCATTTATGCATGGATGTATGGAATGGATGTAGCCTGGCAAGCCATCCCATAACATTAAAATGTATAGTCTTGCATCGAGAGATAGACCGAACTCAATCGCGGGCAAAACAAGACTGTTATCTTTCAAACTACCTCTGCACGCAATAGGATAGCCTATGACCAATCGGAGGAACGAATTAGATGTAAACACCACTTCAAAAGGCCGTTGTTTTCGACGAAGACCGCCCTAAACACATAGAGCGTTGTGATTAGATGTCGACAACTGCGTCATCCAATCAAATTCCCTATGGCTTGCTACTAGAGCTACTGGCTGAGCAAATCTATTAGCCGCTGCTAGGGTACGTCTAGATTTCTAGGCTAGAATGGATGCATTTATGCATGGATGTATGGAATGGATGCATACAATTATGTAGATTTGCCTCGTATATACTGTACATATGGTGCATGGAGCGCTAATGTCCATCATAATAACATCCATACAGAATGATTGCTCATTATGCGCACTATGTGCGTATTTGCGTGCGTAAATGTACATGTGCGTATTAGTTGATTTACAACAAATATAGCCTACTGTGTGAACAAGCTAAGATGGAATTGATGACTATAAAAATGTTAACTAATATAAAGGATTAGGGCATTATTGGACTGTAAGAACCCCCATACAGTATGTGAGGCCCCTGATTAATCCGGATATGAGGTTGGCCGTTGAATATCATATTGCCACCAGTGATTAGATGTGCCTTGTGTGTGTGTGTGTGTGTGAGAGAGAGTATTTGAGTGGGTTGTGTTTGTGTCATTGGATATGTGCAATTGTGTGTATGTAAGTGACTGTGCATGTGTCTATGTATGTATGTGTGTGTGTGTGTGTGTGTGTGTGTGTGTGTGTGTGTGTGTGTGTGTGTGTGTGTGTGTGTGTGTGTGTGTGTGAACAGAATGAATGCCCTGACTTCAAAAGGAGTAATCAGGTGGGCGACCTTGCCTCCTCCTCAATGAATGCCTGCACACAACACACACACACACACACACACACACACACACACACACACACACACACACACACACACACACACACACACACACACACACACACACAGAGTGCTCTGTGGCGTTAAATGGTCCAGCCCACCACTTACAAAGCACTAAGAGTCATCCAGCCATTCACTGCCAGTGTGGCGGGGGGTTTTGGGGACAGGGAAGTAAAAAGCCATTCTCAAGGACATCCATTCCACACTTACCTCTCTACTCCGCTCTTTAGAAACATCCGGAACAAATGATTGTGTGTGTGTGTGTGTGTGTGTGTGTGTGTGTGTGTGTGTGTGTGTGTGTGTGTGTGTGTGTGTGTGTATGTGCGTGTGTGTGTGTGTGTGTGTGTGTGTGTGTGTGTGTGTGTGTAGCTGAAGTTGGCTCAACTGCTCTCAGGTCTCGAACCTGCTACCTCAAGAACTAGAGCAAACCCATGGCATGGCAGTCGAACGCCCAGGGTTCCAACTCAGCCCGTTAGAAGCGTTCTTATGGCTATGGTTGTCAGGATTTACAGTAGGATACTGTTACATGTGTGTCCGTTACATGTGTATGTGTGTGTGTGTGTGTGTGTGTGTGTGTGTGTGTGTGTGTGTGTGTGTGTGTGTGTCTGTGTATGTATGTGTGTGTGTGTGTGTGTGTGTGTGTGTGTGTGTGTATGTGCATGTGTATGTGCATGTGCGTGTGTGTATGTGTGTGTGCATGTTCTTGCATGTGCGTGTGTGATCAGACGGATGAATGAAGGACACACCATTGGGACCGATGACTCAGACATGTTCAAACATGGTGTGTTTTGACAGCAGTAGTTCCGACAGACAGACAGCTGACTAGCCTTAGCCTCCCTCCCTCCAGGCCTCCATAGACTTGCCATCTAGATGCTAGACTACTGAAAACAGCCTTGATTCACTCCTGCTCATTTCACAAGACTTAAGATATAGAGTCACCCTTATGTTGAGTACAGCTTCCATTAAGGAGAGAGAGACACAATAATATGACATTGGGCTTATTCCATAGTGGATTCACATTCAAAAACCCACTTCAGGGACGCTCCGGTTCTTAGCAACTGAGCCAGACAAGAAAAAAAAGATAGTCATGGCCTCACTGAAATTCACAGATTTCAACCATTTCTTTTCCTATTGATAGACAATTTTCAGTCAGTGAATATGATAGATTTTGAGCTCTATAGCTGTTGTGCCATCACGCTAATTAACAATGCATGTGTCCTGGCATTTTTGACCAACAAGGAGAACACATGTGTGTGTGTGTGTGTGTGTGTGTGTGTGTGTGTGTGTGTGTGTGTGTGTCTGTGATTGTTATATTTCATAGTTCGCTATATCGATGGAATACAAGATTTTTTGGTGTATTTCACTTAATCTTTGGCTGCCAAATCAAATGAGCCAATACTGTGTGCACTTTGTTTTCTTGTGATTATGTCTGCACTTCTTTCATTGTCATTGTATGTTTTCATGCTTTGGACTACTGGCACTGGAGTCTAGCACCATCCCATAATTAGGAGACTAGCATCTCACATAAGTGCAGAATGTACACGCTACTGTGTAGTTGCAATAGTCAAAATGGTACAGTATCTCAATGCACACACACACACACACACACACACACACACACACACACACACACACACACACACACACACATTGTAACACAGTGTAACACATGCATGCATGCACACACACGCACACACACAAACACACACACACTACACACACACACACACACACACACACACACACACACACACACACACACACACACACACACACACACACACACACTGACTGGACCCTTAGCTAATGACACTGGAAATCCTGTGACAGGAGGACAGAGGGGAAACAAGGAGGATTGTTTTGACAGAGTAATCTGGGCATCACAGTGGCCATTCAACACCCAGCCCCTCCAGCTCACTGCTCCAGTCACGCATTAACTCACACAACAATGGACACACACACACACACACACACACACACACACACACACACACACACACACACACAGATAGAGATAGATAGAGATAGAGAGAGAGAGAGAGAGAGAGAGAGAGAGAGAGAGAGAGAGAGAGAGAGAGAGAGAGAGAGAGAGAGAGAAATATACACACATAATTGCACATCTACACACACAACCCAGATACACAGACAAGGACATGCACACGCACGTACACACACACACACACACACACACACACACACACACACACACACACACACACACACACACACACACACACACACACACACACACACGCACACACACACACACACACACACACACACATCATGACAAAAAGGGCCCAAGGCTCAGGGCACAGCCATTAAGCAGATAAAGCAAGCCTGATTCAGGAATACATCAAACTATTGAACCGCCTGATTGCACCGTGGGGGGAGAGAGCGCGTGTGCAAGAGAGCGAAAGAACAATCAACTGGGAGAGAGAGAGAGGGGGAGAGACGGATGGAGGGAGGAGAGGAGGAGAGAGAGAGAGAGAGAGAGAGGGAGATGGAGAGAGGGGGTCAAATATATGGGGAGAGCAAGAAAGCGAGACAGAGAGAGGGGAGAAGGACAGATGGAGGATAAGACAAAATGAGGGAGAGAAAGAGATATAGAGAGAGAGAGAGAGAGAGAGAGAGGGTAAGAGGGTTGATGGCAAGTGTGTGTGTGTGTGTGTGTGTGTGTGTGTGTGTGTGTGTGTGTGTGTGAGCCAGAGAGAGAGAGAGAGAGAGAGAGAGAGCAAGGGTAAGAGGGATGAGAGGGTGTGTGTGTCAGAGAGAGAGAGAGAGAGAGAGAGAGAGAGAGAGAGAGAGAGAGAGAGAGAGATGGAGTGGAGAGAGAGCGTGGGAGAAGAGACGGAGAGCGAATGAGAGAGAGATGGAGTGGAGACAGAGCCCAAGAGAGAGAGAGAGTGAGTGTGAGTGTGTGTGAGTGTGTGTGTGTGTGTGTGTGTGTGTGTGTGTGTGTGTGTGTGTGTGTGTGTGTGTGTGTGTGTGTGTGTGTGTGTGTGTGTGTGTGTGTAAAAGAGAGAGAGAGAGAAAGATTAATTTCCTCGTAGCCTGGTGCATGCATAGGAGGAGAATGGGCAAATACTCCAGCAGCACTGGGGCATGCTAAGCTCGGAGTGTGAGGGTTTTTAATTACATGTACACAAACACAACACATTAAATATGAGGCTAAATAATTGGGCAGAAGATTGTGTGTGTGTGTGTGTGTGTGTGTGTGTGTGTGTGTGTGTGTGTGTGTGGGTGTAGGGGTGATGGGTATTCTGTGAGTCATTAGACCTTAAGACTTGTCCTGCAGACAAATGTGTCACCCATTTTCCCTCAGGCATTGTGCAAGGCAGTCCACCACCAAAGGACCTCACTGAGCGATGCCACAACAACAAAAAAATTCAATAGTATTTTTCCCATTTTCATTTAGCAAATGCGTCCTTAGGCTGTATTGAAGAAACTTCAACATCATTTTGTCCACACATTCTTCTATGAAGACCACCTAAAACAGGACAGGAACTAAACCAAACAGAATACCCATTTATAAACATTACTGCAATCAGTGGTGTAGTGGGGATTTTTGAAGTGGGGGTACGCTATTTGTGACGACGACATGATTGTTATTATTAGGATGCATGTTTAACTGTTAATACAGAAATTCTAGCTGCCAGTCCAACGTAAATCAGTGAGTTTCCATTCGAGATTGTTTTAATCATGTTATGGTTTTAACATCATCCATATTCACGTAGGCTAAAAATGACTAAAAATAAGCAGATGCCGTTTTCTAAGTGGTGTAATGATCCGTGAACTACTTTACTCCAACTCCAACATGCTGATGCTATAACACGCATAGAGCAACTTAATGCTTTAGCTAGATACAGATAAGCCTGTCTATTTTATAAGCATTAACCTTACGGCAAACGACCTGCCTCAGTACGAGTTGAACTTGTCTAAATTTACCGGTAGCCTACTGTTTTGGGGCTACGAATCCAAAATGATGCGTCGTTGCATTTATTCAAACCAACTTTCAACACTTCAAAACCCTTACCCGCAGACGCTGCCTCAGTTGAGAGAATAAAAACAAAGCAAAATGAAAACGCAACGGTGTAACGTACATTTCATGTTTTGGTTAAAACTAACGAAATTGTCATAGCCTGGCTACAAAGCCACGCAGGTCAGAGGAGTTTGCGACCGAGGAGTTTGAGTGTGAGTGCATGCGTGTGTGCGTGCCCCTGTCATTCCCCTGGCCCTGTTCATTGGTTTGAAATGTCTAGTCAGTGTATTCTATGCATGTTGCTTTCACCCTTGCGTCCGACGCCCACCCCTACAAAGTCGGTTATGTTCATTGCCAATGCATGTGGTTTAATATATAATTTGTAGGCTTTTTCATTTTTTTTTTTTTTTTCACGTGAGAAGTGGGTGGACGGCGTACCCCCGCGTTCCACGCCCACTACACCCCTGACTGCAATCTTACTATATAAAAAATAAAGCATCCTGAAGACAGGCTTTCAGTTCTCAATCAGCCCCAGTAAAACACACACTGATATGTGTGTGTCCATGTCTCTGTTGGTCTTGCGTGGTGTGAAAGAAAACTACAATATGACGTGAGGCGGTGTGATGTGTGTTATGGTGCTCAGGGTATAGACTGTATCTTAAGGGAAGGAGATATGATGGCTGTTGTGACAATGCAGAATGTGTTTGTGTCAGGGTTCGAGTTATGATTCCATCTTCGTGGGAGCCCATGAATTAATTGTGGGGGGGGGGGGGGGGGGGGGTGTATGGGATGTTTTTTTTTTTTTTTTTCGTTCTCCAGTCTGCGCAACTGCGCATGAGTTCGGTAAAGGCTTTGCGGACTTTTGAATGTAATGGGAAGCAAGCACTGACCTTACAATGTGAGAAGTTGACAATGTCTCTCTCTATCTCTCTCTCCCGGACCTCTGGCTGAATGTTATGCATAACGGTGAACTGGCACTTATTAATTTCGGTGAATATGCTACTTGCGCGAAATCCTCAATAAAGTTTACATCATGCGCAGCATGATCGGAATAGCCTGGTTAAAGCAATATCTAGGAGAGAGGTTGACCTAGGGAGAGCCGCGCATTATCTTACTATCTGGAGCTACAGTAGGCCTATGTTTGGCTTTATTGAAGTAGGCTGAAACCGAAACAAGCAAGCGGCCACATTTTCAGTGGCATTGTAACGGAGTGTGTCCGGCGGGTGGTAGACTCAAGGCATGGAAACGGAATAATGCAGACGTCTTTCTTTTATTTTATATTATGCCACCGGCGGGGTGCATAACATAACAAATTAACAAACAAACTAAACAAACAAAACACTGATCAAACTGAAAATAATCAGGGGCAAGGCCCACAAACTAGGCAATATAACATACCATCATTAGATCCTCTCGCGTCAGAGGCAAACCCCGACTGTTACGCACGGTAACTATCGGTCACAACCAAATCATGGTTTACAATCAATTAAGACATTGATTTGTGTTTACAACCTATACATTGCAACTGCGCAAGCATACCGTGCCCCTTTATCATCAGAGAACATAATAACAGCATGCCAATAAGGCAATAACACAAAAAGAAAAGATGATCAAAAACACCCCTGTAACAAGCGCTTAGCGCGCTCGCAACTCCATAAAAAGGTTCCACCTCCCATAGCTCGGTTTGATCCCCGCTTATGATAACTTTATTTGTCAGTAAAATATTATACTATTGTATTGTCAGAGCCCCCACAGATGTTTGAGTTTGCTGCTTTCATGGGAGCCAGACCTCTCTCTATGGGAGCTCAGCTCCCACTGGCTCCCACCTAACTCGAACCCTGGTTTGTGTGTAAACACAAGGATGACTCAACTTGATTACGGTCACTGAAGTATAGTACCAATGGCACTGCCTGTACTGTTGGCTTAAGGAGGCTGGAAGTAAACAGTTCGTCTGTGTACCATGAGCTATGACAATGAGTTTATGTGTGTGTGTGTGTGTGTGTGTGTGTGTGTGTGTGTGTGTGTGTGTGTGTGTGTGTGTCTGTCTGTCTGTCTGTCTGTCTGTCTGTCTGTCTGTGTGTGTGTGTGTGTGTGTGTGTGTGTGTGTCCTCTCTTTACTTCAGTGTCAGTCCCTGTGTTTTGAGGCAAATGAGGATGTCAGTTATTTGCCTAATCTGAGCACAGACACACTCATATCTCTACCCAAAGATAAAACAACACCGGCAACACAGCAATATTTATATCAGGTGCCCATCTTCACGATCACAGTCACGATCATCAGTCCCAAAGTAAACATGGCTTTAGCTCAGGGACACAAGAGTGATGAAGTTAGTGAGTGTGTGATGGCACACGGGATCACGTCACGGCATGTCATTACTACCCCTGAGGTCCCACTCCAGAGGGCTTCAGGGAAACACAGGGCCATAATGACGCATTTGCCTACATGCTGAAATATATACAAATCATGCACCACCACAGAGAGACATTTGACTGTGAAATCAAATGGGAATGTGTGTGTATCTTTGTGTGTGTGTGTGTGTGTGTGTGTGTGTGTGTGTGTGTGTGTGTGTGTGTGTTACTTTCCTGGTGACCTTAAAGGTAGGTGTTTACATAGTAAATCTCTCTCTCGCTCTCTCTCCATCTGTGTGTGTGTGTGTGTGTGTGTGTGTGTGTGTGTGTGTGTGTGTGTGTGGTAGAAAGCACTCTTGCTTGTCGTCACCCTGTTATCAATCCACTCTGATGTAAGTCCTCTGAGAGTTTGGAGAGGAAAATGTGTTTCCAAGTGGATAGACATCTCTTACTAATCCACCAAAACCAACAGTCCATCCACCACCATCACATCCCTCTTACTCACACACACACACTCACAAACCAAATTCTCTCTCTCTCGCTCGCTCTCTCTCTCTCTCTCTCACACACACACACACACACACACACACACACACACACACACACACACACACACACACTTAAAGAGAGGAGGAGTTACTCAGACTCAAACTAAACAGACAGACAGACCGACACACCAACACACACACACACACACAAACTAGAGTAGGCATACCCAAACAGACACACATACATACTGTACATGCACACACAGATAGAGAGAGAAGAAGATACTCAGACTGAAATTAAACACAGACACTCAGACGCAGACACACACACACACACACGCACTCACTCATGTAGTCCACACAAACATTTACCTGCAAGAAGGGCAAAAGCTGCAATGTGTACAGTGAGTGTCAGAAGTGTGCATAAAGCTCACAGACAGGACACACACACACACACACACACACACTCTCTCTCTCTCTCTCTCTCTCTCTCTCTCTCTCTCTCTCTCTCTCTCTCTCTCTCTCTCTCTCTCTCTCGAGTACCAATAGAACACAAGCAGGGTCGTCTGCTGTCAGTGAAAGATAGCTGATTACTTTGGCTGATTGCAATTAGCTGCTCATGTTTGCTCCTTGTGTCTGGCTCTGATTTGATTTGAGTGGGGGGATGAGAGGAGAGGAGGCCGGGGCGTCATTATCCTAAATTGGCTGCAGTTCAGGACTGCCCTGACCCCTCTTAGAGGCCCATTAGAGCTAATTATTAGCGAAATTAAACTTATTATTAAGAGGCCTGCTCTTGCTCGGTTAAGCACTTCCATATGGGCGCAGGTTGTGCGGCTGTGACCTCTGCTGCTAAAGGCAGAGACCTGTCTGAATGGGGAGGATCACTTCACAAAGGAGCATTGTGACGGCGGCCATTTTCTCCTGATGGCTTCACTTACCATGAAAACCCCTCAACAGGTAGGCAGTGACTCTGTCTGGAGTGAGTTTCAGGTCTGGCCTTCATCTGGGTGAGTTCAGGCTCTGTTGCGGCAGAGTGAGGATTCCTCTAGAGGGGTGCAGTCTGCTATCTGGTCTTGGGAAGGAACAGCAGAAAGAAATGGAAAAGAAGGAAAAGGGCTAAATGGTTAGAGCCAGAGCTATATGTATCTTTTATTGCAGATGACACAAAGTGAGGTAGTTTATTATAAACACACACACACACACACACACACACACACACACACACACACACACACACACACACACACACACACACACACACACACACACACACACACACAAAGCAACACAACTCTCATATAAACTTGAAACGTCTGACTTGTCTGTCTGTGAAAGTCTGTCAATGATCTGGTGCAGACTTACACGCCTCTGGCCCATTCATGGTCCAAATCTGGCATAGCTTCAGCCAACACCACTCCCAACACCATTCCCACTCACAGTGACCTGCAGCTCATATGATTAACTAGACTCTTTGGAGTTAGCATGCAGTTAGCTAGTTAATATAATGGCCGCTGGTTGAGCTAACATGCTACTGTAAATAGGTTTGATCCTTAGTAAAATAAACATGATGAATGCAATCTTTACAGGGCGGTCAGGGCCGGCTCTAGCCTTTTGCGCTTCCTTAGGCCAGATTTAGTCAACAAATACAAGTGCAAAACAAAAGAAAATGTAATAAATGAATTGTGATGCTCCCCTGATATTAGTGCCCTAGACTATCGACTAGTTCGTCTTTGACTAGAACCGGCCCTGAGGTCTGGAAGTTGTGGGTTTGAACCCCGGCTGACACTGGCTACCAGTAACCTTAAATTGCTCTAGGGGAGACTGGCCCCAAAGTAATTGATAGTTGACAAATGTAAAGGTGGCTACAGACCAAAGATCCGCTGGTGGTCCGTGACGACATTCCAGGGAGGTCCGTGACATGGGTTCCAGTTACAACTTAGTGTGATTGAACCTGATATTTGAAAACTTGATAAGCTTGATAATGCTAAGCATTCCAAATGCAGTGTAAGAGTGCATATTTGTGTAAATGTGGTGATTGCTGGCTAAAATGTGTCTTTGTATATAATTTCTTGCTATCCTTTTGTTTATAACACCCCCTTCCACCCCTGGGGGTGGGCCACCGATGACACCTTAGTCAGAATGGTGGTCCCTGGGACTGAACCAGTTGAAAACCCCTGGTATAGATGAGTAACTGTAAGTCTACCCTAGATTTCCAAATTTAGCGCCAATTTCGTTTCGGCACAGGAAATAGCTCGAGCAGCCCCCCGCTGCTGATGCTCACACACTTGGGATTGGCAGCCTAGCCAACGAGCCAAATCAAAATAGAAACGCTGTGTATTTGTCTTTGTTGTTTGTTTACTTGTTGTTGTTTTTTAAAGAGATATTACTCACCATATTTTATTTTATTATTGTTCTTTTTTTTTTTTTGCTCACTTAATTGGTCTCGTTCATTTTTCCCCCCAGCTGCGCGATAAAGTGGAGCGGTTTGTGCGAGAATGTAATTATCATGTTAGCTTAATGCTCTCCATGAAGGCACTCTTGTGCTTGTCTTGATGCGAGCATCAAAGAGAAGGAGAGAGACGGAGTGTGTGTGTGTGTCGGGGGGGGGGGGGGGGGGGTTACTGGTAATACCTCTCTGCCAGGGAACCAGTGTAACACACAAATGGAATTACCACAATATCTAATTACGGCCTGGAATCCCACGCATGCTTGGAAGGAACACAAAGCGAATGCTTGACTGAGTGTCCTAAGGAGACCACGTTATTGATGCTGTGTGTCTGTCTCTCTGTGTGTGTGTGTGTGTGTGTGTGTGTGTGTGTGTGTGTGTGTGTCTGTGTGTGACTCCAATCAGCACAAATTAACCACATGTCATCAGAGGGATGTCATATGACCGGAGTCACAGGCCACCAGTGATGTGTGTGTTTAAGAGAAAAACACACTGGAATGCAAACTATCTGTGTGGTGTGGTCTGTGTGTGTGTGTGTGTGTGTGTGTGTGTGTGTGTGTGTGTGTTGACGTTACAGAGATGGGGGCAGTCTATTAGGCTGGAGGCCATAGTGATGTTTACTTCATTTCTACCCAGTTGAAGACCGGAGGGTTAAAAGTTTATCACAGGAACAAAAATAGAACCCCCCCCTCTTTATATTACCCTCACCCTGTGACCTCTACAGTACAACACAGAGAGAGGGAGCGAGGGAGGGAGAGAAGGAAAAGACACAGGAGGATAAATAACCCAGAGAGAGAGAGAGAGAGCGAGAGAGAGAATCAACAAAAAAGAAAACAAGCAAGCTCTCTGTTCCCACATCAACCATACACACCCCCTCTTTCCTTTTCTCCTCCTCCTCCTCCTCCTCTTCCTCCTCCTTGTCCTTTTTCACCCTGCTGAAGACATCAGCATGCAGTGTACTGAGGTGGTAATCCAACCCAATCCGGCCTAATCCAAATGAGTACGGAGCGTGTAGTCGCCCGTTATCCGAGCCGGAGCGAGGCGAGAGACAACTGCTCCGCTGCTTATCGGTCGGCTGAGGCTGGGGCTGAGGCTGCTATGATGGGGTGGTGTAGCATGTGTATGTGTGTGTGTGTGTGTGTGTGTGTGTGTGTGTGTGTGTGTGTGTGCAGTGAAAGCAAAGACTGAGGCTCAGGCTTATCGGGGTCAAAGCCATTCGTCGCTCGCAGACTGGAGGGCCTCACTGCGACGAGCAAACACAGAACCTGTCCTCACGCTTATCTAGTGGCAGATAGAGAGAGAGAGAGAGGGAGGGAGGGAGGGAGGGAGAGAGAGGAAGAGAGAGGATCAAGAGAAAGACTGAAAGAAGAAGGAGAAACTGCAAAAAGGAGAGATACAGAGGTTGAGGGAGAAAAAGGGAGTTACAGTGAGTGGGAGAGGGGGGGAATAGACAGAACCAAAGAGAAAGTGAGAGATGAGAAAAAGAGAGGGGGTGGAGGTGGGGGGTAACAAAGTGCAACCGAATCAGAAAGAGAAATAGAGTCTAGCAGAGAGAGCAAGAGAGAAAAAGATGAAAGAGTATTGGAGTGTGTGACTGACAGAGGAGGGTGATTGAAAGAGAAGGGGGTGGGGTGGGGTGGGGGGTGTTGGGGCGGTGAAAAAAAGGAATAGAAGTGTGTGTGTGTGTGGGGGGGGGGGGGGGGCAGACTGTGAATGCAGAGAAAGAGACTAGGTCTGTTGCCGTGGCAACCTCAGCTCTCAACCACCATCACCATCGACTGCCTCTGCTTCTCATGCAACCCTTTCTACATCTTCCTTTCCTTTTTTTTTCTTCTCACACACCGCTTTCTTCCTGTTTTTTTTTTCACCGGCTTTCTCCTACCTTTCAATTCACTCGCTGTTTCCCCCCCCCCCCTCCCCTCCATATCACTCCATTCGATCATTTTTCTCCTCCTTGCTGCCTTCACCACCTTTTCTTTTTTTTGTCATGTATCCTTTTTTTAAACTCTGTTTTTTTCTAACCCCCCCCCCCCTCCCCACACACTTTTCTTCTCCTCTCTTCTCCTCCTCCTCCTCCTCCTCTTTTGTTCCTCTGCCACTCTGTGGTCCTCTCCTCCAGCCCTCTTGTCTGCAATGGGTTTATTCCTGAGGCCTTTGTGAGAGGCAGTTCCTTCCCAGAATCCACTAGGTGGATTAAAGGACTACTCTGGGGGCCCCGTGTCCTATAGGGGGCTGCTGTGTGTGTGTGTGTGTGTGTGTGTGTGTGTGTGTGTGTGTGTAGATGTTATTAGCCAGATCAAAAGAGCCTAATCAAGGGCCTAGACCTTGGGCACTGTTATATCCAGGGTCAGATATCACCCGACCAGACAAAACTCACATGACACACACACACAAATGTCATTGCTGAAATTTCTCACTTGACACACACACACACACACACACACAGTTTCATCAGCACACTTAACCAGCCTGAGCTGAGGCATTGAGGGGAGAAGGGTTGGCTGAAGGCACTGCCCACACACCATCGAAAAAATAAAAATAAATAAACCAGTGCTATACACACAAACACAGTCAGCATTCGCCACTCTGAGTGTGTGTGTGTGTGTAGCCCTTCATGAACACACATCCATCTCCTCTGCAAGTGAGTGTGAGCAGTGAGGTAAAGTAGGAGGCAAAAAGCTCTCAGCTCAGTGCAGGGGGTCTGGCTCTTTGGTCCGGCTGCTCAGGCCTTTTTCTCCTCTCCCCTCTCCTCTGCCTCCTTTGGCAAATGCACTCAGCAAATGCCCTCTCCACAAGAGCACTGAGGTCCATGAGAAGGAGGGGTGTAGTGTGTGTGTGTGTGTGGGGGGGGGGGGTTAGGGGTTCTAGGGTGACTATGTCACTCCTGAGAACATCCGGTCGGCCCTTTCATTCTCGGCCAGCGACTCAACATGGCAATCGGAGTGTCTCGGTTAGAGCTGTGCTGCTCCATTCAGACCCCCCCAAACACACACACACACACACACACACACCCACACCACCCAACACTTCCCTCTCCTACCCTAACAACCTCTCAGTTCACAAGGCCCTCACATCATCTCAAAATGACTGAAGGAGGAGGAGGGATAAGGGAGAGAGAGAGAGAGAGAGAGAGAGAGAGAGAGAGAGAGAGAGATTGTGTGTGTTGATTTGGGTAGAGAGAGAAAAGGGAAGGAAATCAGGACAGAGAGAGAGAGAGAGCAAGGAGAATTAAAGAGAGCAAGAGAGAAAGAGGGGGGGGGGGAGAGAGAGAACAAAAAAAGACGTGAAAGAGTGGCATTCATTCCTTCATTCATTCTCCTGCCCGCCACCCAAAAAGCCCTGATGCTCTGTGGGGTCGTTGAGCGCTTTGAAAGCTGGGCCTGCAATCCCATCATGGCCGCCCTGTGCTGAGAGGGCCCTTCAACTCCACTCTGCACACAGGCATTCATCTCAACCCTCTTTTCACAACCCCCTCTACCATCGACACACACAGCTACACAACACATACACTGTACAATCACACACACACACACACACACACACAAATATCTAGACATACGTGCAGTCGTATACACAGATATCTATACAACACATGCAATATACAATCACCCACACACACACACACACACACACACAATGAAGTATCACATGCACACACACACACCTATACAACACATACACACAAACACACTGTACTGCACATCCAGTACAATCATGCTTACGCTCACACAGATACTGTATTTATACCACAGACATACAATAGCACATACATGCAAACACATAAATATCTATACAACACATACAATCGCATGTGCACACACTCAGATATCTATACAATATATACAAGTAGCTCACTCTCTCTCTCTCACACACACACACACACAGAGAGAGGATATCTATGCCACAAACAGAAAACTGTTGATTCATTTTTGTCATTTTATACAAAAACAGTTTATTGAATTATCAACAACTGTACAATAGCTTCAGTGACAACACAGTTTGCTACATACTTTGGTGCGTGTTTGAGAAGTGACTTTGTTTCATCCAGCTCTTTTGCAAAGTGGGGCAGGGCTTGCTTACTCGCTCGCTTGCTTGGGTGGGTGGGTGGGTGCGTGGGTGGTTGGTCGCTTGGTGGGGGTTGGTGGGTTTTGTCTGGAGATGTGGAACGGTATGGAATATCGCCATCAAGAGAACCACAGAGAACCGTAATAGAACCATGGGTTCTTGCTTGAAGTGACTGGCTGCTGAGTGGCTACTTGAAACAGTGACGATTTTGGACAATCCCGCCTGTCTGAACGTCGATATAAGCCTACCGAATAAGACTAAAACCTTGCGGGACCAAAAACAAAAACTTAAGCCAGACCTGACTCGGACAGAGATAGTTGGTCCAAACTCTGGGTTGTACTAAACAAAATGTTGTCCAATGGGTGTTAAGGGGGACCATATTGTCATCGTCATCAGTTCTTGTTGTTAAGACGTCATGTCAGCCAGCAAGTAACACAGAATGCCAGCCAATTCAAACGAGTCCATGGACATCCAGAGCTGAGGCGGTGTTCAGCTTGGGCTTCAGCAAAAGGGGAAAACGCTGTTTTGACTCCGGTCATGTTAATCCACTTTGCTCCGTGCTTTACAAAACACCACACTCACACACACACACACACACACAAACACCCAATGTCCACCACCGGCCACTGCGACTGAAATTCAGGAAAACATCAACTTTTTTTTTTTTTTTTTTTTACTTATTTAACTTTTAAAAAATCCATAGTTAAAGTCACCCACTAATAAGACAAGATGCTGTTAACCCTGTAAGCCCCTCCCATTTAACATGATACGGCACCGGCAACCAACCAAAGTGTCTCAAAATCCTCCCACAAACCGCTCCTCCCCTCTCCCCTAAGTAGAGGAGTCCAGAGTCTGGAGAACACACATGTTGATCGTATGATGGTTTGAGAAAGTCTCCATCTCTCCAGTTCTCTCTCTTGCTCTCTCTCCCCCCTTCTCTCTCTCTCTCTCTCTCCGTCTCTCGGCGGCGACCATCACACACTCATGGCTCCTCCCATATCTCTTCCCGACTCCTGCCGCCACCGCCGCCAGTTCCAGACGGAGACAGGAAGGCAGGAAGTTCAGCAGACAGTCAGCAGAGGGATCTCATTTGTGTGTGTGTGTGTGTGTGTGTGTGTGTGTGTGTGTGTGTGTGTGTGTGTGTGTGTGTGAATCTGTAAAATCTTATCCTTCCTGTTAGCTGTAGGCTCCGCATGAGGAGAGGCCCATTCTTGAAAGTCCCACTCCTGATTGGCTGAGACCAGTGAATCCTTTGTCCAATCACAAACGTGGGTGCGGGGAGAGAGGGCAGGAAGAAGAGACAAGAAGGAAAAAAAAAAAAAAAATGCACAAGATTTTTTTTTTCTCTTTTATCTTTTTTTGTACAAAACATCTCCATAATTTGATGAAGCTCAAAACAGTTTTTTTTTTTTTTTTTTTTTTTAATATGGACACCAAAAAAAGGAGCAAATTAGATTTCCCTGAAAGGTCAGGGTAGAAAATGAACTTCTCAGAAGGAGGAAAGTCAGAGAGAGAGAGAGAGAGAGAGAGAGAGAGAGAGAGAGAGAGAGAGAGAGAGAGAGAGGGTAGAAAAAGCAGGAATAGAATTTCCTCTGAAAGAAAGAGAGAGAGGTCTAATCTAATATCCAAAGCCAGAGAGAGAGAGAGAGAGAGAGAAAGAGAGAGGGGAGATGACGTGTCAAGGGGGGGTGGGGGGCATCACAAGTGGAACTGGACACCAAAATAGAAATCTATAAAGGCCTTTAGTCCTCCATTATGTACATTTTTCACAGAACCTCCACCGCGACAGGACAGCGAGCCGGGCTTAGCGAGCGAAGCACTGCTTCTTGTCGCAGCCGCACGCAAAACATTCTCAGTGTTTAAAAAACAAACAAAACAAAAACAAAGCATAATAATTACAATAAAAGAGAAGAACTTTCCATCATAGACTTGATATACATGGAGGAAAAAAAAAACAACAACAAGAAAAAAAAAACACCAGTCTTTGTCCTCTGTTAGTGCTGAGCGGGAAGCACAGGGCAGGTGGGTGGGGAGTGTTCAGGGGCCCAGGTGTGTGTGTGTGTGTGTGTGTGTGTGTGTGTGTGTGTGTGGTGGGGGGGGTTAGGGCAGGGGGGGCCATGATGCTGATCAACCCTGACTGTGATCTGGGTCCGTCAGGTTCAGAGCAGTCTAGACCCTCCGCAGTTCAGCTGCAGTCCTCAGGCAATCAAGTCCGTCGGTCTGTCTGTCCTTCTGGTGAGCAGGCAGACGAGGCATCCGGTTGGTGTACAAGTATAAGTGTGTGTGTGTGTGTGTGTGTGTGTGTGTGTGTGTGTGTGTGTGTGTAAGGAAAAAAAAAAAGTCAAGAGTTTGTGTATATACATATGTCCATGAGTCTGAGTCTGTGTGTGTACAGTACATGAGGAAATTAAGCGAGCGTGTGTGTGTGTGTGTGTGTGTGTGTGTGTGTCTCGGGGCCGTTTCCCCCCCTGGGGTCCCCCACCCCTGCTGTCCTCCTGGGGCCCGGCTCCAGCGCTGCTGCTGCCGCTGCTCCTGCTCCTACTGCTGAAGCTTCAGTGGTCTCAGTAGATGACCTCGTAGACAGTGGCCTTCTTATCGCCCGAGCCCGTCACGATGTACTTATCGTCCGCAGAGATATCGCAGCTCAGGACAGACGACGACTCCTTCGACTGCAGGGGAAAACAAAGACACTGCTCTTACTACCAGCACCCTACACACACTCTCTGTGTGTGTGTGTGTGTGTGTGTGTGTGTGTGTGTGTGTGTGTGTGTGTGTGTGTGTGTGTGTGTGTGTGTTCTCAGACTCCTGATATGGAATTTTCCTGAAAGCATTACCCAGTGCCTGACGAGGCAGACAGTCCAAGCTAAAAAGGCCATATTCTAGACGTGAAGACGGCCAATGATGACCATCAAGACTGACCACAACCCATTTAGTCATCATGTTCCCATACACCAGCAGAATTCTACTGAAAGATTACTTACTCTTCTGCTAAGTGAGCCAAAACCACACACACACACACACACACACACACACACACACACACACACACACACACAAACTTAGTCACACAGATATACACACCAGCAAAAACACTCAGAAACACACCCATTCTTCTGCTCTCCTTCTCATTCCATTTCTCTCTCACACACACACACACACACACACACACACACACACACACACACACACACACACACACACACACACACAGAGCAGCGTTGGCACTAAGTGGTTAGCCGTTGTTGTTAATATCACACTCCGGTCCATTTCCGCTGATAAAGGCCCGGCTGTCAGACTGCGGTCACTCTGCCCTTTACCAACCAGCTCCAAGTCTGCAGCTCAGCAGCAGGACAGGACACACACGCATCCGCTGAGCTTAATCCATCCCCCGCTCCCCCGCTCCCTCCCTCCCTCTGCCCATACCTCTCTATCCTTCCATCTAGCCCTCCTCTCACTCCATCCACCCATCTATTCTCCTCCACTCATCCCCCTCTCCTTCCATCCTCAGAGTTCCCTCTCCCCAAATTTGCCCTCTTTCTCCCTCTCTCTCTCTCCTCCATTCCTGCCTCCCTCCCTCCCTGTCCATCTCAACAGTTCCTTTCAACACTTTCTCCCCCCTGCCACTCAGTGCCTCCTTTACTTTCTCCATCTATCCATCCATCCATCCATCCCCTTTTTCATCTATTCTACCCATGCATGGCTGCATCTGTCCATCCATTTATCAGTCTCCATCCATCCATCCATCCATCCATCCATCTCTCTATCAATCCATCCATCCATCTCTCCCTCCCTCCCTCCCTCCCTCCCCTGCACAGACTATGGCCTGCGTATTGATCCGGTACCTGGAATATGCTGGCGCCGTACGGAGTCCTCCATGCGTTGAGCAGATTGTCCTTCCCCGTGCTCACGAACCATTTACCTTTTAGCAGGGGAAAATCAAACATCATTACAGCGCCATTTGCACAGGGCCCACACAAGATAATGATGAAAGAGACCAGGGGACAGACGAGGGCAAGGCCAGGGAGAGAGAGATGGGGGGATAGATAAACAGACCAGAAAGAAGGAAAGAAAAGAAAAATGATTGAAATAAAGAAAGAAAGAAGAGAAAAAGGGAGGGGGGAGAAAGAGAAATAAAGAGAGAAAAAGAGAAAGAGAGAAAAAAAGAAAGCAAGTAGGGGAAATTAATGTGTGGAGATGAAATGAAAGGGTAGCATGAATGCAAATGGCAGGATGAAGGCCAAGTGTGTGTGTGTGTGTGTGTGTGTGTGTGTGTGTGTGTGTGTGTGTGTGTGTGTGTGTGTGTGTGTGTGTGTCTTTCACTAAGCCAGACAATGGAGAAAGGCAAACACTCTCAACATGCACTCATGCTGTTGTGGTTACACTATGATTGGGGGACGTGGAGGACACGGAGGTCAAGGCTCAAGATTAGAAGGGCTATTTTATAAATGGAAAGAAAAGATGAAAGAATGCAACAAGCAGCTGAAAGTAACAAGCAACAGGTGGTTTGAGTGTGTGTGTGTGTGTGAGTTTGTGTGTATATGTTGTATATGTCCATTTTGCAATGGAAAGTTGTATAACAAAGCAGATAGAGTGGTATGCACAATTATGCATGTGTCTGAAAGATTGCTTCCAGTGCGGGTCTGTGTGTGTGTGAGTGTGAGTGTGAGTGTGTGTGTGTGTGTGTGTGTGTGTGTGTGTGTGTGTGTGTGTGTAAGTGAAGGATGAGAGTGCTTACCACAGTAGGCGAACTTGAGTGAGAGCACACAGCTTTCGTGGAGGTGCAGCTGGTACTTGTCTGGCTTGGTGTGGTGGAGAACCTCCACGTTACTGCTCTCCATGCCCACGGCCAGCCACTCGCCCGTCGGACAGTAGCCCAGCGAGAAGATCTATACACACACACACACACACACACACACACACAATTACAATCCAAGCTCTTTTTTGCTAGAACAATTCACATATTTAGTGTATTTTAGACCAAAAACCTGAAAGTTTGGCATCTCTGACACTATTTGATAACCCCATTACAAAATGACAAGCAACTTCACTGTCTAAGGCACAGCTGTGCATAACAGTCTGATGGAATGTGTGCAATACAAAGGTCAAACTAAGATCATCCATCGTGTGTATGCAGGTCAAAGGTCGAAGGTCATTGCAGGTATAAATGTACCTGTGACGTGAAGTCGTGCTGCTGCAGCTGCCGGCCCTCCCTCAGGTCCCAGGAGCGGACAGTGTTGTCCAGGCCGCCTGTCCAAAGCTTGGTGCCGTCGTGGGAGATGTCGATACAGCTGGCTCCGTCCGTGTGACCCTGGAACTGCCTGCACATACCCAGAACGCAATGGGAGAGGTTACGTCAGTGGGCCCAATGATTACTTATAATGACTTGTGTATACAAAGAATAAATAAATATCACTTATATAATCCAACTGTCAATATCATTGTACAGGATTCATCGTTTATTTCTTACTTTTACTTTTTTTTTTTTAATTTTATGAATATAAACTCAAGGCATTTCTGCAAAATAGCTAAATACTCTGTCCATTTGGCAAAAAATAAATCAGAATGTATAAAAATCTCAGTGAATACTCATTTGGCAATAAATACATCAGAATAATAATTTTAAATACAAAAAAAAAGTCAATTGAGCCTCAGTAGCGCCACTGACCTGACGAGCGTCTGGTTGTGCAGGTCCCAGACGGCGATGTTGCCGTCGCTGCAGCAGGAGAAGCAGACCTTGGCGTCGGGGCTGATGGCCAACGCGTAGCAGGCGGGCGCCGAGCTGGTCAGTTCAGCCTTGATGCGCGGCGTCTGCGAGGCCAGGTCCCAGATGGTCAGCGTGCTGGCCTCGCCGCCCACAATGAGCGTACGGCCGTCGGGGAGCAGCTTACACGAGCGGATGTAGTTGTCACGGTTCTGCAGGGCACGGAGACGGAAGAGAAAAAAATGATGGAGAGAGAAAAAGAGAAAGAAAAGAGGGAGAGTGAATGGGAGTTGAAGCGTTAACACGATAGTGCAGTTACAAGAACAGATGTATTATTTTAAAATTCTACAAGCCAAAGAGATGGAAAGATAGAGTGAGAGAGTGAGTGAGTGAGTGAGTGAGTGAGTGAGTGAGTGTGTGTGTGGTATGTGTGTGTTTGTGTGTGTTTAAGTCTGAACCCTGGGAAATAATAACAATATCTGACGGAAGCTTACATCATCCAATTAATTAACATTAATGATAATCCTTTAATACTACTCTAGCGGCATACAGGTGATTGGTATGCAGGCCCACTCTCTCCATTAGCTGTAAATTGTGCTGATGCTAGTCCCATTCACTCTATTCATTAGCTGGCCCAATGCTTCTACTGAACCTGCAAAGCTTCCTGTGCATATCACTTCCTGTGTGTACCACTTCCTGGGAATGCCCTCTTCTGTGTGTGTCACTTCCTGTGTGTACCACTTCCTAGGAATACCCTCTTCTGTGCGCATGGGTTTGGCCTGGGTACCCTACAGTGTGTGCATAAGTTTGGACTGGGTGTGAGTCAGAGGGGTGGGCATGGATTCTGATCACCAGGCAGCTCCAAGCTGGGGCGCTCAGTGTGTAGTGTGTGTGTGTGTGTGTGTGTGTGTGTGTGTGTGATTAGAGAAGCAAATGAAGCAGACCATGGCCAGCAGTCAAGCTGAGAGATGAGACTTTCTGTGTGTGTGTGTGTGTGTGTGTGTGTGTGTGTGTGTGTGTGTGTGTGTGTGTGTGTGTGTGTGTTAGAGGAAAGGAGTGGGTGAAATGGTCCATACCAGGCAGTCAAGCTGGGAGACGGGGCTCTTGCTGCCGGGCTGGCTGATGTCCCAGATCTTGACGCAGCCCTTGCCGCCGGTGTAGACGTGGCGCGTGGGGTTGCTAATGGTGACCGCGCACACCACCTCGCCGTGGTTCAGTGTGTTGATCTGGCGGGCGTGCCGCGGGATGCCCGGGCCAATCAGAGCGTCCGGCGGAAAGGGCACGGGCTGCATCTGTCCGTCAGCGCTGACGTGGAAAGAGTACGCTCTGGAGAAAGGGATGAGAGAGTGAAAGAGAGAAAGAGAGAGAGAGAGATGGAATTACAATCTGAACAGTGAAAAAAAATAAAAAAAATAAATCACATTTAAACATTTTGCCAAAAGCATCTCGTTGCATTTCTAAACTAACTAAAAAGTCAAATCAGTTCAAAATCAGATCAAACTCAGGAGAGGAAGGGAGGGGGGGGGGGGGGGAGTAAATGTGTGAAAAAGAAGGAAAGAAGGAAAAGAGGGAAAATTGAGGAGAAAATGTGTGGAGGAGTGAAGAAAACATAACGATGTAAATGTGTGAATGAGTAAGGCAGGGAGTGAGAGGAAGACAGAGGAAACAAGTGTGAGAATGAGTAAGACAGAGTGAGAGTGTGTGTGTGTGTAAGTGTGTGTGTGGTGCATATGAGAGCATGAGGAGGTAAATATGTCAATAAAATCAGCGAGAGCGGAAGAGAGGCGTGAAAGAGCAGAAACGAGCGATGAACGAGTGTGAATGAAGGGGGGAGAGAGAGAGAGAGAGAGAGAGAGAGAGAGAGAGAGAGAAAGAGGGAACACACTCCTCCACTGGCTCTCATCCGTTACCCCGTAGCGCAGGGAGGGAAGTGAAGTGCTCTAATTAACTCAATTAAAGCCCTATGAATGAGTCACTGGAAATGAGTTATTATCAGAGCAGACGAGAGCGCAGCAGAGCAGAGTGTGTGTGTGTGTGTGTGTGTGTAGGTGCTTGAGCTGAGGAGTTCCATCTCTCTCATACACACACACACACACACACAGTTCAGCGAAGCTGCCTGAGCCATGCTGAGAGCATGTGTGTGGGTTAGTGGGTGCTTGTGAGGTCATCAACGTGCGACACTTACGGCTTGCCTCCAGAGATGGCGGTGAGACTGGCTGGCAGACCTGGAGCCCTCATATGGGGGTGGTCAAACCCCGCCTGAGAAGGAGAGAGAGAGAGAGATGGGAGGAAAAAGGAAGTGATGGAATGAGAGAAAGGAGGAGTAAATGAGAGAGAGAGAGAGAGAGAGAGAGAGAGAGAGAGAGAGAGAGAGAGAGAGAGAGAGAGAGAGAGAGAGAGAGAGAGAGAGAGAGAGATTGTCAGACAGAGGGGGAGGAGGCAGAGGGAGAATTACAGTCATTACACATCAAAGAACGGCACACAATTACAGCTACACTTTTCCTGCTCTTAAAACCGACTTTACACACACACAGACACAAAGCAAACGCGCACACACACACTGCCGCAGGCACTTCACTTAATCACACAGTCAGCACTCAGCAATACTAAGACACAACACTTCCAAGACAAGATTACAATATATAGACTTGCAATGACGCCAGTGCCAAAGACATAAGTGGCGGTCTCCATCTCCACACACACACACACACACACACCTAGTTTGCAGGGCGCGACAGCTATATTGAGCTCCAAGAATAAAGCAATCAGTGCAGGGGCGGGCAGGTGCAGGGAAAGGCCAGTCAATGTAACGCTCATTTCACACACAGTCACACCCAGTTCATCACACCGCACACGGCCACTGCACTCGCCAGAGAGAGAGAGAGAGAGAGAGAGAGAGAGAGAGAGAGAGAGAGAGAGAGAGAGAGAGAGAGAGAGAGAGGATGAGAGAGAGAGAGAGCGAGAGAGAGAGAGATAGGAGGAGAGAGAGAGAGAGAGAGAGAGAGAGAGAGAGAGAGAGAGAGAGAGAGAGAGAGAGAGAGAGGTAGGGGGGAGAGAGAAAGAGAGAAGGGGGGTGGAAGTGAGAGGAGAGAGAGATGGATGGAGGAGAGGAGATAGAGAGAGAGAAAGTGCGGATGCAGGGGCCGGAATGGGTAAGAAAGCAGGCTAGACTGCTGCTGAGCAGATAGAAAGAGAAAAAGTAATAGAGATAGTGATGACACACACACACACACACACACACACACACACACACACACACACACACACACACACACACACACACAAATTGGAAATTTGAGACAGATATATAGAGAATCAATGGAGAAAGGGCGGAAAATAGAACATATTGAAAGTGGAAAAGGGACAGAATAAGCGAGAAAGATAATAAAAAAAATGGGAAAGATATGGCAGAGAAAGAGAGGGAGAGAGAAGCCTAGGGACAGAGAGAGAGAGAGAGAGAGAGAGAGAGAGAGATGAAGAACGAGGAAAAGTGACAGATGGGGACAAGAGACACAAGAACTGCCACTGTGTGTGTGTGTGTGTGTGTGACTGTATGTGTGTGCACGCCCGCGTGTGTGTGTGCGTGTGTGTGTGTACTTACCATAGGTGAGCGTCCGTAGGCAGCGGCTGCTGCAGCACTCATTTGCGGGGAGATGTGGAGGCCGGCGTACACCCCCCCACTGGTCAGGGAGCCGTTCATGGCCTCGTGGTGGCCCATCATGGCAAAGGGGGCTGGGTAGGAGCCCGCAATGGACAGGGGCGTCCGCAGGGCGGGGGCAGCTACGGGAGAGAGGGAAGCGGTACACATGACACATTGTTCCATTTTAGACATTTAGCATTTCTGAACAATATTTAACTGGCACAGCAAGACAAAGAGACACAGAAGAAAGAGACATAAGAGAAGGGATGGATGGATTGGTGGATGGATCTGCAATTTGAGGACTATCACTAAATGACACTCAGTGTGGAGCAGCTGGGGAAGCAAGAGTATGAGAAAGAGTGTGAGAGAGTGATTGAGAGAGAGAGATGAATAAATGGAGTTGGTTGGACTGGCTGTGGATGCAGAAATGGAGAGCAAGGAAAAGAAATGAAAGATATGGGGGGGAGAGAGAGAGAGAGAGAGAGAGAGAGAGAGAGAGAGAGAGAGAGAGAGAGAGAGAGAGAGAGAGAGAGAGAGAGAGAGAGAGAGAGAGAGAGAGAGAGAGAGAGAGAGAGAGATGGAGCAATAGGGGAAATGGAGAGGGAGAAATAAAAGCCATTGACTGTGGAGCGTCTGTGTGAGGGAGGCTGAATGAAGCGATAAATCACAGAGAGGACACAGGAAACACACACTGGGTGTGTCTATGAGTGTGTGTGTCTGGGTATATGAGTGTGTGTGTATGTGAGTGTGTGTGTGTGAGTGTGTGAGTGTGTGAGTGTGTGAGAGAGAGAGAGAGAGAGAGAGAGAGAGAGAGAGAGAGAGAGAGAGAGAGAGAGAGAGAGAGAGAGAGAGAGTGTGTGTGTGTGTGTGGAAAAGGGGGGATTTAATATCCCTCCAGTACCAGGGTAAGGGGGGGGGGGGTAAGGGTGGTAAATAGCCCAGCAGCACTGGCAGGGCAGGGGTGGAGTCTTTTAATACCCCCACCAGTGCAGGCATTTGTGGCATTCAGATCAGCTCTTCCTGGAGTATTCACTGCACTAATTACTCATGGGTTGCCATGCTAACGCTAGTCAACACTGCAGGGGGCCAGGACAGAGATATGCGAGGGGGGGGGGCTTAG
>JAODXP020000017.1:15959805-15979805 GCA_027497455.2 Sardinella longiceps
TTTTTGGCTGGGCTTGCTAGCCGTTACTATTTCCCCTTCTCCCCATCACCACAACGCTAGCCTATGCTACGCTACCCACCAGCCCCCTCAGCTCAGGGCTCAAAATGAACTATTTGAAACATGAATGTGATCTACAAGCCATGCCAGACGAATCACTGAAATTCGATAGCCATTTAATAGAACATTTAATTATTATTTTTGTCTGAAATCTTATCTATTTTAAGAGCAGCATTTAGCAGATGCTAATTGGTAACCCTGCCTGCACTCCACCTGGCTAGCTCCAAGCAGAGCAGGGTTTGACCATTTCACTACTGAGGCAGTGGTCTGGCTACTGGACTAAGCTGGGATAGACTAGTCTATACTGCAGCGGACCACTTTGTCCCTCCCTGGCCTTCAGCGTCCATATGGTAGCAGGGCAGCGATGGAGGCGGCAGCACCTGTTCAATCCTCACAGCCTTGGCAGCTTTGTGTAGCACCAACCAATACACTGCAGCTGCACTGCTAAATATTAATGTCTCCGACTCTACCCACACTGCACTGCCCACAGCCAAACAACAGCAACTAGCTCAGACAGACAGACAGACAGACAGAGAGAGAGACAGATAAAGGAGAGAGAGCGAGAGAGAGAAATGAGCAAGTGGCGTTGGGGGGGGCACATACAGAGACAGAAATGAGATATTGTATGCATAGAAGTTAGAGGGAGAAATAAAAGAGGGACAGAGAGAGGGAGAAAATATATTATATAAAAAGCAGTATAGATATCTGGCTGCAATAGACAACACTTGGGAATCATCTGTGCCCAGAAGTACACAGACAGCCAAAATAAAAGAAAGAGATAGAAAGCAAGCGAGGAAGAGGGGAATAGAGAGGGAAGGAGGGAAGGAGAGAGAGAGAGAGAGAGAGAGAGAGAGAGAGAGAGAGAGAGAGAGAGAGAGAGAGAGAGAGAGAGAGAGAGAGAGAGAGAGAGAGCAATGGCAAGATGAGAGAGAGAGAGTAATAAACGTACACAGAGGAAATCAGAATGACACATTCCTGAGTCGAGTTCAAAACATCTGAAGTTGCCGTCTTCTCTGGTCCCCCTACTTTGCTTTGTTATAAAAGATCTACTGGGATAAAATAAGGATATTACGCCGCACTTCCAAATCGACCTTCCAGACATTCGTATAAAGGAGAGACGGGGGTAAAAGAGAGAGAGGGAAAAAAAAATGTCCTGATTGAACTGATAAAAATGAAAAGACGTGGATCCCGCAGCATGTGAGGGAAGGAGGGGGGAAAAAAAAGAAGAAGAAAAAAAAAAAAATCATGAATGGGGAGCTGGCAGAGAGAGAAGGCAAAGCCGTAGCCCTGTTCAATCCAATCTGAGCTCAGGAAGTCATTATCTGGGAGAGAGAGAGAAGGGGGGGCGAGAGAGAGAGAGAGAGAGAGAGAGAGAGAGAGAGAGAGAGAGAGAGAGAGAGAGAGAGAGAGAGAGAGAGAGAGAGAGAGAGAGAGAGAGAGAGAGAGAGAGAGAGAGAGAGAGAGAGAGAGAGAGAGAGAGAGAGAGAGCAAAGGCTGGCTCAGGCAGGGGAGGGGTTGGGAGGGTCAGTGTTAAGGCTCTTAATTGAATTCCAATATTGGCCAGCACTTGTATCCTCCATTACTACCCCACTCACCCACCTCCTCCCCCGCTAGACTGTTATGGAACGACCGCAAGGGAGGCGGCTTAAAGCAGGGTCAGCTGCAGTAATCAGATCACCGCTGGACCAGACCACTAGCGCCGGGGGCCGTCTAATCATTCCTGGTGAACACCGCAGATGCGGGTCACACACAGGTGATCGATGAACACTAGATTGAGAGGGTTCTCCAAGGAAAGGGGGGAGGGAGAGAGAGAGAGAGAGAGAGAGAGAGAGAGAGAGAGAGAGAGAGAGAGAGAGAGAGAGAGAGAGAGAGAGAGAGAGAGAGATAAAAGGAGCTGACAGGAGGGGGTAGGTGGTAAAGGAGGAGGAGGAGAGGGGAGTGGAAAAGATGGAAGGATGGAAGAGATGGAGAGGGAATTGGAGATCAAGAAAGGAAAAAAAAGGTTTACATCCTTCCATAAAAATACCATCCTATCTTTCCCATCTCTATCTGAATCAGCGTCTGTCTGTTTGTGCGATTCTGTGCCCTGCGTCTATGTGTGTGTGTGTGTGTGTGAGTTTGCTGCTCTGAATCAGTGTGTGTGTGCACTGCTTTTCAGGTTTTCCATTCTCTTTCTTCTTTCATTCTCTCCCCCTCCCTCTCTCTCTCTCTCTCTCCATCCCTTTCTTTCTCTCTAATGCCATGTGCAATCCAGGTCAGCAGTGACTGAGGGCTCTCCTGAGTTAAGCAGTCGGCAGATCCTATTAAAGTGATCGTGTCTCTAAAAACAACCAGCTGAAGGGCTTTTCCTGCCGCATTGAGCAACCCAAGCCCTGATTACACCACACACACACACACACACTCACACTCACACACACACCGCTTACTCCTGCTAAATATACAGCCCCGGTAACGGATGCTAACTCTTTGCACAGGAGCACGCACACACGCTCTCTCTCTCTCTCTCACACACACACACACACACACACACAGTACATATAATAGGGCTCATTACAGATCATTCCAGCACTTAGCACTCAAATCCACCACTCGACATATCCTCCCACACTCTCACACTCACACATACAGACAGCACTAAATCACTCTACACTCTCTGGATTACTGTGCAGTCACTTAACCACATAATGACACACATACACACACACACACACACACACACACACACACACACACACACACACACACACACTAACGCTAGTGAGAGGGGCAAAACAGCACAAGGCGTAGGCTGAACCACAAAACAAAAAGATTTGGGTGTGAAACATCCATTTGGGCAGATGTGATGTGGCTAAGGCAAGCCATTCTACCAATTAGAGTTAAATGCACCCTGAGGGGAGAGGGAGCAGCGGGTGCAGTGGACACAGTCTGTGCTGGTTTGCCCCTATCTGTCCGAAAAGGACGTCACGCCGCGGCACGCAGAAGAGTAAAAAGGGGGTATACACACGGTGAGAGGCAGATTGGGGAGTCCTCGTACCCCGATGATGGCATTTAACTCAGTCATGGTGACCTGTTTGGCACGCTCAACAGCCTGAGCCACCTGCTGTTGGTGCTGTGAGACAGAGAGAGAGAGAGAGAGAGAGGAGAGAACGGATTATTCGACAGTCTCATTAACAAGGCCATTTCAAAACAAAGTCGTTTGCTACGCTTCCTGTCATATGGCAAGTGGCACGGACATACTAACAGTCCTGGGCAACGTTCCCGTATCTCTTATGCAAAAGCTCAAGTGTGTTAACCAACTAACCTTACAGGTAGCTCACTTTTAGCAGCTTTTTAAAACTGTGAGAACATAACCATGAGCAAACGTGTATAAAAAAGCTACAATTACCACACAAGCCTCAGGCCCTTCATGGGGGATGGAGTGTGTGTGTGTGTGTGTGTGTGGGGGGGGGGGGGGTCCACTTACCTCCTGTGACAGGAAAGGCATAATTTGGGCCAAAATTGCATTCAGCCTTTTAGCAATCTCCGTCTAGAGACAAAAAAAAAGAAGAGAAGGGAACATAGAGGGAGAGAAAATGAGAATCGATGCTGCAACTGCTGTGTTTCTCTCTGTCTGTCTCTCTCTCACACACACACACACACACACACACACACCTCCTCCCCTTGTGGTGTTTACTACGATCAAGTCAATTAGCATGGCAATCAGAGGCGCTTGACTGGGCACACTCTGCACTGTGTGATATTGACATGTGAAATATCTCCAGCACGACAAGAGCACAGGAGAGGAGAGGAGAGAAGAGAGGAGAGGAGATGGAGTGGGAGGGAGAGAGAGGGAGACAGGGAGGGAGAGGGAGAGAGAGTGTGTGCTTGTGTGCGTGTGTGTGTGTGTGTGTGTGTGTGTGTGTGTGTGTGTGTGTGTGTGTGTGTGTGTGTGTGTGTGTGTTAAAGAGTGCAGCTGGGCTAAGTGAGCACTCCATGGGGGCAGGCAGGGGAGGGTGGCCATGTTGAGAAGAGTTCCACTGGAGTGTTCCAATGCCAAAGCATGGCACACACACACACACACACACACACACACACACACGTATGAGCATATCATAACACAACATCCACTCTCAATACACAACACCCCTAGCGCAACCTACAGTATGCTACTCTAGCCCACCAACACCATCGAAACAGCCTGCACGCAACAACAACAACAGCAAGAACAACAACGACAATAACAACAACAGTAACAACAACAACAATAACAACAACGTCCTTCCCTTTGGCGTGCTACTAAGGCCACAAGCAATGACGCACACAAGCCAAATTTGAGACTAGAGCCGTTATGCTATGTGAGGAAATGTGCCCAAGTGTGTAGTCCCTCACCCTTTGTGTGGTTGTGTGTGTGTGTGTGTGTGTGTGTGTAAGTGGTTTCTTTGTACACACATTCTTGGTGGGTGTGAGAAGCCAAGCTCAATTAATGTGGGAATGCCAACTCCTTGTTCTAACGCGTCTCACTCAGACATGCGCACGCACACACACACACACACACTTCTTCGTTCCCTCTCCCTCTCACACACACACATACACACACTTCCCTCATTCACACACACACACACACTTCCCTCATTCTCACACACACACACACACACACACACACACTAACCTCCCACGCTTCCCATCACCACCTCCACCCCCCACACCCTCTCCTCCCTTTCCATCCAGATCACCACAGGATCCCAAACCTCCATTCTACACGCACCCGCCTGTCTGTCTGCCTGCCTGCCTGCCTGCCTGCCCGGTCGTTGCCATGGCAACTGCCACCAGATAAAGAGAGGAGAGGAGAGGAGAGGAGAGGAGAGACTGCTGCCCCCCTCCCTCCCTCCCTCCCTCTCACACTCTCACCCTCTCTCGCTCTCTCTCTCTCTCTCCCTCTCCATCCATCCCTCCATCCCCTCCCTATCGCGCTGGCGATCATTATGCAAATGGAGTCTGGGCCCGGCAGTAACAGCCTGTAAAATCATATTAGGTGCTCAGGGGCAGGTCATTAAATTGAATTTTCGGGCTGTCGATCGCATGAGCGCCACACGAGAAGGCAGGATAAAGAGGTGAGGGGCCAGGAGATGGAGGGGGAGGAGGAGGTGGTGAGCTTCCCTCTAAACACACACACAGCCCAGCCACACACACACACACACACACACACACACACACACACACACACACAGACACTCACAAAAAGACACTATGCAAACCAGCATACACACAATAAATGCATACATATGTATTGTGCACACACACACACACACACTCTCCCTTAGTCCCAACCCCTCGCAGCGGGAGCGTTGTGTGATGGACGATGAAAGCGTGGCACATCAGAGGTGTGGCGGCGGTGGCGGCTGTGACAGAGTCAGAGCTTAAGGTCTCCTCTGCATCATCACCACACCAGCCAGTCGCCCAATTTAAGAGAGACGGTTCACTGCGGGGTCACAGTGGAGATGCACAAACACATCTCTCACACACACACACACACACACACACACACACACACAGACACACAGGAGCAATCATCCTTCCTCCATCGCATTGCGTGGCGCACACACACAGGAGCAAATCACCCTTCCTCCATCGCATTGCACGACACACACACACACACACACACAAACAGAGGAGCAGGAAATAATCTCCAATGCGTCACAGGAAAACACCACTTGTGGTGCTGAAGTCAAATGTAATATTTCTTTACACGTGATTGAGGGGCGAACAGAAACCCTCCTCCTCCCTCCCCACTCCCCCCCTTAGCTGGTGAAGATGCGTACGCACGACAACCTAGCGGAGCAGCCATAATAATAATAATAAAAAAAAAAAAAAACTCCCCGGCGGGCGGACGGACGGACGGCCAACCTGGGCGGAAAGCTGCAGATCTGTGACATATTGACGGTAATCTGAGTGGGATATTACACCACATCAAAGGGTGCCATGCCTGCCATGCCATGCCTGCCTGTCTGCCTGCCTGCCTGCCAGCCTTACACATGAAAGTGCTTTAAGGACATACCCCACATTCCTCATGGGAGAAACCCAAATCCCCAATATCCCAAAATCAGACAAATTCCTCGCAGCGGGCAAACCACACCACACCACACCACCGCCGCCGCCTCCGCCTCTGCTGCAGCCAAACACCACCACCGCTACCGCCATCCCTTGACGATAGATCACAAGGCAAAGTGGAGGGGGGTAGGGGGGTGGGGGGAGAGAGAAAAACTCAACAGCAGATTTCTTTTGCAATAACTATGACGGACAGCTAGGAAAACATTCGACTCATAAACGCTGGTCCACCAGCTCCACTGCCCAGGGGAGAGTGAGTGTTCTTTCTTTCTTTTTTTTTCTTTAAAGGACGAAAAAAAAAAACAACAAAAAAAACAGGATCTATCTAAAAAGGAGCGATATTAAAAGAGGACAAAGCCAAGGCAATGGAAGGTATCCAGGCCAGTGTATAATCCCTGTTTACAGAGATAGAGCTTGTCAATAGCACTCGGGCGTTTGACAGGATTTGCTCAAAGGCCTGGAGAGCATTGAGCGCATTCCTCACAGCTTAAGGCTTCGCTGACAGCTGGGTCCGGGAGGTCAAAGGTCAGACAATCTAACAGACACTAAAAACAGGGGGGGGGGGGCAGACAGACACACCAACTGCGTTTTCTTTCTTTCTTTTTTTGAAATACACAAATAAAGGGAGTGAGTGGTCATGTAGTACTGTAGACCATATAATACTGTATTTGTGTGTGTGTGTGTGTGTGTGTTGTATGAATCTGTGGTTGGTGGTATAGTGTGTATCCATGTGCAAGACCAAATCTTGTATTCTCTGTGTGGTGATGTGCCACTCTTTTTTTATTATTCTTTTTTTTTCCACCTCCTCCATCTCTTCCAGTAAACATTTCTGTCTGGCACATACAGCTCTCAACGCTCTCTCTGTGTGTGTGTGTGTGTGTGTGTGTGTGTGTGTGTGTGTGTGTGTGTGAGTGAAAATAGGACGCTGGTGCTATGAAACAGATGAAAGGGGCCTCAGCTTTTGAGTGGTGAGCTTCTCGCTCGGCTGCACAATTACAGGTACTCGGACCAGTCTAGCAGCGCCTGAAGAGCTCTCAGGGGCCAAGCTGTCAATGGCGCACGTACACACACACACACACTCTCTCTCTCTCTCTCTCTCACACACACACACACAGCTCTTTGTTTGCTCCCATCATCCACCACCACTGAATGGAGTGACGCTGATGAGTATTGAATACAGACGGGAAGAGCACAGGTAGCTTCAACACTCATCTGTGTGTGTATTTGTGTGTGTGTGTGTGTGTGTGTGTGTGTGTGTGTGTGTGTGTGTGTGTGTGTGTGTGTGTGTGTGTGTGTGTGTCTACTGCATCATTCATTGGCTGGACACCCATAGGAGTGCATGCATGGACACACACACATACACAGACGAGCAAAAACAGTTCTTGACCTAGCAAGCCTGAGAGAAGCTTCAGAGTTGATTTCATTGGGGCAGCACTGCAGTGAGAGAAAAAAAAAAAGCGCCCTGGACTGACTGACAACTAACACACTAACACACACACACACATACACAAAGAAGGTGTGTGGCCGTGTGGTTTGGGGCAGCAGTGTGACTCGAAGTGAGACGTCTCAACAACCCCGAGGAGCTGGCAGGCAGGCAGGCCTGTCGATGTGCAGCTAGTCTGGGTTGGGCAGCACATCGACATTTGAATTTACCTGCATTGATCCTAACCGAGCAGAGACACACACACACACACACACACACACACACACACACACACAGACACAGACACACACAGACACACACACACATTTCAGCTCCACTCACTGAAAACCAGAGTCGACATGGAGCAGGCAAAGAACCTATTGATATTTGTGTCTAAACCACAAACACAAGAATTCTCAGATTTAAAAGTAAACAAGTAAATAAAAATATCGTTCTAAAATACAGTTACAAAAATTTTACATACACTCGCTGTGTGAGTGTAACAACCTGGCATTTCGCAACTAGCAAACTACCCATCTCCCTCGGCAAGCCAAGTAAACATGCGCGCGCACACACACGCGCACGCACGCACACACACACACACCTCCAGCCCTGGCCTAAGTGAGTTTGTTTTGGCTCAGAGACATGATGACCATCCGCAGGGTTAGCAAACAGCCTCTACAGCCTGTGGATGAGTCATTGATCCACTAGCCCTTGTCTGGCCACAGGGACCTCTTCTGAGTATGTGTCAGAGGTGTGTGTGTGTGTGTGTGTGTGTGTGTGTGTGTGTGTGTGTGTGTGTGTGTGTGTGTGTGTGTGTGTACGCGCCTTCCCAGAACTCCACTTCAGCAACAGGTACGCACACACACACACCTTTAAACTGACCTGAAAATAACCCCCAAACACCTGGGGCATCGTACTCAGTCTACAGAGGCCACACTACACCCCACCTCCACACACAATCTCTCAAAGATCTGACAGGATGCAGTCAATAACAGCAGCAACACACATCCGCACGCACACACACACTTTGCCTCAGTCATCACAAAGGGTTATTGACGCAGAGAGGCAGGGTGAGGAGATCCATTAGCTCAGCTTCTTCATAGAGAGCATGGCTTCATCAGCTAGTCTCTCGCCACACACAAACACACACACACACACACACACACACACACACACTGATGAGGATGCATTTAAAAAAAATAGAGGGGTAAAATCAATAGAAAAGAAACAAGAAAAACGCAAGATGGAAAGGTGTGATTGAGAGAGAAATAAAAAAAAAATGACTGAGGAAGGTGTGTGAGAAAGAGAAAGAGAGAGAGAGAGAGAGAGAGAGAGAGAGAGAGCGAGAGAGCGAGAGATATTTCTTGACACAGAAGATAAATCTCCGGGCTAGAGAATAATACGGTGGTGTGCATCCCCTAATCCCGCCCCTCCCTCCCTCGCTGGGCCGTTAACCACTCCCTGTCTGACCTGCTCCACGGAAGAAGAGAGGATGAAGAGGGAGAAAGAGAGGAAAAAAGAAGGAAGGACTGACAAAGATGAAGGTACGGAGAGATTTCGCTGTTTGCTCACCAATACCCCCACCCAACCCCATCACACACACACACACACACACACACACACACACACACACACACACACACACACACACACACACACAGAGAGAGAGCAGGTTAAGGCCCCGCAGCAGAATGAATAATTCAACTGCCTCCCTCAGCTCAGTGGCAGGGTGGCTCCTGATAAAAGTCAGGGCGCTAAAATGGATCAGTCGATTAACCTGTTTACACAGGGACAGCCCTCCCACACACACACACACACACACACACACACACACCTTTCCTTTGCTCTACCCTCCTCCCTCTCTCTCACTCCATCACACCACTCCCTCTCTACCCCTCCGCCTCATCTCTCTGCTATCACTCTCAGTGTGCAGCATTCCTCCCTCTCCATTTTCCTCCCTCTGTTCCCGCCTCCTGGGCATGACCACAAACACACACACTTTCAAACACACACCATTCCACCTTTCCTCGCTAGGAGATAAGTAGATGACAGGCTCCATCACAGAAATGTCTGCTCTGACATACATGAAGCTCGGCGTTATAACACATACACACACACACACACACACACACACTCTAGGTGGACACTGATGGATCACCCTGCAACTGCAATCCACTGCCTTCTCCCACACACCATTAACCTAACTGGGGCCTGAAGCACAGTGTGTGCCTGTGTGTATGTATGTGTATATATATTTGTGTGTGTGTTTTTTTTTTTTTTTTGAGAAGGGGGGGGGGGCACAGAGGTCATTCTGAATGTCCTTCTCTCTTTCTGCTGCAGCTCCCTCCTTCTCTATTGGTTCTCGCTGCGAGCGCTGACATTGTATTTGTATTAACTGTTCTGAATTCACACCCCAAGACACACACACAGCCACAGGCCACCTCATAAACCCAACCCGTCTTCTTTACCTCTTCCCCTTTCCAGCTGGCAGAGAGAGAGAGAGAGAGAGAGAGAGAGAGAGAGAGAGAGAGAGAGAGAGAGAGAGAGAGAGAGAGAGAGAGAGAGAGAGAGAGAGAGAGAGAGAGAGAGAGAGAGAGAGAGAGAGAGAGAGAGAGAGAGAGAGAGAGAGAGAGAGAGAGAGAGAACATTGCACCTCCGAGTCACACACACTGAGGGAATGGGGGCATGTCGTCTGGGAGATAACACCACTGCACTGCACTGCACTGGAAGGTGCTGAGGGCTGATGCATAGTCTGATGCCCCCACCGACCTCCACCCATCTTTCCAACCACTCCTCTCCCTCTCCCCGTCTCTCACTATCCCCCTCTCCACCCTGCCTCTACCCTTTCCCCTCTATCTCTCTCCTCCTCTCTCTCCTTCTCTCTCTCCCTCCCTCCAGGCCCATCCTCCTGTGGCGTGTCTCATCTTAATTTACGGCGGCGTGTGAAATTTGCTGACATAATCAGGGCCAGAAAGCCGAGCTCTCCTCTCCTCTCCTCTCCTCTCCTCTGCTCTGCTCTGCTCCACTGGGCCGCGCTGGCCTGCCCTCCCAGCAGCCATTAAGTCACACAGGGGCCCTGCTGCCAACGGCCTGCCTTTAATCTTATCAAAGCTGTCTGACTAACCCGCCAGCACAGCAGCTCAGGACACACACACACACACACAGGCTTCACACTATGTATGTGTGTGTGTGTGTGTGTGTGTGTGTGTGTGTGTGTGTGTGTGTGTGTGTGTGTGTGTGCAGAAGGGTGGGGGGTTATTATTTGTGCAGTATGTGTGTGGAAAAGGTGGTGGTGGGGGTGTTGTGTGTGGAGCGTGTGAGTGTGTGTGTGTGTCCTCTATGCGTGTGAAGGCCAGTGTTGGGGGTGTGAGTGTGAGTGAGGGAAGCACTAAGGGTGCCTGTGAGTGTCTGTAAGGATTCCGGTGACGTGTATGTGCGTGTTTGGGGAGTCATTCACAGGAAGAGGAAAAAAAGAGAAGAGGTGTGTGTGTGTGTGTGTGTGTGTGTGTGTGTGTGTGTGTGTGTGTGAGAGAGAGAGAGAGAGAGAGGGGAGTGTGTGTGTGTGTGTGCCCACTAGGCAAACAACCTGACCTCAAAAAACACAGCCTTCTCCTTGCCCCTGAGTGGGCCTGCAGACCACACTCCTCCAGTCTGTTCACACTTAAGTGTAATCGTGTTGACTGACGTTCACACACACTCTACACTTCTCTGAGTATTACAAGTACGTGTGTGTGTGTGTGTGTACGTGTGTGTGCATGTGTGGAAAAGATCACAAGATGTCACATACCTGTTTGTGCATTTCTATGTTCAAGCCATAGGACATCTCGTAATACTAAAGAACAAAAAAGAAAGGAAAAAAACACACAGACACACAACATTAGAGTCATTCATGGGAACATTCACATAGCAGAGCAGTCACAGTTCATTTGAAATGCTTTTGTTATTGCAATTACAGCCCACTAACCAGCACCCTCAACATTTCGAAGCTGTGAGATATTCTCTCTCTCTCGCTCACTCGCTCTCTCTCTCTCTCTCTCTCTCTCTCTCTCACACACACATACACACACACACACACACACACACACACAGCTAGCCAATTGTACCCCACAGAGAGAGAGCCGAGTCCAGCCCAGCCACAGCGGTCAGGGCAAGGACTCACGCTGGACATCTAGCCAACCAGGCGAATACATTATTCAAGCCTCAATCAGACAGACAGTAAGGGGGAATGAGAGAGACAGAGAGAAAGAGAGATAAAGAGAGGGAAGGAAAGAAGGGAAATGAAAGAGGAGGAAAGAGAGAAAATGTTGGAAAGAAAGAAAGACAGGAAAGACAGAAGGAGAGAGACAGGAAGAGGCAACAAAGAAAAAGGAGTGAAAAAATGAGTTGGAGAAAGCAACAGGAAGCAGATAGATGAAAGGGTCCTAGACGCAGTAAGAACACAAACATGTCTCAAGATCTGTTATGGACACCCCAAGCACGGGGATCCTACGCTATCTGCACACACACACTCCACAGGGATTCTTCATGGTGTTTACATAACCCCTCTCTGTCCCTCCTACACACACACACACACACACACACACACACACCTAACCTACGCTTAACACTGACGGGGGATGTGTTCCTGTGAGAGGAATGTTTAACTTAGCCTTCCCTGGGCATTACTTTGTCATCCCTCAGCCTGTTTACCTACGATAAGAGAGTACACTTCCACGACAGCAACACAGAGTTGAGTTAGCCATGCCCCCATTCTCTGACCTACCCTCCTCTTCAACCCCGTCTGCTTCTCGAAAACCTCCTGGTCTCATCAGCAGGAAAACAACACCCCCAGCACGCACGCACACACACACACACACACACACACACACACACACACACACACACACACACACAGGCACGCACACACACTTCTTCCTCTGATATCTAGGACTAATTGCTGCAAACATCAATAGCGTTTTATCAGGTCCTTTCCCTTGCTAAATTAAATTAACACACACAGCTGAATTAAAAGGGGAAGTAACACAACACAAACGTCAGCAGCAGCAACAGCAGGAGGGTGTGTGCATGTGAGAGCCTTTTTTTTTCCCCCACACTGAGTTCACACACACACACACACACACACACACACACACACACGGCTATGTGGCCCACGGCGAAGCCTCTGGCCCCACTCCATCACCCCTCACCTAATTTACAGCCGACGCAGCGAGGCGCATTTGTCTGCGAGATCGCCACGTCTCCTTGGAGAATAATCAGATCCGCACACAGAGGGTGGTGTGGAGGGAGAGAGAGAGAGAGCAAGAGAGAGAGAGAGCAAGAGAGAGAGAGAAAGAAAGAGAGAGAGAGAGGACAATGCTGTAGTGTGTGACCCCTGTGGCTTGAGGGAGGCGTGACAGGGCAGACTGGAGCTCAGTGCAGTCAGTCATGGCCTCTCAATAAAGCAGCAGGCTCAAGTCAGCTCAAAAGAGCTCAGAGAGAGGGGGCTTCACACACACACACACACACACACACACACACACACACACTTGGTTCTAATCGCACAACAAAACAGGTACACACACTCTTGGTTTTAATTACTCAACAAAAACCGACAGGCACCCACACACACACACCCACACAGGGGCCATTCCAACACCAGAGTCCCCCGCACTTAAGCGCATAACAATAGCTTAGTGTAAACTCACCATGACATAGTGCCGCTGCATTTCTGTCTTCTCATTGGCCAACTTATCGTATTCCACCTTTAGACTGTGGGGCAAAAAAAAAAAAACACAAAGCAAAAGAATTAGGACTCGCCAGTTCAGCCGAGATCAGCTCATTCTTATGGCCCTTCATGGGAAGCTTAGGCCTGCAGTACGTCGTGCAGTATAATGTCTGCAGTGAATAGCACAGAGTGGCTGCTAGTCAAACACATGATTATGATTAGCATCCTGAGGTTGTGAAAACACACAATAGATTAAACACTGCCCAGGGATTTCTCAGCGCTGACACATGGCTATGTGTACAAGTGTGTGTGTGTGTGTGTGTGTGTGTGTGAGGGGGACTTTCCTGCATTTGATTTGGCAATAAACCACACACACACATTTTACAGCTGTGTGATGATTACCTGTGATACTGAGCTTGGAGGAACTGAAACTCGTCTTTAATCCTGTCACAGGACTCGGCCACTGTGAATTTGAAGCCTGGCTGACCAGGCTGGTGCGGCGCCTGCAAGACAAGAGATCGCATCAATCAAAGCCAATTACTGCCCCAGGAGACAAGAAATGTTTTTGTTTTTTTTCCCTCCTCCCTCTCTCTCCCTCTCTCTGTTGTCCTCTCCCTCCCTACCCCCCTCTCGCTCACTCACTCTAATGCCTTATCAGCTCGCAGAGAGAAGCTGCTCTCACGTTTCAGAGTGGATGGGAAGTGAAGGGTGACATGTCTGCTAAAGTGCCATGTTGTGCGAGGAAGGGAGTGCTAGGGTTTCTGACAGAGAGAGAGAGAGAGAGAGAGAGAGAGAGAGAGAGAGAGAGAGAGAGAGAGAGAGAGAGCGGGTGGGGGGCTTTACGGCTAGGGCAGGCCTGCCTGCAGGGAGGGTTCTTTTAATGCTACACATAAACACCAGCAGGAGAAATGGGGTCGCCGCGCATGGATGAGTCTGAGCGTGCCAAACTGCGCCTGTAAAAATTCGCCTTTGTTTTTTTCCCCTCCCGCTCGCCCTCCCGCCCTCCCCATCCTCTCTCTCTCTTTTTTTCTTTCTCTCTCTCACCCACTTCTGCTTTCCCCCCTCTCCTCCCCCTCTCTTCCGTTAAGTTCAAACCAGGTGTTCAGTAAACAAATATGAGCAGAGCGAATAAACAGTGAACATGGGGAGTGCTTAGAGAGAAGAGGAAAATAACACTCCAGTCTTGTCTCAACCACTTTTAAATTTAGTCATCATTGTCAGTGTGCATCCGTGGTAGCTGGTCAAGCACTGGTGGACTTGATCGCCTTGTTGGGAATGCTTTGCCAGCTACTGACCTGATACACACTTCAAAGCTTTGTACTATGGTGGCGATTTAGCAAGTCAAAGGGAGGTATAGGTCTGTCTATAAAGATTCAGGATGTCTTTGGTCACGGACAGGGGCTCTCTGCCGTGCTTGCCTGGGTAAATCAATGCAGATGGAGCAATTACGTATCACATCAGTTCAAGATGTCCAAACTTACCGGATGCCGGCCCTGCGGATACATCTTGAAATGTATCCCTTATTTATTAGAGGTCTGTGGATTGTGCGGCTCTCTGGCACGCCGCTTTTCTCCAGCGATGTTGTCGGACACAAAGCCCGATTCCAGTGGTGGCTGGGGGGGCTAAATACCCCGACACCGTCCCCCGCGCTTTAAGATCCACACAGTTTGATCCTCTTCCAGTCTTCGACCGAGAGAGGAAGAATGAAAACACACATACAGCATCAGTCTACTCGATAACTTCACCCACTACACTACACAACACAATACGGACAGCTAAATGAGGGAGCTTCGTGTTCAACCCATAGGGAGAAGCAGTCCATTCAGAATTAAAGTCGGGTGACCTTAGTAAATTCCCATCGGTGTAGTGCCAGCTACTTAACGCTGTAATGCTGTTTTGCAATCGCCAGTCGAGAATCTCTATAAGCCGTTTAATGATCTGTTAGACAACTGGTTTTACTGGCTATTCCGCAATCCTACCGGCCTGACCCAGAGCAGCATTATGTTACGTGAGGCGTAGATACAAGAACTTGGACAAGCAATCAAATCAAACCGACTCCAGTTGGTACACTAACCTTACTAGTCTGATATGGTAGAGTAGGGCCAGTAACGTTAACGTTAGTTCTTTGTGTTCATGTATGAAGTAAAGACACGCTCCCTCGGAACGTATCCATTTCTGGCTATGACGGGAGCGCTCGAAACAAAGAAAACATGTTTGAAGCGTAGATATAGTGCTCAAAGCTGGCTACATGTTGCTGCTACAGCAGGTTTGTCTAATTGATGGATGCCCTGAATGCATTAACGTTTGCTAGCTAGCTTGCTAGCGACAGCTAACCCTGCTAGCTCGTTAGCCAACATCGGCTACTCGACTTTTGTTGGACAAGAGCTGTTGTGGATAACGTTATCTTGGCTACCGTACCTGGATTGGTATCTTCTGAGGCTGGTCCAGTTACGTGGCTCCACGAACAGCAAATTAAAACAATATGGCTATGGAAAGCCTTTGGTGTATCAAATCCAGAAAACTGAGTTCAATAATCGAGAATGTTCCTGCTCGACGCCGACCGCGTCAAACATTTCTCTGAAAACAGAAGCGATTCTCGACGACTGCCTCTCTTTGCAGATCCAAGAGACTTTTCCCTCTTTTCTTAAAACTCCAGACTGCGAATAACCACTCACAAAAGAAAGACTGGGTAATCCAAAAATCGTGCCAAAGTGTACTTCCGATTTTGAAGAGGTTTTGGTCGTTTAAAAGTGTAACGTTGTACTCCTTCGACAAGCTCACATTTCCCCGTCGTCCAGCTATGCTATCCTGTGCCACACACAGACAGTCTACTGACACGAGGGCTGCACTGCCGCGAGAGCGCCTCTTTCCAGCCAATCAGGTTAACACAAAGGGAGTTCAACCAATCATATTGACACTCAAGGGGTTCTGTTGTTTTCACCAATCGTAAGACAATTTCCCCACGTGGGGTTGCCTGCTCTATATATTACGTCATTCTCGCCATTTTAGGTTCGAAGTATTTTGCTATCATCACATAGCTGGTTTGATATCTCTAAATATCTTGCGCAAACCCACGATGTGTGTAGTCACATATCACCGCAGCTATAAAGCTTTCATAAATGTATTCTTTTGTAGCCAGAATGAGCGGTTTGGATTTGCAGTAGTGATTAATTCTATGGGTATTTTTTCTCACTCCACATTTACAGGTTTTGACAATTAGTGGTAGCCTATGATTTATTTAGGCTACAGGGTTCTTATTAAGAAAAATGCATTAGACTCTTCTCCGGAATGACATTGAGGTGACAGCTTTTGGTTTCACCCTGATTTGATTAGGCAACTATGATAGAAATCACAAGCTTGCCATTTGTGTTGTAGGTGTAGACTAGGCTTTGTCATCATGTCATGAAATTCTACAAATATTGCAGATTATTATAGTATCATTATTGTATATAGATTAATGTGAATATAACCCATAAACAAAAAGGGTAATAACTAGCAAAGGGAATAGGATGATTGTTCAGGTCTGATCTCCATGAACATCGGCCATGTTTGAACTTTAGAAGAGCAGCCTATCATGTGCTGCCTGTTTTGCCGCCCCCACGTGGGGTTCCTTTGCGGCTTAGCAGCTTTTTGTCCAATAGGCACGCAGCTCGCGGTCTCGCCCGTTTTCTATTGGATAGAAAAGGTTAAGCCTGTCATTCAAGAAGGTTTGTTGTCAATCAATACCACGCGGGGTCAAGCGCTGACAAATGCCTGTGCTTCTCGGTCTTCTGCCCGTGAATAGTGCTTGGAATGGTTGCTTAATTAGCTTCGAATGGCTTTTCTTTCCAGTTCAAACAATCTGTTACTACCACGTGGTAATGAGAGCCTTACATAAAACAAAGGAGCAAAGAAGCATGCAAACACTTAATGGCAGCTAGATATATATTTTTAAAATAAGTAGCTTGCATTTTTATGAGCCTGTCACCAAAATAGGTTGATCTTTCATCGAGTAGTTTGACAATTATGGAGAATTGTTCCATTGTTTTGTGTATTTAAAAGCTCATTAGACCTTCCTTACCTGAAGGTAATTTGAAATAAAGCAATCGATTTTCTAGCCACAGTTTTTGTCTGTGCAAACGAATATGATACAAAAATATTGGCAATCCTTGATTTCTGACACTATCATTTTTTTTAATGTGATGTGTAAATGTCTGCAGAAATTATGCCGTTTTCTTTTTCTCTCTCTCAAGTCATAACAAAGTGACTTAGCCTATATTATTCTGAAAAATCTGGTATTATTCCAGCTTCTGCTTCAAGACTAGACTTGCTTCACTTCACTTCTCAGTGATGTGAGGGTCTTTTAGTATTTATGGATTCTGTGGGTTTGGTCGTAAATTGTGGGTGTCATACAGAAAGACACAGATTTTTGTGGCTTTACTGTGACTGAAATCTCTCGATTCCCTTCGTCCTAGTTATGAAGAGTAGGGTTTCTGGGCCATACTCAAGAGCACTGCTCTCTCTCTCTCTCTCTCTCTCTCTCTCTCTCTCTCTCTCTCTCTCTCTCTCTCTCTCTCTCCCTGCACACACACACAGCCAGAATACACACATCCACGCAAGCACACACTCAACCGCCAGAGAACTGGCAGGCTAATCTGTGTCAGCCTGCACCCCCCCACCCCCCTCATCCTCCTCAATAGAAAGTGCTGGGATTAAAAGCAACAAAAGGCCGGGGCCTAACCTCAGGCAGGGGAGACAGGGTGGGATGGGGCCGGGGGAGGGAGAGGGTAGTTCCCCTCCACCCCCCACTCCCCCACATCCACCTCCGACCCCCTCATCCCTACACCCCCCCCCCCACACACACACACACCACCACCACCACCACCACACACACACACACACACACACACACACACACACAGGCCTCCTTGCTGTTTATTTACACGGAAACCCCAGCCGCTGTGAAAGTCCCACCCCCCGGCTTTACACATGGCCCTATTTGCAGAGGTGGTTTTAATTCTTCACAGAACAAGGGATTGGCCTCTTTTACCCCCCACCCCCATACACACACACTGTCAACCAACCACACACACACACACACACACACACAATTTTAACTGAGCCTTTGGCTGGTTCCCACAGATCAACTGGGCCCTGGAGCCCGAAACACTGTAAAGAAGAAAAAGGTAAAAAAAAAAAAAAAAAAAAAGACAAAACAAGCAAAAGCCATTTAGACTTCATACTTGAGTAAAATGATCTTGGAATATCCAGCAGCTGATCCCAGATCATTTTATCAGGTATAGTTGGTTGGTTTCATTCATTTCTTACTTCTCCCAGCAACTGTAGCTGTAGCTGGGCCTATTCATTGCCATGACACTGGACCTAGCAGTCTGATGAGCTGAATAGAGTTGAGTTGAGTTGAGTTGAGTTGAGTTGAGTTGAGTTGAGCTGAGCTGAGGGCCTCTATACTGTATGCTCCTGCTGCAAAGCGCCATGAGGAAGCTGCATGGAAAACAAGGCAGGGATAAATGAAGCGACGGCGGAGCCCGAATTCATCATCAGCTTATTGGCGACATATGCGGCTGAGTGCACTATATGCATAGTCATTAATGAGACAGCGAGAGAGAGAGAGAGAGAGAGAGAGAGAGAGAGAGAGAGAGAGCAAAAATGGCAGGAAGAATGTAAACTCAGGTCTTCTAAAGAAGTCTGAGACTGTGTGTGTGTGTGTGTGTGTGTGTGTGTGAGTAAGAGAGAAACAGACAGAGAGAGGAAAAACAGAGAGTGTGTTTGCCTCTTCTCCTACACTCCCCACCCACCCCCTCAAACCCTCCAAACAACCCCCTCATATTCAGCCCGAGTTTCCTGTTCACGGAGCAGAAAATAGGGGTCTTATTTCCCTGATGGGTGGGTATTGTGCTGTGGTGCTGTCTCCAGGGCATGACATGGTTTTACTGCCTGGGCCAGGGCCTAGAAGAGAAACACACACACACACACACACACACACACACACACACACACACACACACACATAAACAGACCTCTCTCTTCTCTTTTTCTGTCTCTCACTCGCACACACGCACATGGACACACACACACACACACACACACACACACACACACACACACACACACACACCATGCATTCCAGTCCACAAAGACCCTAGTGTGTGGCAGAAGGGTATGAATGGCCTATAGTGTATCGGGGTGAGTCGTCAGACTGTAATCAATGCAAACAGGATGAAAGGCCTTATCAGAAGGGACAAACGCAGACATGAGCAGTGTCACCAAACAAAGGGGGAGGGAGCCGTTGGCTACAACCCCAGTCCAGGCCTCAATTCAGCCCTGGGGGGCGGGGGAAGGGAGGGGTGTGTGTGTGTGTGTGTGAGGGGGGAGGCAGGGGGGCTGGAACTGTGAGGGGGCTCAGAGCCAATTACTACTCTGAAATTCTAATTCTCTGACATCAACAGCCACTCACTCATATCTTCCGACCTCAAGTAGAGACATTAGCACCAGTAGCTGCAAGCTAAGGGGGGGGGCTTTCTCACCATCAGCTCTGTGTGTGTGTGTGTGTGTGTGTGTGTGTGTGTGTGTGTGTGTGTGTGTGTGTGTGTGTGTGTGTGTGTGTGTGTGTGTGTGTGTGTGTGTGTGTGTGTGTGTGTGTGTGTGTGTGTGATCGTAATTTAGAAAGTGGGAGGGAGAAAGAGCATGTGTGTAACTTCAGTTTCATCATTCAGAGAGAGAGAGAGAGAG
>JAODXP020000017.1:15989805-15992305 GCA_027497455.2 Sardinella longiceps
TGCTAACAGTGATAGCAACGGTAGTACAATAGCAGTAGTATGCTAACAGTGATAGCAACAGTAGCCTAGTACAATAGCAGTAGTATGCTAACAGTGATAGCAACAGTAGGCCTATTAGTTGTAGTAGCTGTTGTGGTAAGAATAGTAGCGGTGCCATGATAGCAAGAGGCTTGAGATTATGAGCATTAACACCATCAGTCTTACGCCTTGGCTTCTTCGACTGTAGCAGTAGTGGATAAGTCCAGCTTAAATTTTATTCCTTAGTTTCAGGGTGGCACCATGAGATGGGTATGGGACCCTGCATTAGCCCAGTTAGAAGTAGCTGTATTTGGGTGTGTGGTTTGTGCGGATTAGCCAATGATTGCACTATGCAGAACACAAGCAATAACACATGTATCACTTGTGTTGTGTGTGTGTGTGTAGCCTAACTATATGAATGTTTATTGAAGTTAGAATAGACCTACTGTATGTGTGTGTCTGCATGAGTATAAGTGGATATGTTAATGTGTGTGTGTGTGTGTGTGTGGGTTTAGTGGCTTTAGGCGTTGGATTTATAGTTGCTGTCTTAATCAAAGGCGGTCAGTCGCCGTCAACCAGGCCCAGTTTTACGACTCCTGAGGCTTACGGTAAATCACGGGGCTATGGTCAATCAGCACTTAAGAAATGGCTGCCGCGTGCCTCTACTATCAAATTACCAACAGCATCTACAGTAGGCTGTAGGCCTACTCACAGAGAGACAGAGGCAGGGATGATAGAGTTAGAGAAAGAGAGAGAGAGAGAGAGAGAGAGAGAGAGAGAGAGAGAGAGAGAGTGAAGGAGAGGGAAAGAGAGGAAAAGAGAGGAAAAGATGGAGGGAACGAGGTAAAGAAGAGAAAGTGAGAGATGAGGAAAGAGGCATAGGTGTGTGTGTGTGTGTGTGTGTGTGTGTGTGTGTGTGTGTGTGTGTGTGTGCGTGCGTCTGCGTGTGTGTATGTGAGAGAGAGATAGAGGGTGGAGAGAAATTGACAGATAGCTTGCTTGCTCTGTAGGGCCCCTCTCCTCTCTCCAGGACATTGGTTCAGGCCGGGATGTAAAAACACATTTTCAAGTCCACTGAGCAGTGGGCAGAGGGGGCATGGGGCCGCTGGAGAGGGGGACGAGGAGGTGGAGGAGGAGGAAGAGGGGGACTGGGCGGACAGAGAGGCGGGCAGGGAGGAGTGGGCATCCCTCTCTCTCTCTCTCTCTCTCTCTCTCTCTCTCTCTCTCTCTCTCTCTCAGACTGTCTAGTCTCTGGTGGGGGAACTCAATGAATCCATATTATCTGCCTGGTCACAGTGGAGCTCCAGATGGTTTTGGCCTGTTGTCACGCCCCAACCCCAAGGCCCCCCTGGCCTCTGCCTCAGATATTTCACTAACCTTATGTCTCTGAGCCACACACACAGACACATGGACGGACACACACAAACACGTGCGCGCGCGGACGGAGACACACACACATACACACATATAGCAAAACACACGGCTTCACCACACACACTCACACACACACACAACACACACACACACACACACACACACACACACACACACACACACACACACACACACACACACATGCTGAGGTTTGTTATCCTACAGCAAGGGTACGCGCAGGCCTTCATTACACCAACTTGCTCTCTAGTCAATTTGGAGTCTTTCCCAGCACTGTTGGTGCCCTTGTAGAGAAGTGGCACAAATCTGAAGGGTCCAAGGCTATCTGCTGCAGAGTCGATGGAGAAATTAATGTCACTCCGACCCTTGCCGACCTTTCTGTACACGCTGATGCGCAAAAGGACCAAGCGGGGGGAAAAAATCACAATCTCAGCCATATATGGACTGAGAACTCAGGCCACAGCTTCTTCCCGAGATATTTCTTTGACTTACCATACACTTGGGACTACTATATGACTAACCCCCCACTGCAGTCATACTGCCCTGTTCAGCCATGTGGCCTCAGGTTAGGGAAACAGAGATGGGCACCACCTGATGCTCAACATACAGTGTGAAGGATTAAACTTTACTTTAATTTTCCATACATTTACACTGAGGTGTGTTTTTTGTGTGTTTTGTTTTGGGCCGCCGGGACAGACAGACTTACCTGTATGTGTGGACTGTCATATTCTCTGACAGAGAAGGACTGGAAATTATTGGTGAGATACTTCACTATGCTATCAGTTATGTTTATTACACTTGTTATAGAGCTTTTGTGAGTTCTGTAACAACCTGTTAAGTACCATGTAATACATTAGTCATTCGTGACACTTGTTATAAGCGCATTTTATGTATTTCACCTTCATATCCCTAAGCCATGAATCATGCAGTTACCAAACACTGGTTTGTTCATATTCCATTCTCAGTATTTCACTTAGTGGTGTTCTTACGCTCCAGCAACAGCAGCAGCTGTGGACTGTAATGTATGGCTGAAATCTGGCATCCGTGCACTGTGCACACTGATTCTCCCCAACATTACCATATTTCTGGT
>JAODXP020000017.1:16055918-16065918 GCA_027497455.2 Sardinella longiceps
GTGTGTGTGTGTGTGTGCACTGGAGGTATGTGTGTGGCATGGGGAAAATGCCTTCATTGAGAGATGTCAGGATAGCTGTGCAGAGACAGAGGCAAAGGCCATTCACCCCATAGAGGGAGTCATCAGTCATTAGCCGTTCATCATTAGCTGCTAGTCTGGGCCGCCTCTTCCTCCTCCTCCTCCTCTTCCTCGTCCTCCTAACTGACACGGCCAATCTGTTACTACTCATGCAGTTGTGGTCGATGGTGTCACTGCATTGGTTTGTATTGACAACACCAAAACACAAATCCATAGTATTACATAACATAAAATGCTAATGTTGTTTCTTGTTTTGATATCCAATAAATCCATTTGACTTTGAACTTCAGCATAGGCTACAGTACACTAGCCAAACAAACGCCGCCTATACTGGCTCCGCTAATTTCATTTCGTTCCACCAGATAGTCAGGAAGAGGATAATGAAGTTTTATTTCCACGGACACTGAGTTGTGCGGGCCAAATTTAGCGAAACAGAGTCAGAGGCAGAAGCCACGATATTGCACCCAGACATCACCAACCTCCAGTTAAAGATAACAAAACATTTTTTTGCGTTTTGTAGGAACTGTAGCAAAATGTTTCAAAACAAAGGCGGCCACATAGCGCCCTCCTAGCGGCCTCTAGAGAGAAAACGATTGCCGATGGAGATGTTGCAGATGCTTTGCACGAAGTGAAACGATGTGAAGGCGGATGGTCAATTCAGGCTAACAGTATATCAAGTATAGAGGGAGAAGTAAGGACTGGAACTAGGCTGATTTACTAACTCAGAGAGTGCAAACCTCCGCCAAGGCCATCGTGATCCGGATCACCACCAAAATGTAACCACTTGTTCCTTGTGCCATTTCCAACAACTCCACAAAATTTCATCAAAATCCGTTCATAACTTTTTTGACTTATCCTGCTGACCAACAGACAAACAAACAAACAAACAAACAGACAAACCAACGCAACCGAAAACATAACCTCCTTGGTAATAAGTAGGTGATTGTATAAATAACAAAAACAGACATTTTGGTTGAAAGGACATATCACATGACTTTACAATATACTGTAGCAATCCCTTGTGGACATTTAGGCTTTGGATAGAGTTATACCTTCATGCATTATCTTTATTCTCCTCCTTCCTTTAGTTTTCCTGCCTCCCACGCCCTAACCTTCAGGAGGGAGCTCTTTCTCCCTGCCCCCCGAACACACACACACACACACACACACACACACACACACACACACACACACACACACACACACACCGACACCCCTCCAAGTCCTCCTATCAACTTCAGCATGGCTGTGTTATCTGCAGTTGACTCAGAGGTCAGGTGGGGGTGGTGGGCTGGGGGCTGCACTAGAGACAGGGAGTTATTGTACAGTATATGATATGTGTGTAGTGTGCACACTGGGTACTATGCACTGTACTTAATATGCACAGTATATATAAAATATAGTATATAATATTTATTATAAAATACAGCATGTATGCATTCAAATTTAATACTTTCCTTCTGATATTATTATTATTATAAGTAGTAGTAGTATTAGTATTATTGTGAACGTTATAGTGAGCTCACTACTTTAGAACACTCTTTTTGGAGGTGAAAACTGCGTTCAGTGTGAACGCTTAAAGTCACAATTTTCTCTCCTGTTTGGGTTTATTTGCATATGATGTACATTACAGTATGTCTGTATGTGTGTAAGGGTAGGAAGTTGAGGAGGATATTGATTAAGTATGTTTCTAGGCCTTTGTAAAAGTGATGCATATTAGCCACACACACACACACACACACACACACACACACACACACTAGTGATGCGCGGGTCAGCCCGTGACCCGCGGATAACCGCGGATAAACCCGCGAGTCGGGCGGATTTGGGTAGAACGTTTTAAAAGTATTGCGGGTGCGGGTGGGTCGGGTCTAAATGTGAAAACGCACTTACCAACTTTCATATGTATTGAGTAGATTTTGATAAAGTAGGCTAATCTATGACATTTTGCATAGTGGAATCTGTAAATCTGTAAATGTAAATCAAATGTAACATACAAGGCTGTTGACGTGACTGCCATTTCAAATGCAGGGATCACTCATTGCGCACAGCTTCCATTCAGCATTAGCTGAGCATATAATTATAAAATATTTTCAGAAATATTAAAACCTAACCTAAGAGTCCAGCTCACATTTTACTCGCTATTATCCTATATCTAAAGGGAGTTTTAAATTATAACATGTATTTTTACAAAGGTGTCCATCATCACGATTTCCCTCTCCTTGCAATGCTGGCAAGAGCAGTGCAATGCGTTCCTGCAACCAGCACATCAAGCGAATGCGCGTTCAGTTCAGCAGGTCTCTGGCATGGACGGCACATAGGAGATGATGGATCCCATCATGGGCACTCCGAAGTTTTTTTGGTTATTATTAGGCTATTTATTACGGACGCGAGCGCCGAAAAACAAAATCGCGGGTGACACAGATTTGCTTCATTGTCTTTCGGAGGCTTTAGTATGGGTATATCTGCGCCTATAATGGAGGTATTTGGTATCAAATTAAAGTAGTTAACCAGAGGCATGCATTGGTCCCACTTGTAATGTACTTGCTTGAGAATAAAGGGGTTCAATTTCAGTGTAAAGATCGACCCCATTTTGTTAAGGGGAAATACCTTTATCTGGTGTTATAAACTTGCTGGAATTCCATACAATGCTCTGCTCAGCAGGCAGTTAAAGAGACAATAAACGAAGTTGATAGAAGTTCATTTAAATTTGATGGAGCTCTCAAAGATCTGATGTTAAGTTCGTTACATTTGTTAGATCTGATGTTACACGTTTACAAAACCAGTGTGTTTCTGCATAAGCGCTTGTTTGTGTCTGTACGCAAAAGAGGTGTCTTCCGTGCAATTTTGCACAATCCTCCAATAAAGAACGACATTTAAAAATATGTTGTTTGATAGGCCTAATTAATCTCTCATAAAAATGTATCACAATCTTTCCTGTGAATATAGCGCAAAATCTGGTCATCTGGCCTATGTGTTATAGTGTATTAAACGAGTTCTCTTTAGTTTCCATTTAGATTCAGTGGCAATAGGCTCACTTAATTTTTCCGCGGATCGGGTCGGATAATGGGTCATTATCACAGCATATTTTCGCGGGTCGGGCGGGGCGGTTCGGATTTCCTAATGGGTCGGGTTGGGGCGGGTGCAAAAAAACACTGACCCGCGCATCACTAACACACACACACACACACACACACACACACACACACACACACACACACACACACACACACACAGATACACACACTGCTCTTTCCCACTTTGGTAGATTTGTTTGTGTGAGTGTGTGTCCCTCTGCTAAACCTCCACCCCGCGCCAAAACGATGCAGCTTACTGATAGCGCTCACTCTCACTTGGCAATTAAATGTGTGCCCTTTTCTACTCAGGGGAGGGAAACACACAGAGACAAATGAACACAGATTAGCCTGATTTGCAGTGTGTGTGTGTGTGTGTTTGTGTGTGTGTTTGTATGTGTGCGATAGAGTATGTGTGCTAGTATGTGTGTGTGTGTGTGCGCAACCGTGTGTGATTTAATTGTTTGTTATTATTGAATATGTTAATATACATGCATATGAATATGTATGTATGTATGTATGTATGTATGCATGTGTGAAATAGTTATGTGTGTGTATGTGTCTGTGAAAGAGAGAGAGAGCACTTATGCGAGGGCATGTCTGCCTGATTGTGTGTGTGTTTGTGTGTGTCTAAGCATATGTGTGTGTGTGTGTGTGTGTGTGTGTGTGTGTGTGTATGTCTGAGCATGTGGGTGGTGTGTGTGTGTGTGTGTGTGTGTGTGTGTGTGTGTGTGTGTGTGTGTGTGTGTGTGTGTGTGTGTGTGTGTGTGTGTGCATGTGTGTGTGTCTGCTGCCAGAGTGTCTACTTCCCGGGGACCCGGAATGTTCCCCCATCCGCCAGAGGCCGCCGCCCCGTTATCAGCTGGCTCAGCGTCGGGCCGGGCTGGGCCACGTCCGCGGCAGCGACCGCGTCTGGGTCTGGGTCTGTGTCTGCATCGCCGGCGGCAACAAGGCGATTGTTTATCTGAGCGCTGCCGTGGCGACCGAGACCCGGCTCCACTCAAATCTGCCCCAGCCAGAGAAAAGAGAACACAGAGGCGCTCTTAACAACAGTCTGCAGACAGAGAGAGAGAGAGAGAGAGAGAGAGAGAGAGAGAGAGAGAGAGAGAGAGAGAGGGGAAGGGAGGGATAGAAAGAGACAGAGAAAAAAGTGAGAAATGGAAGTAGAGAGAGAAAGGGGAAAGGAGGGAGTGAGAGAAGAAGAGAGAGAGAGAGGGAGAGAGAGAAGAAAATAAGGGGAGAAAGGGAGGGAGAAGGAAGAGAGACAGTGAGAGAGAGAGAGAGAGAGAGAGAGAGAGAGAGAGAGAGAGAGAGAGAGAGAAGAGGGGGGTCAGAGAGGTTGAAGAAGAGAAAGACAAGGAATGGTGGGAGAGAATGGCAGACCTAAGAAGCGATGGAGTAAAAAGAGCAGTTGAAGTGACAAAAAGAAAAACAGAGAGAAAGGAAATGAGGGGGGGGGGGGCAAGAGGAAGTGAAAAGTCGGGTGCGGAACAAAGACAGAAGCAGGAGGAGAGAGAGAGAGAGAGAGAGAGAGAGAGAGGTAGGCAGAGAGAGGGGCAGAGATGGAGAGATACGGGAATGGTATAGGTCAGCAGGCGACGGTCAGGCGGTCAGTTGGGCTGGACTGGCCCCAGTCTGTCAGGGCCATGATGACGCCTCGTCTCCCCTACAGCCGGTCTCGGTCGGACACACACACACTCACACCAAAACGCACACACACACCAACACGCACACACACACCAACACGCACATACACACATATACACACAGTCTTATACACACACACACACACACACACACACACACACACACACACACACACACACACACACACACACACACACACACACACTCACACACACACACACACACACACACACACACACACACACACACACACACACACACACACACGTACAAACACACATGTACCCACACACATATATGCAATCAATGATTGGATGGACAGTCACCCTAGCAACCACATCCATACATAAATATCCTACAAAGACAACCACAACCCCCCCTCACACATACACACAATACATTGTTTTTCATCAAATATTCCAAATCCAAATCTCTTGTGTGCACAAAGTCTGAAGACAGTCTGTCAATCATGTGAAATGAATGTATAATTCTATGAATCTTGTATGTACGCTATATGAACATTGTATACATTCTGAGTGCAATCAGTAAGAATAGCAGATTCCTCTCACGGACCCTGTGTGCATCGATACAGTAGCACTGAGTCCCTGCATTTAGCCCCACTGTGAGGCAGTCTAAGCAGTGACTAAGCATGGCTGAAGTGAAGTGTGCTGATTGATTGGCAGCGATGGTGATGTTATGGGCAAATGTGATTTAGTGTCAGCACATCCACTTCCCATCAGGGCTGCCTGCCTGCCTGCCTGCCTGTCAGCATCTGAGTGTCTAGACAGAGATGCGGCCGAGATTTGCTCTGTCACTGTCTGTCTCTGTATTATTTCCTCTTCGTTGTCTTCGTCCTCCTCCTCATCATCATCATCATCATCATCATCATCATCATCATCATCATTATCACCACCATCATCACCACTATGTTGTCCTCTCTCAGAATACAGTGCACAGGTCAGATCAGAATGCATTCCTTTAATGACGGGGAAAATATGTGATCTGTCTCAAAATGTCTGTGTGTGTGTGTGTGTGTGTGTGTGTGTGTGTGTGTGTGTGTGTGTGTGTGTGTGTGTGTGTGTGTGTGTGTGTCTACATCTCTCTCTCTCTGTTTTATCTTGTCTGAGAGGAACCCTGTCTCCAGACCGCTCAAACAGGCTCTCAGCTATCAGACTGATGCCAGCCAAACTGACTACATCTCTATAGAGGGATCTCTCTCTCTCTCTCTCTCTCTCTCTCTCTCTCTCTCTCTCTCTCTCTCTCTCTCTCTCTCTCTCTCTCACACACACACACACACACACACACACACTTTCTCTGTTTTCGACACTCTCACTCACTCAGTTGTCTCTGGCCTGTCTGACTGACTTTGTTACCATTCCCACTCCCTCTCTCTCTCTCTCTCTCTCTCTCTCTCTCTCTCTCTCTCTTTCTCTTTCACTGTTTCTCTCTTTTGCCGTGCACTGAGCTCCGTCTCTTTCCACGGTTCATTTCATATCGAATGAAGAAATGAAAGCACACCTCCGACCCTCGTCGCCTGTGAACTGTTGAAACCATTACGAGGAAATAAACAACTGACAACGTTTGAGGAAGAAAATGAAGAAAAAGACTGTCTGCAAGAGAAAATACTTGGAAAGGGGAGATGGAAAGAGAGAAGAAAGGGGGAAGAGAGAAAAAAAGAAAAAAAGAAGGCAAAAAGGAAGAAGAAAGAAACCCATCACTGATTCGCTGTTAAAAAAAAAGAAAAAACAATCTAAACAAGACACTTGGCTTTAGGCATTAGAACAAATCCCTCTTCCTCCTTGGAGGATGACAGGCTGATGGACAATGTGTTTGTTGTGGTTAATAGTGTCCTGGCCCAAGGCCCGGAAGATTTATTTAAGAGGCATGACACAAACAGACTCATTCGCTCACACAGATACAGACACGCATACGCGTGCACACACACACACACACACACACACACACACACACACACACACACACACACACACACACACACACATACACACACACACACAAAGACACAAGCACACACACACACACACACACACACACACACACACACACACACACACACACACACACACACACACACACACACACAAATGCATAGAAGAATTCTAGCACATTGAAACACTGGGCTAGTTTGCCCATTCACATACACCATACAGCCATAGATATTCAGATTAAGACACACACACACACACACACACACACACACACACACACACACACACACACACACACACACACACAAACACAGAGTCTCACATGCCACACGTGTTTTGAGACATACTGCAGTGTCTGTGTCTGTTAGGACCTGCTCACAAGAAACTTTCACTTTCTCCACATACACACACACACACACACACACACACACACACACACACACACACACACACACACACACACACAAACACACACACACACAGACACACACTGAACACACATATATGCTTGCAGTCTTCCAAAGACAAAGAACACACACACACACACCTGGAGAGTGTGTTCTGGCTTTTGTATACCAATACAGCACGCTCTGGCAAGAGGCCATACAAAGCTAGTTTATGTGAGTGCTACTGAGTGGTTCGGCCTGATTGCATTTAATGGTTATGAATTAACTCCATTCACAGGTAGACAGAGAGAGAGAGAGAGAGTACTGTGTGTGTGTGTGTGTGTGTGTGTGTGTGTGTGTGTGTGTGTGTGTGTGTGTGTGTGTGTGTGTGTGTGTGAGTGTGAGTGAGTGTTTCATAATATTTGTACTGCCATTCAAAACAGGGAGAGAGGAAGAATAACGTCACCTGTGTATTACAATGGAACAATTCTGGTGTAATTAATCAAGTAGGAACAATGTAACAAACAGTTAATAAAAGCCTTATTGTACTCGCTAAGTAGCAGCTCAATTATGCCACTGACCCCAGAAAAGACTCCAATCCCTGGCCAAAAATCTGCCTTTAGTCAAGTTGATGGTAACATTGGAAGGGTTTTCTCAGAGTGTGGGCATTTTTTTTTTTTTTTTTTTTAACGTGGCTAGTCTCAGGCCCGGTTCTAGCCTTTTTGCTGCCCTAGGCCAGATATGAGTTTTGCCCCATTTTTTTCTAGAAATACAAGTGAAAAACTAAAGAAAATAACGAAAGAAATGTATTGTGATTCCCCAATGATATTTGGTGCCCTAGGCGATCGACTAGTTTGTCTATGCCTAGAACCGGCCCTGGCTGGTCTTAAGGAACTTGAGGAACGCTCCCAGAACATTCTAGCTGAGGCGGTCTGGCTTGTGATTGACAGGCTGTCAGCTCCCTGCTGTGGCCTTGAATGTCGAACAGCCAGGGTCTGTCTGTGGTCAGAGCAGGAGGAGGGGTCAGAGGTCAAGGTTGGTTGTAGGGGGTAGAGTGGGGGGGGGCACCCAGGACATCTGACCCTCTGCTGGAGTCTGTGTCTGTGTGTGTGTGTGTGTGTGTGTATGTGCCTATGTGTGTGTGTGTGTGTGTGTGTGTGTGTGTGTGTGTGTGTGTGTGTGTGTGTGTGTGTGTGCATGTGTGGAGAGGGGGTTGCCATGGCTGGTTGTGCACATTACAGGGTGATCCTAGACAAACACTCAAGTTCATGCTGCTTTCTGGAGCACAAGGATCAGGTACCCACTCCACACACACACACACACACACACACACACACATTTTATCCCTCAAATGTATGTTTAATGTTTACACACACACACACACACACACACACACACACACACACACACACACACACACACACACACACACACACACACACACACACACACACACACACACACACACAGATTAATAACGATGTTGAGGTAGTGGTATTCACTGCCAGTCTCTGAGTCTGGGCCCTCCAGACTGGAGAGTACTAGGCCTAATTCTCCCTGCCGACCCACATGTCTCCACTCCAGTATTGTTGTGCTCTCCAAGTTTGTTTTCCCAAAAGATCTGAGCTCTCCAAGAGGATTACAGGAGCAAAAAAAAAATGAAAGGCAGAAAAAAAAAAAAAACAATCACACACAGAGTCAGACTTGGTGAGTCTGTGGAGTGAAAAACATATTTGTGTGTACAGGGCAAAACTTTCAGAACATTCTGGAGCCTTTGAGCTGAGCCCAAGAGGCAGGATGGAGATGGACTGATAGTCTGAGATCAGAGAGAGAGAGAGAGAGAGAGAGGGAGGGAGAGAGAGAGAGAGAGAGAGAGAGAGAGAGAGAGAGGGGGGGGGAGATGAAAAGAAAAAAGAGGAGAAATAAAGGAGGGGGAAGAAGAAGAGGGCAATACTAAAGAGAGAGAGAGAGAGAGAGAGAGAGAGAAGGAGAGAAAAAGAAGTTGAAGGAGCGAGAGGAAGAAGAACAGAGAAAAGTTGAAGGAGAGAGAGAGGGAGGTGTAACACTCATTTGTTTACCTAGTGAAATAGACAGAGGAAGAAAGGAAAAAGGGAGGACAGGAAGATGAGAGAGAGAGTGAGAGAAGAGGAAAAGGGTGGGAGAGAGATTGAGCAAGCGAGTGCATCAGGGCGTATGTGTGTGTGTGTGTGTGTGTGTGTGTGTGTGTGTGTGTGTGTGTGTGTGTGTGTGTGTGTGAAAGAGATGCAAGACACGACAAGGAAGTGAGTCAGGGTGTGTTTACCAAGCAGCCAAAACAAGTCTGAGTGGCGTGGCGGCATAAATAATTGACGATTATTCAAATCATGACTCGCATTAGCGGTTTCCATGGCAGTGAATCATCTTGTCTCTCGGCGACAGAGGAAGACTATTTGCTAATCACCGGCGACACGATCCAGAGCCAGTCAAAGCCACAGAAGGCCTGCAGGGAGTCAGCATGTGTGTGTGTGATGTTTGTGTGTGTGTGTGTGTGTGTGTGTGTTAGTGTGTGAGACTGGAGGCTCCGCCACTGACCTAGGGTCAAGACCCCAGACTGTGTGTGTGTGTGTGTGTGTAAGTTTGTGTGTGTGTGTGTGTGTGTGTGTGCGTGTGTGTACGTGTGTGTGTGTGTGTGTGTGTGTGTGTGTGTGTGTGTGTGTGTGTGTGTGTGTGGCCTTCTGAGTCGGGGGCCAATGCCAGTGAATGCTTCCCAGTCATCACAGGGGGGATGACTGTGCTTTTACGGTATGAGGACCCGCAGTTTTCTCAGAAGCCTCAACACGGGCTACTCAACCCAGGGGTCAGATCAGTGGAGTGATGAGTGTGTGTG
>JAODXP020000017.1:16075918-16083418 GCA_027497455.2 Sardinella longiceps
TCTCTCTCTCTCTCTCTCTCTCTCTCTCTCTCTCTCTCTCTCTCTCTCTCTCTCTCTGTGTGTGTATGTACTCGCAACACAGATCTGGAAGAGGTAGTGTATACTGTGGGCAAAGCTACAATCATTATGAAGGACACAACACACTAATCCCACTCACTCTTCTGCCTACAGCCATCAAACAGAAGGTACTGCACCCTTACTAAAGGCCGGTCTGGATAGGGTTAAGTATTATAAGCAAAGGTAGCCAAACTTTTTCTGTATTCGGGCCATATCCCGGTTGCAACTAAAACGTATAGACGATAAGGAAGTATTTAAAACATAAAAGAAACGTGACTCCATTTTGAAAGAAGTTAACCTGTTCAGTTGGGGTACTATTTTCATATGAAAGAAGATCCACAAGGCTGTACAAGGCTGACTTTTTTACCTGACAAACGTCACAGGTATCCATGTTTTCCAGAAATAACGGACACTCTGACAGCCAATCAGAAAACAGTATTCCATTCCACCGGGTGATAAATTAATTTAACAACAGGCCACATAAGCTTTTTAGGACATCATGGCAGGCCGCATGAAAGATAGAAAAGGTCCACAATCGGCCCCTGGGTCTTAGATTGCCCCCTCCTGATCTAAACCCTTTTTGCCCTACATATGTGGGTAAAAGCATTTTGGTCTCAGTGCTTGCGTTGTCCTAATCTGGCAACCCCAATTTTTCCTTTAACTTAGCATAGGCACTGGAATGTAAAGTTGCCAAAGAGTTGCTATCTGGCAACATTATATAAAATTGCCTATGCAAAGCTAAAGCTAAAAAATGGGTAAAATTGGGGAGGCTACACTATGAGAACGCAAGTACTGAGACCAAAATGCTTTTACCCACATATGTAACTCCAGGTAAGGGGGTGAATAACCAGTTTTTATAAAGAGGTTAACTATTCCTTTAATGTGTTATGTATCACTCTCTCATGCCCAAGATCAATTTCTCTATCCAAAGACAATAAAGGGTCATCTTGTCTTATCTTATCTTATGTGCACACTACTACCTCTGTTCTAATAGCTGAATCCATTGTTGGTGGCAAGTTCATCTGTTTTTTACTATGTTTGTTATGGCTAGCCCTTATCCATTATAGTCATTATGGCCATAGGACATACAGGGCAATGCCCGGTGGGCCAACTGTCATTTTTGGGCTGTGGATCTCTTACAGTAATTGTCTGATCATTTTCTTGAAGGATATTGAGCTAGTCCACTTTAATCTTTCATGTTCATGCAATATATCCAATTTACAGTATTATTTTTAGCTTGCCATGAAGTTATTATTGAATAAAATCATGGTGGGTCGCCATGGCCATTTTTTGGTCCCAGTACGGCCCTGATTATAGCCATTCAAAAGAGCACTGCTATGTGTTTGTACTGTATATATAGCTATTACTGTAGCTATTATAGCCATTCAAAAGAGCACTACTATGTGTTTGTTATAGTTAGCCGTTAGCCATTATAGCAATTCAAAATAGCACTGCTATGTGTTTGTTATAGTAATAAAGCTATTGAAGAGAACACTGCAGTGTGTTTGATATAATTAGCCATTAGCTATGATAGCTATTCAAAAGAGCACTACTATGGAATCATGATTAAACTTTTTCACCAGATCTACTTCACAGGTGTGAGTGTGTTCTATATTCTATATATTCAATATTGGAAAGCTGAGGGCATTTACTGTAACAACACTCAACTTTGCTCCGTGCCTAACAACAGGTGATAACTAAACCCTGGCTGAAAGTAATGAGGAATGGATCTGTGTGTGTGTGTGTGTGTGTGTGTGTGTGTGTGTGTGTGTGTGTGTGTGTGTGTGTGTGTGTGCGTACTGATGTTATTGTGAGTGTGTACCTCCACACACAATACTCGTGATGACCATAATGCTGATGTTATCTCTCTCTCTCTCTGTGTCTGTGTGTGTGTGTGTGTGTGTGTGTGTGTGTGTGTGTGTGAAGCTATCCCACTGATAAGGGTCCTCTGGAATGGCATTGTTTTAATACACATATTGTTAGCATGGAATTCCATGCATGAAGTTCCTCTACATAGATTAAAAAAAAAGCAGCAAGACTAGGAATGCAACATGTAAACAAACACATTCTATAACATAACCGGCACCACAGAGAAGAACAAAACAAAACAAAACAAAAATAAAGAAAAAATAAAAATAAAAACCATCCTTCATTCCCTTTCACTTTATTATAATACTGTTATGTAATTTCAAATGAGAGACCGGCTTTATCCGCCTTAAAAACTCCAAATCAAAGCAGTCCATCTAAAACACATAAACAAAGAACTCTGTGCCCCGACTGACTGACTGGCAGTCCAACCGTCTCGTTGCCCGAGCACTGAGCTCAGACGTCACTGCCCGTCCTGCCTGGTCACCACCACCCAACTCACACACACACACACACACACACACACACACACACACACAGTCTGGGGGCTGATGGTGGTGCTGCTGGCGCAGGCTGGCGCCAGGCTCTGGTCACAGCCATAGTGTAATCAGTGGAGCCATGCAAGGGTGTGTGTGTGTGTGTGTGTGTGTAGAGGGGAGGGGAAGGGAAGGGATCGAGGGGGATTGGGGTGGTTGTGGGGTGCTCTATCGCGCCGGGGCCTTTTTCTTTCCCTTTCCTCTGTTTTCGCTGCTCGCTTCCTTCCTCGTTTTCTTAGATATTCTCCCTCCCCACTGATGTGTGGCCAAACAGACGCTTATTTAGAAAGCAAACAGATGAATGGGTTGGAGGATGGTGGGGGGGCTCTGTGTGTGTGTGTGTGTGTGTGTGTGTGTGTGTATGTGTGTGTGTAGAGAGAGAGAGAGAGAGAGAGAAAGAGAGAATGGCGAGGGGATGCCAAACCGTGACGTCACTGATTCAACAGTTCAGGCTGCCACCACCGCCACGCCGCCACAAAGGGAAGGACACGACCAAAACAAAAACATTGACGGCCGTCAACCAATCACAATACAGGGAAGAGGTCCCCTCACAAGCGTCCAGCGTCCAGCGCCACTCCCTCCCTCCCTCTCTCTCTCTCCCAGTAAGTGCCAGTGTGTAGAACAGCCAGCGCCACACAGTCAGACTCCAGACTCCACATGAAGACTGCCTGTGGCACTGCGACATTTCAGCCACTGGTTAAAGGTATTATCCGGAGTGAATCAACACGTATGCCGCTGTTTTATAATGCCAAATGCTATTGATAGCCACCTCAATGACTGAATTTCGTGCAATGCAGACTGAGATAGCGAAATGGCAGCTCCAGGTAACAGAATGGGGCTTGTCAAAATGAAACCAAATTGATTTGGTTTTGTTTTGACATATTCTGTTAGTGTCCTGTTAGCTGCCGTTTCGCAAACTCGGTCTACGTTGAACGAATTGAGGTGGCTATCAATAGTGCTTAGCACTTAGCCAGATAAGGTGTTCGCCCAGGGCATATAGACGGTAGGACACACACACACACACACACACACACACACACACACACACACACACTCACCCATCTCTCTCTCTCTCCTCATTCAGATGTACTGTATGTGTGTGAACTCAGTGACGGATACTCTCAGATGGGCCTTCCTGGAGTGAAAAGAATGGGTTGATGTGTGTGGGTAGTATTAATGTGTGTGTATGTGCTTATATGTGATGGTGTGTGTATGTTTGTGTCTCTCTCTCTCTCTCTCTGTGTGTGTGTGTGTGTGAGAGAGTTCTGGTCCAATGGCTCAAATTTTGGGGCTTCTCTGAAAACCTAAGCAGCCAGAGTTCCCATAAAAACTCGATCCTGGGGTCTAGAACATGATAAAGTGTTCAGACAGATTTCATGGCCTTCTCAAACATTGGAGTTTAAACTAAATAACAAATAACTGATAAAAAGTAGCACAAAATTATTTAGTGAATACAGATGATCCCCCAGACAAGTTAATGATGAATCTGTGGTGTGTATCCAACCGAACACTAAAGCTCCCTGTGACCCTTGCAGACAAGTTTGTTTTTGCAGACTAGCTGACTGTCTCTAGCGCATTTTATTTAGTGTTTATGTTTTTTTTCTTCCCTTCACAAAATCAAAGGATCAAATAAAGTAGAGGATGTTTTGGTATCAACATGGAAAAAAACTTCTTGTCTGTGTGGATAGGAGAGGAGAGGAGAGGAGGAGAGCAAAGAGGAGAGGAGCGGAGAGGAGAGGAGAGGGGTTGAGAGGAAACAGATAAATCAGATCTCTTTTAGGCTCCAGAAACACATCCTCATGTTGCTGTGTTTACGACTCAACAGAGGCAGGATTAGGGGCTTTCAGCGAGAACACACATTCACAAAAACACTCAACAACAACAACAACAATAATAACATCAAAAAACACACACAAATATGCTTACCCTAGGCCTACTGTAGACACAAACACACCCCTCAAACCCACACTCCGTACACTCACTCGCGCACACACACACACACACACACACACACACACACACACACACACACACACACACACACACACACACACACACACACACACACACACACACACACACACAGTCACCATGGGCCCAGATAGCAGAGGACACAGGGGCTGACCTGGTGTCCGTTTCCCAAAAGCATAGTTGGTAACTTAGTTGCAACTTAGTTGGCAATAGGGAACCGAAGTCACACTAACTTCCGGATTAGCATAGGGACCTATCGGAAAAAAAGTTAATGGACAAATAAACGTGACTTTTTGGTCCACTTTGATTTATAACTTGAGTCACACATATGTTGCATGTGAATTTAAATGATAACCATTCATTCATTATGTAACGTAACTTTTGAAGTTCGTCTACAATCAATTTATTTTTTACGTTTGTGAAGCTCAAAATGTAAGTTTAAACATTATAAACATTATATGTGAAACCCACGACGCATACCAAAGTGGACCAGAAGTTATAAGTATCTGTTCGTTCATTTTAATAGCCTCGACAGGACCCTATGCTAACGCGGAAGAAGGCGTGACTTCGCCTCCCTATGGGAAATTGCATTGCAACCTACATAGTGGCTAAATCAGTTAGCAACTATGCATTTGGGAAATGGACAACTGAACCAGTTTTGGTGTAGTATAGTACAGTTGTATAGTATAATAGTGTAGTGTAGTACAGTAGTGCAGTATATTAATGTAGTACAGTAGTGTAGTATAATAGTGTAGTGTAGTACAGTGGTGTAGTGTGTAGTGTAGTAGTACAGTAGTGTAGTGTAATAGTGTAGTCTAGTACAGTAGTGTAGTATAATAGTGTAGTGTAGTACAGTAGTGTAGTATAATAGTGTAGTGTAGTACAGTAGTGTAGTATAATAGTGTAGTGTACTACAGTAGTGTAGTGTGTAGTGTAGTACAGTAGTGTAGTATAATAGTGTAGTGTAGTACAGTGGTGTAGTGTGTAGTGTAGTACAGTACAGTAGTGTAGTGTGTAGTCTAGTACAGTAGTGTAGTATAATAGTGTAGTGTAGTACAGTAGTGTAGTATAATAGTGTAGTGTAGTACAGTAGTGTAGTATAATAGTGTAGTCTAGTACAGTAGTGTAATAGTGTAGTCTAGTACAGTAGTGTAGTATAATAGTGTAGTGTAGTACAGTAGTGTAGTATAATAGTGTAGTGTAGTACAGTAGTGTAGTGTAGTCTAGTACAGTAGTGTAGTATAATAGTGTAGTGTAGTACAGTAGTGTGGTATCATAGCATAGTGTAGTACAGTATTGTAGTGTAATAGTGTAGTACAATAGTGTAGTGTGTAGTCTAGTACAGTAGTGTAGTATAATAGTGTAGTGTAGTACAGTAGTGTAGTGTGTAGTGTAGTACAGTAGTGTAGTATAATAGTGTAGTGTAGTACAGTAGTGTAGTATAATAGTGTAGTGTAGTACAGTAGTGTAGTGTGTAGTCTAGTACAGTAGTGTAGTATAATAGTGTAGTGTAGTACAGTAGTGTGGTATCATAGCATAGTGTAGCACAGTATTGTAGTATAATAGTGTGGTGTAGTACAGTAGTGTAGTATACTGTAATAGCGTAGTGTAGCACAGTATTGTAGTATGTAGTGCTGTAGTTGAATCTCTGCATTTATCCACTCTGTGAATTAGTGAGACGCGCAGCACACAGTGAACACACAGACTACACACACACAGGGGTTAAAGTGGGGGGGAATGCAGGGGTACGCAGTACCGGCACCTCAGATGAATGAACAATATCATCCCATTCTTCTTCTATACGTTTTTCTGCACTGGGCCAGCCAGGGCTACTGTGTCCTAGACAGTTGGAGGAGAGAGGAAGATGAAGGTGAGGAGGAGAAGGAGGGAAAGATTTTGGTGTGTGTGGGGGGGGGGGGGCTTATATTGGAGTTGAGTAGAAAGGGGGGGGGGGTTATAATGGTGTGGAGGAGAAAGTGGGGGTGATAATGAGTTGGAGATGGGGGGGCACTGACAGGGCCCAGAGAAAATTTTAATATTAAAATCATTATTTGTGGGACCCAAAATTTCTAGCTGCGGCCCTGGGGTTGGAGAGAAGGGTGTGTGTGTGTGTGTGGAGGGGGATGATTTTGGGTTGGAGGGGAGGGTGTGTGTGTGTGTGTGTGTGTGGGGGGGGGGGGTCTGTATTGTTTCTCATGAGACTCTGAACAGCCTCATCTCTTCCACATTCTTGCTGCGTGTTTGGCAACGGTGCACGAGTGAGAAACCAAATCTCCGGGCCCCTGGGCGTCTTCTGTGGAATCCGTGCGCTCGGAGCCAGGGGAAACCCTGATGTGCAAATCACCTCCGCAGAAGTCGCCTGTTTACAACACTCATCCCAGGCCATCACATACACCAGGACCACCAGAAAATCATCCTCCCAGAGAACATACACACACACACACACACACACACACACACGCATACACACACACGCGCAAACACACACACACGGGAGGCTCACAAGATGTTTACAAGACCGCACACTGTCTGAATCAGCCGGGAGTGGGTCAGAAAACATTGGTAATGCATCTCCACAGATGAGTCATGGAGGGATAAGTTAAAACGCTCTAAAATAAATTAAAACTCTAAATATCTGTCGATATGTGTACATTACAGGTCCTTGTTTGTTGACCTGCCCACTCTGATGTACTTCAGTGATTACCTCCTCGCTTTTGACATGTACAAGGAGTTCTGACCCAGCTTGAGACAAAAGTGTGTCGGCCGTGCAGAGAAAAAGACAGGCTGACCTCCAGAAGATAACATATAGCCCCAGACAGCAGAGCTCTCGACCGCTCAGGGGCTCGGGGGGCACCACTGGCGTCAGAGGGACGACGGCCCCGCATGCATGCCCGTCGGCCGGGCCTCCCTATCGTCACGGCAACGCCACTGCAACGGCCGCGATCCTTTTCCGGGTGCCTTTCCTCCTGACAGGATATCCTCCCCCCTGCCACCAGGCCCTGGGGGGGTGGCCTGGGGCCTAGCGCCGTTACCCAGGAGGCCGAGGGGGCTTGGCGGCGCGTCCATTGTG